>VUYV01000100.1:2854760-2948540 GCA_008711295.1 Anarhynchus alexandrinus | reverse complement strand
GGTGAGAAGCAGGGTGGGGGGAGAGCTCTGGGGAGAGGCGTGAGGGCAGAGGGGAGAGGGAGACTCTGAGGGGGAGTCCTGGAGGCCCTGAGAGGAGCTGTGTGGGCAGTGGTCCTGGCTGCCAGGAGAGCTGGAGCCGGGCCCTGCTTTGTGCCTGTCCTCTGGCTCTTTCTCGTCAGGCTGCTTGGGTATGCTGAGGGCCAGCCACATCCTTGGTGCTGTTGGAGGAGAGCTAAGCCAGGGTGGATTTTTTCTGTAGTGGGTCTTCCTAGCTACTTGTCTCTATGAGTTTTAAAATGTTGGACGAGCCAACAGCCAGTTGTATGCTTTCTTGTGGTCCAGCGAGCAGAGCCATGAGATCCTGTGAGCTCTTACCCAGTCTTGGATCTGCTGGGTTGCTTTCTTTGCCCTCCTACCTGCATGGCCCGTGAGCTCCCGTTGCCGTTGGTATATGGTGAACCAAAGCAGGGAGGTTCGAGTGAAGCAGGAGAAATGGTGCTGGTAGGGAGCTGTGTTTTGCTTGCGATAAGTCTGTTAGATCTCTTTGTTTCTCTGTTTTCTGGACTGTCTTTGTAGTACATGGCAGTTACCCGGAGTACAAGGCAATTTTAATCTACGCAGCCAGAAATGCACAATTGAACGGTTAGAAAAGAGGTTTTTTAGGGGCTTAGCTGAGTTCCTGGTGCTATAATTATTTTTGTAGGTTTATTAGCTATGTCAAAGTCCTAGACTGACAAACTGGGATGTACTTACATATTTGAAAGTTAGGTTTTCATATTATCATGTTTTCTTTCCATTTTAGGCCACATCTAGACTCCTGGTGAACTACCAAGAACCCTATCGCTCCCAGATCTTAGATTATCTGTTCAAGGTAAAGTCGGTTCCACTGCTACAATAATGTCTAATTTTATGCAGAATTTCTTATTGTGTAATGTTGGAACTCCTATAGTATATTCAGTACGACTTGAAATTAGACAAATCCCATTTTGTAAAGCATCTACTTTAATGTTAGTTTTTATCAGAACCTTAAATTTTAGCTGTTGTTTTTGACAGCCAGCATGTTGTTCAGAAGCCTATTTCTTCAAATTATTACGAAAATTCATTTTATGTTTTCACAAGATGTTGTAAAAATATGTTTTCAACATATTTTGATCATCCATGTGGGCATAAAGAGGATTAAATAGTTTTTGTGGCTAAAATGAGGGGTTTAGCTGTTCCTAACAATTGCAGGAAGTGGGTCTTTGAGGCAATTTTGATTCTTTTTTTTTTTTTGAGTACAGATAGATTCACGTAGTGTGAAAATGACTGTGCAGACTGCATCATTTCAATAGCATATCTATTTCAAACTAGTCTCAAGTGTAAGTGCAGTTACTCTAGAAGGTGTGTGAACGTTACTGGTTTGTAAGCTGCTTTAGTTAGCAAGTGTAACCTGTGGAGTTACCCAACTTAATATATGGTAAGATTATTGCACTGGACAGTAATAACTTGTTTTGCTTTTGGCACTGTAAATTACTCTGCTGGAAGAGGATGTCATGTCACTTTCAAGTAGTGTAATCCAGATGGCTGGAGGGGAATAATTTACTGTGTAGTTTAAAGAATTGGTTATAAAGGGTAGAGTAGGGCATAATGTGTGATTGGGGGATCAAAACCCATGTATTTTGGAGACTGAAGCTGTGTGTTACAATATGAATTTTCTGAAGGAATCAATAGGCATATGGTAAAAGAAAATCTAGCTGAGAGATCATGATTTTCAAAGAATTTTTCACATGTTCTTTCACTAAAACCTCTTAAGCTGTCATGAGATAGCTGGGGGGGGTATACCTTGTCTCATTCTTCTTGTCTTTTAATGTCAGTCAACTTTCATGATTGGGATGGGAAAGCAAATGTGTTAGAAGTTTAAAATGTCAGGAAGAGAAATGGTAAATTGGGAATATTTACTTATTATTTAAAAACAAAAAAAATCCAAAACTTGTAAGCCAAGCAAACTATTGTCTATGCAGCATATTTTTTTTAATCAAACTGCATTCTTGCATCTTAAAACTCTTTTTGCATGACAGAATTATACTTGGGTAATGCCATGAAGGAGACCAGCTCATTAGTGGTTATTAAAATAATGATCAGTTGTAACTTCTGGCTTGAGCAACTCTTAAGCCACTAATGGCTGGAAGAACATACTAGGAGTAGGATCACCTGTACGAGCTTGAATTTTATATTCTGCTCCACCAGTCAGATGCCAGGGGAAGAGGATAGTGGACTAGGTGGCTCTTTGTTTTCCACTGTGATTTTTTTTTTTTTCTCTCTTGCCTTCCTGTCTGTAGTTAGCAGTATATTTCTGACCCGTATGTATGTTCTTTCACATAAGGAGTGTGACCCTTTACACCAAAGAATAGATTATTTGCAGAAATATTGACTTCAATAATATTATTTTAAAAGAAAACAAACTTTACTTCCAATAGCATTAAAAATATTGTGTTCCTCATATAGCCCATGTTCTACTTTAAGAGCGCTTCAGTATTTTCTTGAGCATAACCGTTTTAAAATCTGCACAGTTTGAGAGAAGTGTCCTTAATGGTGCAAGAGTCAGTGAAACTGACTAAAGATAAGTGTACTGTTTATCTTGCTCAATTTCCTTTTGAAGTAGAATTTTGTGTAATCTCCCATTGCATCTGTAACGGGTGTTTTTTTTTAAAAAAAAAAGTATTGAATTTTTAGCATCCTCAAAACTGTACACATATTTATTACATTCTTCTTATTAACAGCAGGATTCTGTTTGTTTTTCTGTCTCTCTTTTTGTAGCCAAACTTTGGTGCTTCTTTACATATCCTCAAAGTAGAGATTGGAGGCGATGGACAATCAACAGGTATGGATTTTGCATAAGCAGAGTTTAACTTCTCATTGCAGTGATGCTGTAAGTAACATGTCCTCCACATGTCACTGAAGCATGGAGATGCATTCTGTAGTTGTCCTGATGTTGCAGTACATACACAATGTCTGCTATCTTGTAAAAGAGAAATTCACGCTAACGTTCTGGAGATGTTTCTCACTATCATATGGTTAACAGGTTGAATTCTAGAGCAGATCAGTTCTTTTTTTTTTCCCTCCCCAAGATTAAGGAAGCTCTAGTAGCTTTCTGAACAGCAGAACATTTCTCAAACACCAGATTTGCAATATAAGCTGTAAAACTTATGTAGGACTAGGTGGTTTATGTCTTAAAAGCATGAAAATGCAAAGACAGCTGGTCAGAAGCAATTATGTTCCTTTGGTTTAATGAGCTGCTACGTTTCACTGGACTGGCATTGTCTGACAGTAGGCACTAGTTGTTATTTTTTTTTTTGCCTGGCCACAATTGGAAACGAAAATATCTTGGTGTAATTTGCCTAGCCTACTATATTTACATATAGGAGAAACTGTGTAGTAACTGCTTGTGATTGGAGGCTGAGAAGCAGTAACTAGACTACAGTTTGTATCTTCCCTGCCCCTGCCCACCCCGTTCCCCGGAAGTAAATCTTGGCCACATCAAGAATAGGTTTAAAGCAGACTCAGTTAATAAATAGAAAGCATAGCATCAGTTTTTTCTGGCATTTTATATATTTTTTAAATGTCTGTGTTTGTGTAATTAGATACTGTCTTTCATTCTTTGGTTTAGGTTCCTTAAGAAAAACTAACATGGTGAAAAGTATTATACTGGGATTAAGAGCTCGGTATTTGGCAAATAAATTGCTAGTTAGAGGAGAATGGAGTTGTCTTCGTGCATGCACAGACCTTCTCTTCAAATGTTCTTGCTGTTGGCTAAGGAGAATGTTACATACTTGTTTGATGGCTTTCCAGATTTTAAAGTGACAACGATAAGATGCACATGTCTTAATGCACTAGACTGCAGCTCTTATTCTGACCTCAGAGGTGTGATCAGAAGTCTTAAGTTTGGAATATAATTGTTGTTCTATGTCTCTGACAAACAGAACTTCCAAATAGTAAGGTGTTAGTAAGGTGAAAAAAAATCAATCCTATTTTCTGTAATGAAATGTACTGTTTCAGCAGGATTCTTAAAAAAAAAAAAAAGTCTCATCAGAAGAGGTCTCTGGAGCAATTAGGCATATAGTTTAGCATAAGTAATTGTTGCAGTTGCGTGCACAAGTTATTAATTGACTTTTGTGTGTAATGACTTCCCATGCAACATTGATTCTTTCACACCTTTCTAGTTTGTTTACCTTTGCCTGAGGGAATTCAGTGTGTAGTCCTCAATTCCAAAAACTCTTCCTGCAGTCACAAAACAGCACAGAAATTATAAACCAGATCTTTTACTATAAAAATAATAAAAAAAATCTGTTTCCTGTCACTGACAAACTTCATGGCAATTCCTTTCTTTTCTGTCCACGGACTTACCTTGCATAGGAGAAATAAACTATAACCTTATTTTGTTTGCCTTTTGGTTTAGATAAAACCTGCTTTTACAAGCGGTTGGGTTTTTTTTTTTGTTTTGTTTTTTTTTTGTTCCCCTCCTGGTCTTCGTGCTGTACCTTTCCTAGTGGTTTTTGTGACCAAAATAACCATGAATATAGATTTAGTATTATCATAGCTAGGGATAGAAAATGCCCAATAGCTAATCACATTCTGATGTTAAAAGCAGGCATAATCTCTTAAAAATGTTAAATTTATGCTAAGTTAATATACTAAGAATGAAGGGTGGTGAGTCTTGTGTGTTCCCTCCCTCCCAAAGCTCATTTTGCTTTGAAATACATACCAAAGAACGTGTGAACCATGTTGGAGATATGTGCTTACATACTATGGCAGTGAGCAATACAGTTGTAACACTGTGTAACAGTGTATGACACAGAAGATAATTGTGAGTTACCTGTCTCTTTCCTTCCTAGATGGTACTGAACCCTCCCATATGCACTATGAAAATGATGAGAACTACTTCCGGGGCTATGAATGGTGGCTGATGAAAGAAGCTAAAAAGAGGAACCCCAAAATTAAACTGATTGGTAAATTGCTTCAAGCTTTAGGATTTAAATGCTTTCCCCCCCTAACTACATTACATATCTGACCCTTAATTAGCATATTAATTTTAATGGGCAGATGTTTTGATGTTGCAGTAGACAAAGTAGAATCTGTAATATTTAGTAAGCTTGCCTTGATGCTTCACTTAAACTTACTATGTTTTACTTTGTTACAGTAGCACAACATTCTTGTGTTGTGCTACTGTAACAAGTAGCATAACAAGAATTTATGTAACAAGTAGCATAGGATCATTTGCTTGTGTTAAGTAACATTAATGCTTAGACTGTGTCACAGTAATAAACATAAATGATTTATCATGAGATGAATTTCTGAATAATAATGTAAAAAAGTTGGGAGGGATAAAGTAAACTTACAGGAAGTATAAATCTGTAAATCTTATATGCTCTAAAGTCAATTATATGTTCTTATTACAAACCAATCGCCCCTTCCCCACTGTAGTGGTTCTTGTCTTCTGATTTGTCTTATGTATGTAGCTCAGTTGTGACAGGACTTTCCTGTCTCCCTGTTTTGATTGTGGGTTGTGTGTGTTCTGTGACTGTAGAAATCTGGAACCCTAGATTGAAACACTTTACAAAATGTATTTCACATGAAACAAGGTAAGAAATGTATCAATTAAAAAGTATCTAATCCTCCCTCTTCCAGACATCAGGCTTTGCCATATCCAGCCACAAGGCATGACTTGGTGCAGGATTTGCTAGTCGGGCTCTGTTAGGCACTGTGACTAGCAGTAACCTTACCATCTATGACTAATTGATTATTAATAACCTCTCTCTTCCCTCAGATCAAGCTTTCAGCAAAAGAAGGAAGGTTTGCCTTCGAATTAGCCTATGGTATCTAATACAAAATCAGTTGAAAACTTAGCAGGATCTGCTTAGGTTAATTTGTTGTTCTTATTTACTACAAGGTCCAGGAAACAGCTGAGACTCAGAAATGCTTTTTCATGATCCTAATCTTTCTTCCACTATTATGATCAGATCATCACTTCTGAAGTTCATATTCAAGACACTAACAATTTTTGGTGTTCAGTATTGATCCTTTGTCTATAACTTTGTAAATCTTTATCCTAAAATCTGTGGAATTTTAAACTTGTTTGAGCTAGTACCACACAACTGAAAGATTGCATGTAGTCAGTTCTTCTCAAGTATTGAAGGTTTTCTAGCTTAAAAAAAAGGCAACTATTAATATTTTTCATCACAATTTATAGTAGAGCATTCTCTCCAGTTAAATCAGTTGTGTTTCATTGTCTTCACTGGAGCTACAGGAATTTGAAGTGCATATCTGCTCCTTCATTTTGGGTAGAACAAATTACAGCTTACTATTGAAGCTTACTGTGTAATGTAGACCAACCAATCTTACTCGTTTGTTTTTCTTCTCTCTTTCCAGGATTACCTTGGACATTTCCGGGATGGATAGGGAAGGGTGAAAACTGGCCCTATGACTATCCAGATGTCACTGCTTACTATATTGTTTCTTGGATATTAGGAGCTAAACTGTATCATGATTTGGACATTGATTATATCGGGGTCAGTAAAGCAAAATCTCCTGTATATTTTATCCATCTTCATTCCTAACATCTTGGTCTTGTCTCTTTGTTGAGTACTGGAGGAGGGGAATGTGAAGAGAAATTGTTTTTTAATTGCATTTTTGGCATTTTCTGTTGCAAAGGGAAAGGCAGAAGTTATGTTAGTTTACAGTCTTTCTGCAATAATGACCATTAAAGCAGAACCAGCGTAAAATGGCTAGTCTCCCGTCTTCCCGACTCTAGAACAAAGTTACCAGAGAATTTGAGAATTCTGAAATCTGTTTGAGGCTTGGGCTTGTCGCTTTCTGCCTTGCTTGTTCTGCTTGGGTTTCAGGAGTTACCAGCTAACAAAAAGCATTAGTTAAGACAGAGTTTGTGAAAGTCGGCTAACATGACTTCTTGGTATAAAACATGGTTGCTGTTTTGCGGAAGGGCAGTCCTCTACAACTTCTTCCATTTTTACCTCCATTATTTGTAGTAGATAAAGGTGCATGCGTTACAGTACATTGTAACTAACTTATTGTGTTACACTGCAAAATATGGAAGTAGTGAACAAATATCTGAGAAAAATGTCATAATTTGGAGATAAGAGAGAAGCAGACAATCTGGAAAAACACTTTTCAAGTTCATTATTTGACTCAGATTCAACTTTTTATTTTTTCTTCTGATTAAGAAAATATGTGGCTAGGATTCCTCTAAAATCAGTCCTATACTTAATGAAACACTTATTTTGGACTTTTAAGTGCTTTGATATGAGAGAGTTGTTAACTGCACAAAAGGAGAAAATCATGTCAGCAGTCCAGAGCAAAACTTCCAAAACTATGGTTCCTGTCCCTCACAGGAAGTCTGACCTTTCTGCTGTAATGTGGGAAGGTATATCTGATGTATATCTCTCCTAGAATGCATCCCCCTTGATGTTGCTGACTTATTCCAGCTGTGTCAGTCTTGCCCTTTGGGTAACACAGTGATGCTTCAGCAATTCAACTGGGGGGATAGGGAGAACACCTGCTATTAAATTTTCACCTTGCTATGCTCTTAGAGTAGAAGGTGAGTTCTGCAGTTTACGTATTTGAGTAATGTCTGGCTTCTGTGTTGTTACTTCACAGTGATTGGCCTTCTGAATTCTATATTTCTAAGAAAAGGGAATTTCTGCTTCTTCGGAAAATGTGGTGACATTGCATATTGTCTGATTTCTTTGCGGGTATAATCTGAAATACAGGAAAGCAGTTTCTGTGAAGGCTCAGAAACTGTCAAACCCTTTGAATGCAGTTCTAATTCTACATTGTTAGCCTCTACTGCTCTTTGGGTTTATAGCATGTGTTATATATCATGATTTCCTTTATGATGAAATGAGCCTTCCAGTAAGTAACTTTTTGCTTGGCTCATTTCTGAAGTTGCATATTAGCACTTATGGAAAGATCTAGAAATATCAAAATCAAACGGACACATCCCACCTGCAAGAAACTGTCTGCTTGTACATGGTTGGGTAATCTACTCCTACAGGGGGATACTTTCACCTTTACTGGTGAATGACTCACAGTGTTCATGTTGCGGTTAGAAAAAAAGAAAGGTTTCTGACTATACATTTTATTGGCCATGGTATTTGGTAGAAAGGAAGACCAGCATTCCTGCTTTTGAATTTTGAGCTGTGTTTAGCTTAAACACTCTTTCCATAAAAGATGGAAAATCCAGAACAACAGAAATGAGATCGTTTTATGTCTGTTTACTTAAACTATGCTGGATGTTTCTTGTATTCAAGTATGGATTTAGTCCGTACTTAGAAAGAACTGTAAGTGTAATTGACTAGCCCCCTGAAACTGTAGGCAACTGTAACTTATTCTAGCTCTCCTATGTCAGTGCATGGCAACAGGGTCCATTCGTTAGGACCACACCTTAAAGCCACAATGTGTTTCTCAATGATTTCTAACAAACTGTAGACCCATTAGCAGTAATGTCATGTTTAACACTTCTACCATTGTAGAGCTCAAGCAGATCTAGAGTTTTTTTCAGCAAGAAGGCAATCAGCAGACCTTAGAAATAGATAATCAAGCAGCTATCTTGAACTTGCCTACAGAATTTTCCCCTGAAGAGCTGATAACAAAACCAACCAGAGCACTTTCCTCTAGCAAACTGAAACCATGGAGTTCATTAATGGGTTGCATAATCTTACATATACGTAAATAAATTCTTTCATTATGCATTGACGTATCCTGATTTTTTTTCTAAATGGCTTTTTGCTTTTCCTTTATAGATATGGAATGAAAGGGCATTTAGTAGCAAATATATTAAGGTATGTATTTTTTCTTATTTCTCTAAAGTGAAATGTTTGTCTTTGTTGTCATGTGTTAACAATTAGCTTTTCTGAATTTGCCTAGAAAACGGACCTTAATCCTGCAACTATTTCACTTACTAAACTCTGTTTCTTGTAGTTGCAGGCATGGAATGCTAACAGGATCACATCTCTAGATCTTTTTTTGTGTGTGTCTGAAACTGTTATTTTGAACTTTAAGTGTGTCAGTGTATGTTAAATGTTTAGGACTTCTACATTTAATGGAAGTTCCAGTTGACGCTACTGAAATAATTCAAATTCATCATCTTTGTACTGGCCTGGATATAGTTATAAGTCCAAGATCTAGAAACAGTTAAAATTCTGTAGCAAAGTTCCAGTGGATATAATACCCTTAAATTTTTGCTATAAAACTCCAGGTTCTTGTTCTGTGGAAAACATAATAAAGGCTCTGTGTTTTTGGTGGTGCAAAATTCAGTACTTCCTGTTCTAAAAGAGTTTGAGGAACACAGTATTTCATATAACCAACCTCGACATATCTCTAATACCTCTCACTGCTGTCTGCCCCTGCTGCCCCCCTGCCCTTCTTTGAAACGTCACTTCTATTTGTTACGTTATGTTGCAGTGGAATCTTAAGTACAAGCTTCTGCTTTGTTCATTTCCTTGTTGCTGCTTTGAGGCTAAGAAGCAGTAGCATTACCTCTTCTTATAATTAAATAGGAGTTAAATTGAGTGTGTGAAAAACTGCTGATTTTTTTTTTTTTCAGAACTCAGCAGGGATTGGATCCCATCTGCTTAAAACTAGTCAATTAGTGGCTATTAGAAAAGTTTCAGTTCTTACAGTTTGTGTACACTGGATGAGGTTAGTCACATCATTTGTCTTTGGCAACTTCTGTAGTTATTTTTTTCAATGATTAGTTTTAGTAGAATGATACAGGAAATGGTGTACAACAGTAAAACTTGACATTGCATTAAGAGCAAAAAAGTATCTTTCATGAGGCTGGTGTATATAAAATTCTGCCTACTCCTGAAAACTGAGAATATTGTTGTATAAAATGTTTCTTTTTAAAATTATATTTCCTAGAATGTAGAATTAGGTGAATACCCTTATAGCTGTTTCCTATGATTTGTGCAGTGCTTTGACTGAGGGAGGGCAGGAAGCACTGGCAGAAAGCTCTGTGCTGACCATATACCTTGTACAAAGAAACAGGAATACCTTATATCCAGCTTTATGGGTTTCTTGGTAACTTAGTTTCCAAGTCATATCACATCTTAGACCAAATTCTGTTATCTATATTTCACTTCACAACTAATGTCATTAAAGGTATTTTCTAGACTGTCACTTTTGTAGGCTGCGAGGCCATTAGTTCCTTTTGACACAGAGGTTTCATGGAATCACGGAATTTTCAGAGTTGGAAGGGACCTCTAGAGATCATCTAGTCCAATTCCCCTGACAAAACAGGATTGCCTAGAGCACATTACTCAGGACTGCATCCAGGTGGGTCTTGAAAATCTCCAGAGAAGGGGACTCCACAACCTCCCTGGGCAGCCTGTTCCAGTGCTCTGTCACCCTAACCGTAAAGAAGTTTTTCCGTATATTTGAACGAAACCTCCTATGTTCCAACTTGTGCCCATTGCCCCTCGTCCTGTCATTGGGAACCACTGAAGAGTCTGGCTCCATCCTCCTTCAACCCACCCTTTAGACACTTGTACGCCATAATAAGGTCTCCCCTCAGCCTTCTCTTCTCCAGGCTAAAGAGTCCCAGCTCTCTCAGCCTTTCCTCATAAGGGAGATTCTCCAATCCCTCAGTCATCTTAGTTGCCCTACGCTGGACTCTCTCCAGAAATTCCCTGTCCCTCTTGAACTGGGGAGCCCAAAACTGGACACGGTATTCCAGTTGTGGCCTCACCAGTGCAGAGTAGAGGGGGAGAATGACCTCCCTCGACCTACTGGCCACACTCTTCCCTATGCAGCCCAGAATTCCATTGGCCTTCCTGGTGACAAGGGCACATTGCTGGCTCATGGACAATTTACTATCTACCAGGTTCCCCAGATCCTTCTCCTCAGAACTACTTCCCAGCAGGTCCACCCCTAACCTATACTGGTGCCTAGCATTCTTCTTCCCCAGGTGCAGGCACTAGAATTTTTGAGTGACTTACAAAATCCCTTCCAAAGAAAACACGAATACACTGAAGTGTGATACAGCAGGATATCTTGGCATCTCTGTCAAGATGTCTTGTTTCTTTGGTTTTGTTAAGTAACAAAACTCTGGTGGATGTGTAGACGCTTCAGATTTTGCTAGTGAAGCTACTTAAATCCCTGTCTAAACTTGTTCAGTGGGTGTGCTTAGAATCCTCTTAAAATATCCCATCCCAATGTGTGTTCAGCACAAACCATAGCCTAACTTTTTTTTTAAAGCTAGGAAACAAGTTCATACAGTGCACTCTCTGTTACAAAAACCCCTCAGGAACCAGGAGTTTTCTGTTATATTTAGCCTCAGGTAATGTGAATTCCAGGTTTTTCTTTTTCAAAAAGAATAGTGATTCAGTAATCGGGTATAGGCTAACGGAGAAATCACTGAGTTTACTGGTAGTCTTCTAAAGGATAATCCTAATCATTGGTAAGTTATGCTGGTAGGGTAGGAAGGGGAGGTGTGTGTGTGTGTGTGGGGGCTTCAAGTAGAAATCGCTAGTTGTTCAGTATGTATATTGTAGAAACAAAACTAAACAGAACTGAAAACACTTGTTTGCAGGCTGGAATAAAACAATGCAAGTAAGATGGAAGATAAATAGTGAGATTTATTTTTTTTTTTGCTTTTTTTGGGCTGTAAGTATTATTTCTTCGCTGACTAGATGTTATGTTGCTTGGAATGCCTATGAGACTGAATCCTTTGTAAAAAGAATCACCAGAGAGAGAAGGCAGATCTCATTATAAATAAAATACTCATTTCCCTAATTTCACTAATTGGCTCTCTTTTTAAAAACTGGTTTTCTGGCTTTCTGTATGTCTTGTAAGAAATAGAAATGTTCCGTTTTGCTCGGTCCTATGTCATGTCACCTGGAGGCTTTCTCATCTGTTTGTCTTGGCTTCCTAAGGTGGGGAGAATGAATGTGGAGAACAAATAATTCAGTATAGGTGCAGCATTCTACTTATTAGCTTTTTAAATGCTGTTGAATTGGGACTAAGCTTTTGGCTTCTAGAGCTAAATGTTTAGTTTAAAATTTGGTCTTAAAATCACCCAAATATTTGCTGAAAAGTGTCAGCCTTCCCTCCACTGTACGTTAATTAATATAAGGCTTTTTATTAAAAACCTGTTTTACCATTCATTCTCTTACACTCTGCAGTGTTGCACAGTATTTATTCTCTCATCAGCATGATAGTTTTACTTGTGGTCTGCCATTTTGAAAAAGGTCTATTTACTGAAGTGGGCTGTTGCACACCAATCATTTTCTGTAATGCCTGACAAATACATGACATAGATAAGCTCTTAGTTATCTTGTTAAATTTTTACTTGTAAGAAGTTACTTTAGTTACTTCATCCACTAAGGTGCTAGTCATGTTTCTTACTAAGTAGAATCATAATTTCTTTTTTCATTTTTTCTATCTCTTATAAATTCTTATTCAAGAAGATCCTATTCTTCCAATTAGATTTTTAAATACTGTCATCTTAAAATAACCCTATAATTTAAGGATTATCTGTATATAAACATGAATACTGGTTGTGGGGGAACCATTCTGCATGTGTTGTTATGGAATGCATTTTGAGTGTCTACAGTTCTGTGTCCTTGGTTCTTATCTTTCAACATGGAAGTTCTGCAGCCTTTCTAGTCATGTTGTTGTTCTGAACGATCTCTGTTTCAGCAGTTTTCCTGAATGTCTAGCTAGCTAGGAAGCTTTAAATTGCAAGGACCTTACTGTTAATATTTCTGCCATCGTGAATTTTTCTTCTGGTAAACTTCATGCTTCAAAGGCTTCAAGGAGCTGAACAGAACCTCATTGCTACTTTTCTTCTTCTTAATAAGTTTGATGTCCTTTAGATCTAGGCTTTCATTGTCACCAATGGTTGGACTTTTCATTGTGTCTATGCATCAAAATATAAATGTTCCCTATTCTCCTTCATGTTGCTGGAGGGCTATTACAAGAAATTATTTAAGGATTCATGCCTAATGATCTTCAAATTATTGGAAAGGTCTTTCTTATGCATGCATGCATACATACAACACCTAGTGTATCAATCCTTTGTATCCAAGATTGAAAAAATGATTTTAGATTGTGGACTGATGTCCTTTTTCAGATACAACTGTACATGGAAGCTGCTGAAAATACTTTTGAAAGTTTTTTTGAGTGTTCAGATAAACCATGCTTGTATAATACCAGCCCTGTATAAGCCAGGTTCATTCTTAACTGTTAGACCTGGATATATTTTGCCTGTGTATATTTTGCTGAAGAAGTTCCACAGGCAGATGTGAGAGGTTTAACATGTTTGACAGTGAAATAGTAATGAGAAGCTGGAAAGACAGAATAAGAATTCTGTTCTGCTGGCATGTTTGAATTCAAAGTTGACTGCCCTCAGTTTTGTTGTAAATATGGAGTTCCAGTTTCATGCATTACCTTCCTGAAAATTAGTGAGATATGAGAGCCAAGTAGTGGGTAAACTTAGATATCAGACACTTACAACATCAAGGATTTTTTTGTTCAGTAAAATAGCCTGTGAAAAGAATGCTTAGATGCTCTTCACTTGAAAAGAGCAGATGTTTGGCAAAGATTCCTGCTTTTGTGGAGAACTGCATGGTTACAAGGTCTTTTCTATCTTAAAAATTCAATCAAAGTTTTCTCAATATACTTTTTTGGGGATCAGGGTAACTTTCACATCTGATCACTTGTGGAGGTATGTCCACTTCCACATTCCATCCAGTCATCACTTTAAGATCAACTTAATGTGACTGGCTTTATGATAAATCCGTTACTCATATGTAATGAATTATGTGCATGCAATGGATGGAGTCAGTATGTTCAGAGTGTCTGACTGAAGTACATGTATGCACATGGGGTGTCAAAAGTAATCCAAGTGATGAGAAGCCCTTTTTTGTGTAATGGCTATCTGAATGTCATAGATAAACTTTCAGTGTTAAAAATACTTATCATTAACTTTTTCTTAGTTGTCATTATGTCTCTCCTTTGACATGTGACAATTTTTCTTACCCATCTGGGTCTGAAGACAAATGCTTCCACTGATTCCTCTTACAGTTCTTAAATTGTTTTCAGTCTTAAATTTTCATGTTGCCTGGTTGATGAAGGCTGTACTTTAAGTCATGTTATCTGTTACTAAGGTACTTCGACAATCTTTGGACAGACTGGGTCTAAGGAACATTGGCATCATCGCTGCAGATGGAGATTGGAACATTTCAAAGGAGATGGTAGTTGATCCCTATCTTAATGATGCTGTTGAGGTAGTCGGGTAAGTGTGGGAGAAGGGAGAAGTTTTACACATTGCTTATTGCTTCATTTCTGTAAGTCTTCATCTCCATTTTGAGAAGTCATATATTCTTATTTCATACTTCCTAGGCATTCCCAGTTTTGTTGTTCTCATGTACTGTGGTGACTGATTACTCTTTGCAGTCTTCCTCTCTTCTTTCAGTTTAGTGCACATGTAAGGTAACCTTATCACTCTTCCATCATTTCTTTCAAGTGTTCAGTTAGGAGCTGTAATTTAGGCTTCTTATCTTAGCACTTGCGAATGACAGGAGGCTTCTAGCTAATCTGCACATGCATTTTCAAAGTAAAAAAATACTTAGGACTGAATTCTTGGTCTGCAATCAGTTTTAATTTCAGGTGAACTTGAACTTTCACACCAGAACTTATCACTCTGGGACTTTCCACACTTGCAGCATTCCCTGTTACACATCCTTTGCTTGAGATTTTTCTGGTCATGTCCTAAAGCTAGGAGTTTCTGTTTGTTGCTTATACCTGATAACAGATAGTATTAGAAGCACACACACAGACAGTGAAGTAGAAGTAAAAACAAGCATCCAAAGTTTGGTTTTAAATTAGTACAACGATCTTAATTTTAGCAGCTAAGAATGCCCACTGTTGTAGTTCTACCAGATGGCAACTTGATTGTTTGCTTGCGCTCTTACTCCATAATAAACTTTCTTACTACCTTGCTTCTGTCAACTGGCTTGCTAATTATTCTGCTGCTCTTGCTTTCTTGGTAATCTGATTTCTCAAAAGTACAAATAGGTTTTCAAAAATTATGTCATTTCCACTGGGAACATGCTCTATACGTGCATAAATTGTTCACTTGTATTACATTTGTTAACTTGCTTACCTCTGTTGTTAACCTTACTGTGATAAGAACATGCTTGTGGTCCCTAGTGTACCATTTATCCTCATCCATACATAAGAGGGTGCGATATGCTTGTAATTGTTTAAACTAATGCATGGTTCAAATGTTACAGCAGGGATTTTATAAAGAAACTGCTTGCATATCTGTTGAGCTTAAACACTGATCACCTGGAAGTGGCTGCCTGATAAATACCAATTATAATGTCAGCATTAACTAATTTGGTTTTAGAACTTGTGACTTAGGTTAGGCAAGACTTGCACCTCAGCAAATTATAGTGCATTAGGAAATGTTTTAGTTATGATTTCCATGCCAGTGAAACTTCCACACTCGGTGCATTCATTGTGGATGCTTCTTATTTCTCTAAGAGCTTGACAGAATCGAGGATAGGAGTACCTGTTTTTGTTTGTAGCCTTTAGGACCACGGACATGTTTTAGATGTTCTTTAAGATAAAGTTATTTTTGTCAGAGGCTTTTCTTGAATGTCATACAGATTTTTCCCCAACACTCCCACCCTCACTAATCATAAAAAATGAAGAGTTAGGAGAATATTTCCTGTGCGGTAGTGTTGTTATCTATTAAGAAATTAAGGTTAGTACAAAGTGAGAACACCATGTTTCTCAGCCAATGCTGACTTTAAGGCACCAACTACCAGAGTTCTTGCTGACCTGGAAAAAGATAATAGTATTTAGGCGTCTGTCCTTCAAATGCATGGGTTCAGAAAACTGCTAAAAGTACACTCTATCTGTATGTCTTTGAGATAACAGTGTCTAGTTGTTTGCAAAATCTGCTAGTCAATCTGTTTTCATAGACTTAAATTAATTTCTCAGAAATCCTTTCCTGTACATTCTACAGTATATCCTTTTCTGTGAGTTTTTCTTAGTTCTTCTATTTTGGAATAGAAACCTGGGATTAAATTTACATTGTTTTATTTAAAAATTATTAAGATAATTGAAATGATTGCTTTGGCATCCATCCACAAAAAGTAACTGACCTTTCAATTTCTTTGTGTTTCCTTTAATTTTCTTTTTTCCTTTCCTTTCTTTTTCACATCAGGTAATTTTTACCTTGATACCATTGCTCCTCATGGAGCTCTGTCCCTCCCTAAAACACTGTTTGCAATCTGAAGCATATCTAAGGTAGATTTAAGGTAAAGCTTCTGTGTCTGGTTTTTTCCCCTCCATATTTGCTGCCTGCTGGCTTGTGATTTGAAAGATAGAGGACTTCATATTTTCTCATTAGAACAAAGGCTACCCAGCTATTATCATTCAGTGTGTTTCAATTTCATTGGCTGAAGGAGTGTTCATCTTGAACATATTGCTTGCCATCATTTCATACTAATGAGCTGCAGTACTTGCCTTTGAAAACAGGAATTTTGTTAGAAGAAGAAAAGAAAAAAGCCTTTATCTGCTACTAAATCAAATTACTTACTCAGTATTCTTAAAGTGCTTGAAAACTGAAAAAAAATTTTAATATAGTTAGCTCAAGTTTTAAACAGTGTTATATTATGCTTCCTTATTATGTTTGCAAGACCATGTTCACTACTGTCTTCCTATGATATTTTGATGGGTGCTATTTCTGTGGTTTTTTATAGCATGTATTCCACTGATTTCAGCTTGCCTGCTCAGATAGTCAGCTTGTCATAGAAAGAAATTGTATTTGTCAGGCATATTGGCCTTTGCTAAATTCATGCTGCTGTTCCCAGTCATTCTCCTATCCTTGTGCTTGGAAATGGCTTCCAGAAAGACTTGCTCTATAACCTTCCTGGGGACTGAGGCTAGATTGATGGGCCTGTAGTTTCTCATGTCCTCCTTCTGGAAGACAGCCATTAAAACTGTTTTTCTCTGGTCATTAGGAACCTCCCCTAATTGCTAAATACTTTTAGGCTTTGTGTATACATTAAGTCTGCAAACCAATTACTGCCTTATTCTAATGCAAGATGTATGAGGAAAATGCAATACAGAAGTAATACTAACATTGTGTTCAGACAAAGTTCTTAAGACTTTGGGGCAGGAAATCTTGATGTTTCAGGTTACTGTCAGACTGCACATGAGCTAGTTCAGATTCTGACCTGTGGAAAAAAAATCTTGCAGCGCTGTTGCCTGCAGGTAGTGTTCCCTGTTAGAGAAGATTATATATGGTAGAAATATACAGGTTGATTTGAAGGTAGTTAGCCATTTGATGTTATCTGAATTTACAAGTACAAATGCTGTTTAGGTGACCTCTGGACATCGTTAGGCTTGGTCTTACGTGACATTTTAGATTTGTTTAGTTGACTTTCAGGGCTTTAAAATGTCTCTAGGGAAGTGTACAGTGGTTGCAATTTTAAAACTTGAAATAAAACACAGTTGAGTAATAAGGTGTGTACATGTCTGGTGTTTTTCTCGTTTCTCGTGTTAGTTGTGTTTAGGAAGAGCTGATCTCATCTGCATTGCTTCACTGTTAAACTGAAATAGTTTATTAGCAGGGAGAATAGGGGGAATCAACTCCTTTGCTTAATTAAATGTTTACTGTGCTTTCACAAGGTTTTTAAGTTATAATTCAGTTGTCCTTGCCCTGTATGTGGTCCTTGTAGCCTAACCTTCAGCATTGTAATATCTAACTGGCTGATCTGCAAATAGAGTATATTGTATGAAATGTGGTATGCTTTGTCTTTAACTTTATCTGCAGATTTGTGTGTGTAAGAAAATAAGAACCAAATGTTTTTCATTTTTCCTTTTGTCATGTACTTTGGTGTTTGGCATGGTAGAGGAAGGAGATGTCCTTCTTTGAAGGCACTTTGTGCTTGACAATCTATTACATTTTGTTTTATGTAACAGTTGTTCGAAAGAATTGGAACATTATTTGTTTTGAAATATGTTCAAATAGTGCTGAAGAAGATGCTGCCTTTCCCAACATAAACTTTTAACAATTTGGAAAACATCTTTTTTTATTTCTCCCTTCTCTCTGTTCTTTGCTTCCCTTTTTTTTCAAAGCTGTTGAGATACACATTGGATAAGCACGGTCTGCAGCAGGTGAGGATCATAGCCAGCGATAGACTGTGGGAGCCCATTTCCTTTGTCTTGCTGCTTGACTCTGAGCTCCACGGAGTGGTCGATGTGATTGGGTAGGGGGTTCTCTCTTTTTTTCTTTCTCGGTGGTTTGTTCATAGTTTGTCTTCATCTTGCGTATTTATAACTAGCATAGCAAAGCTTTACATCTTTATACACTTACCTGCAATGAAAGGATTGATACTATAATATTTCTTACTAACCCACATCAAATCATCCTGGCTGTTGTCCTGGTGACAGCCTCAACCCTTTAATTGAATCATGAGTCTCCTATCATGTGGAAGAATCCTATTGGCTGTGGTTGAACTTTTGATGAATTGAAGGTTTTTTGGACAAAAATGCTTTAGCTTTACAGCTTTGTATACAGCCTTGTATTACTGACCTCCACTGGTTTGTTACAGGAATGGGCATGATCCAGAAATGAATTTGGGCTGTGATTCTTTTTTTAGTTACAATAATGTCTTGATTCTTAGTTCCCATTTTGTTTTGATGAGAAGGTTGTGTTTGGAAAGCGTGGAACCAGCTCACTTGTTTTTCTAGTTCTGGGTTTCGTCATATGATGCTAGTATTCTGCTAAAGTAGTAGACTAAATTTGAGATTGATTACTGACTTGTCTGCTGAATGGATATGCGTGTAAGACTTGCTCATTAACTTTTCTTTTTACAGTAGCTCTAAATTTTAATTATTACGTTCCATAAACTTGCCTGACCCAATCACATGCTTCAAATGTGGCTGTTCCTTGCTTCAACTTGAGTCTTTTTCATTTATCTTTATATATCTGACCCACAGGAGGTGTAGAAATTAAGGTTTTCCCTGCAAATAATATGCAGTCAGTGTCCCCCACAAACCAATCCCTCCCCCCATTCTGAACAACAAAAAGTACCGTGACATTTTTTTTGCAAGTGGAGTCTTGGATCATTTGTGGATCAACAAGTGAAAGCAGAGTTAAACCAGTTATATTTTTGCATTCTATACAGTTAGAGACCAGGCTATTCTGACTGTATGTGTTGAAAATTTACACCTCCCCACCCCCTTGCTCTTCTTGCTGTTAACAGAAAGAAAATAGGAAGTGTTTAGAAAGTGTCAGTGAGTTTAGGACTAACAACTTTCATTTTCGCCTAATATAAATTTAGTATGCCATTAGGTGACAACTCAGTCTTTTTGGTTAGCAGCATCAGTCTTCTTAAACAAATCTGTTCTAAACACACATTTGGTTGAATTTAAGTGTCACAGAAAACCAGACCTTTTAAAGAAATTTGCTAGACCTAATTATGCCCAAGTTAACAATGTAAGTAAAACAAGATGATGTTGTGACATTACTCCATGGTAGAATCATGCTGTGGTGCGTGTAGTAGTGGGAATGCAAACTGTCCCAAGTCCCTCCCAGGCCTGTGCGCTGACACAGACTGAGAAGTAGGAAAGACAGTGTTGTTAGCAGATGATTTCTGTTTTCTAGAGATGTTTTTGAGAACTAGATTTTGAGGTTTTCATAGGTAGTACTTTTCTGCAAAGCTTCATTGTAGTGTATTATATATGCTGGCCTTTTTTAAGATTTATTTTATTTCTACAGCCTTGTACTGATACATGAGAGAAAAATGGTTGAAAAACCTGCTATTTCTATCCTGATTTTCCCCTTTGGACCATTGCTATATGCAAAACAAAAAATAACACAAAGTTTTTATTTGTTTGTTTTTTAACTAAGTTATCCAAATGAAGTCACTGTGGGCAGTTGTACGAAGCAGCATTTGCAATCCATAAGTAGAGCTTTTCTTAATTAATGTTACTTTCTTAATATAACTGATCTAGTTTAGCTGCCCTATGCAGGCAACTGTGGATTTTTTTTTTCCCATTGGAGTTGTATTGCTCCATCATCTGCTATATAAAACATGCTAAATCTCATAGTAGTTAATATTTTAAGAATACTTTGTTACAACTCTAACAGCTAGAGGCCCTGATGATGAACCAGATGTCTGCTGGTTCCAGAGAGACTGGAAGAAGGAGGGAACAATCATAGAATCATAGAATCATAGAATGGTTTAGGTTGGAAAGGACCTTGAAGATCATCGAGTTCCAACCCCCCTGCCATAGGCAGGGACACCTCCCACTAGACCAGGTTGCCCAAGGCCACGTCCAGCCTGGCCTTGAACACCTCCAGGGATGGGGCCTCAACAACCTCACTGGGCAACAATGAAGATATTCTTTCAGTAAATGACAGTGGTTTGAAGAATTCAAACACTGATAGTAATAGCTGTTGGTGAAATCTTCTCTTGCAGTGATAAGAGGTTTAAACTTAGGTGTCACTTTTGTTGTAATTCTGTTCCTACTATTCCTTTCATTACTTTTTCTCCACCAATATCATTCTTTTTCTTCCTTTCATGATATATGTCACTTTTTCCTCTCTCTTTCAAATGGTCTTCTGTTATAGTGTGCCTGACTCTGCTCTTTTGAGCAGAGAATCCAAAGTTCTACTGCTTCTACTGAAGCATCACAGCTTTAGGAATGATGCATAAACTCTACTCCAGTTCATCTTTTCAGGCAGCAAGAAGGGTAGGTGTTTAGGTGTCTGCGTTTTTTCCTGAAACATTAATCAGGATACTCAAGTCCCCCCAAATGGTAGTGGTCCTTGAGTGGTGCAGTTATTTCCTGAGAGTAATTGGAGTATAGTCGCTCCTTTGTAGGAGTTTTAATTTCCAGTAAGATTGTTTTCACTACTGAAGGAGCAGAGCACGCTGTTCTGAACACAGCTAATCTCCTGTTCTTTGCAGCACACCTTTTGTTGTTGAGGCTGTAGAGTGGCACAAGATGTCTGAAAGAGGGCTGTAGCATGATCTAGTGTGTTCTTTAAATATAAATCTCATAGAGTTCAACAAATCAGCACATACTGGGTGTGAAAGCCTTCACTATAATCTGCTAGCAAATGTTTATTTTGTGCATTTGGGTGGGCCTGTTTAAAGTATATACTCTATTCTGCTATTAAAAGTTTAAAAAATAAAAAGATTGGTGTACTTATTTTAAAAAAGTTAGTTCTCATATGGAATAGGAGTTACACACTCTGTAGCCATGTCTAACTTTTTAAGGACTAATCTAGATATTAACAGAAGTAAAACAAAACCCCTTGGTTAACAGCAGTGTAAGTGAAAAGCAAATATAGTGTAAACTGTGTTCATTAGCAAAAACAGAAATTGCATCTAACAGCAGAGAAAAATGATTCATTTCTCAACTGGTGGTGAAACTGTTTTACCTGATTGCATACCAGTGGGACGAAACAAGAATGTTGTAAGTGTGTGGGCTTTAAGTGGAGCATAACTGTCAATAAAGATACACTGAAGGAGTCTGCTTCTAGAACCTGTTTGTTTGTCCTGGAACTTTAATCCCGTTTATCATCCCTATTTTTTCCAGTTTATTTTCATAGCTTTTCGTGTATCATTGCTGCTATTTGTACTTCCAGGCTTTAATTTTTCTTTTTGTGATAAGTGTTCTTTCTTTTTAAAATATTGTGTAGGGCTCACTATCCTGGAACAAAAACAGTGCCAAATGCCTTATTGACTAAGAAGAAACTGTGGTCTTCAGAAGATTACAGTACTTTCAATGATGAAGTAGGTGCAGGCTGCTGGGCTCGGATCCTGAACCAAAACTATGTGAACGGAAACATGACCTCGTAAGTGTTGTACACTCTTGCTTGCTTTCACAATTTCATATGTAAGAATTGTTTCAGCTACTGTATAACACAGCCATCTGCTATGGCAATACAGCAGGTAAACTGAAACTCTCTCCACTCTCAGTCTGAATGCAAATATAGTAAGGTATGAAGTCTTTTGTCCTTACCTCTTTCTGGGGTAGAAGTCCCATGAGTTTTAATGTATTCTTGAGTTACTGTTCCACAGTATCCAATGGCTTATGCAGCTGAGTTCAGATGCCTTTGAGACTGATGATATTTGTTAAAAGGGGAATGTTCTTAAGAAGAACTAACAACATGAAAAACATTGGAGGAAAATAAGAATAAAGCTAATCTACTGTATTTTTCTTAGGGTCTTTATCAAGCTATTTGTTTTTGGTAGACAAAGTAGGTGCAGATGTCATTATCTAGTTTTTCCATACAACCTCTTTCTCGGAATCCATTCTAAAACTTACTGTAGTCTTTTGGTATGTTTACTGTTTCCTGCACATTTTCTTTCCAAAGTGAAATCTGGAAGAAAGCTGTTCTATTTATTGGGAAATTACATAACTCGCAGTTTTAGAAGAGAATAGAAAACACACTTTGTTTCCAGTGCAACAACTACTAATCTGAAAGCAAAAAAAAAAAATCTAATTAAAGAAAATGTAGACATCAAGGTGTAGGCATAATTGTTCAAAGTTTTTAGTTTTTATGTAACTTCATTTTGGAACGATAAGATAAATGTTTTTTGTCTGAAATACTTGAAACAGAACACAGCACTGAACACTTGGATACTTCTAAAGGGAAGTTTCTTGAGTCACGTAGTTTCTATGAATCTTCTGTCTACTCTGCAAGCTGAAATTTTGTAACATGAATATTTCCTATGTGAATTCCTGACCATTCCAGTTGCCTCTTGACTCTCATATGCTTTAATATCTTACCTTGGGGTTTTTCTTTTAGCATTTTTTTTTTCATTTTGACAAGCTCTTTGTAATGATATATGCCCCATTTGTTTAGCAACCTGACAGCAAAACCTATGTATTGTATTTAGAAATTACTGTGGAATAGTTCCAAGTCCATATATCCAATATTGACGTTGTCTTGGCTTTTATATTGTAAACAGACTTCCTGATGAAAGGCATCTTATCTTTCTGCTAAGCTTGTTTCCTTTGAACTTGAATTCCCTACATTCCTTTTCTAAGTTTGAAACTCCCCAGAACAAGTTTAATGTGAGCAAGTTGTTGAGTTTATGACTCAAGAGTTGTTTATTTTATGGGCAACTTTTGTAGGATTTCAGGATCTCTTCTGAAGTGCTTATATAGTGTGATAAATCTATGGCAATGACTTCAGAATACAAGGCCTTTGCACTCATCTGTATGCAATGGCAGAACAGCATGATAGCTTTTACTTTCTACATACCTGCTTTATTAAGCTGCATTTCCACACTTATGGTGCACAGGTCTTAAGTTTAAGGTCCTAGCAGAAGGTTTTCAGTGAAGACCAAATCAAAAGACCTGAAGTAATTAACCTTGTCAGTGTTCTGACAATTTCTTGAAATGGCAACAACGCCCAGAGGATGTCTGGTTAGCATTGTTATCTGTTTGTTGTTTATATGGATAAAGGAAGGATTTTATTATTTTTTCCAGTGGAACTTCCACTCTCCCACCCCTCCATCCCCACCCTCCTCCCAAAACAAAATTACCAGCAGCAACAAACAGCCAACCAAAAAAAAAACCCAAACCACCTCAACAAAAAGCTGTAAACCTTGATAACTTATTTTTTCCCCCCTTCAAAACAGGAAGAAAAGTAAATATGAATGGAGTCTTTAAGGTGCACATTTCCTTTAATGTGCAACTTTTTATGGTGATATAGCCAGAGAAATTATCATCAGTTTTGTAAGAAGTTCTCAACACTGGAAGTTGACTTGTTTTACTTTCCTCTCCTGTGTTGTTTCTTTTTTTCTTTCTCCTGTAACCAGAAAGATTTTTTTTTTGAATGCTGGAGAAAAGAGGAATAAATTCTTGTACTAAGTTCATCTAATACTATCTGTATGATTGGAGCAAACAAACCTGTTTTTCTTGCAGAACCATTGCATGGAACTTGGTGGCTAGTTATTATGAAGAATTGCCCTTTGGTCGATGTGGGTTAATGACAGCAAAAGAGCCGTGGAGTGGCCACTACAAAGTAGAAGCTCCTATCTGGATTACAGGTAAAAAGTTAGTGGGTAAAAGTGTGGTGATCTAACACAGAGCATAAGTGTATTTTCTGAGACCTTTATTTAGTGGTTTTGTGTGTATTATTTTTTGTACCAAACTAAATTACTTTTGTGGAAAGTTTTGTAAATTCTTTGAAGAAGAGGAAGAAAAAAGCTCCTTTCAATAGAAAGCAGAAAGATCTAGTAGCATGGGAAGTCTTAGTACTTGACCATTAGATACAGCAGAAATAAATAAACTACTGCCTTTTATAGCTGTTACTATTAAAGTATTTTGATCTGAAGTGCCCATAAAGGTTAGCATACTTTCCTAGTTCCTTTCCATCTTTTTTTAATCCTTAAGTAGACATTTGATACCTCTTAATTGGAACAAAGGACTTCTGTATTCTTGTCCTGCTTGAGATTCTTGGCTTGTGTAAGTCAGCATTTCCTTGTGCTTGGGAAAAGGGGAATACATTCATATAGTGTCTATGGACACATGGATTCACTGGCTACTCTGTAGTCCTGTAATATTTTACTATCTTTGGCACGGTTCAGTAGAACACGTAATATATATGGTGCCATAAAGGAGTAACAAAGCAGATTCTTCCATTAGTTACCCGTATACGTAAAAACATTAAAAGACAATGGCAATACTGTCATATGAACAGTTCAGAACAACTGAGCAGTTCTTCCTGTTTCCGTGTTGCTCAGGATTTTCATGATCTAGGTCATATTCTTGTTTGGGTACTCTTACATGCTGAAAACCTTACTTATTTATTTAATCCTGATGGAGATGCCCATCTATGCTTTCTCTGGCTCAGCTCTTTCTTTAAAAGAAAAAAAGAGAGGTTTGTGAAAATCTAAACCGTGATGAATATTCATATTGAATGTAAATGATTGACTTATATAGTGGTGGTAATAGTTTTTTCTTCCTGTCTAAATAATCACTATCATTTTAACTGTTTGGTCTACCACAGAGCTGATGTTTTTAATTGTGCCTTAGTATAATTCTTTAGTCTTTCTTCTTGTATAGGTAGAATTTGTTTTGGAAGTTCCATTACTTGGTTTCTAAAATCAAGTTTTTGTTGTGTAAGAATGTATGAGAGAGAAATTTAATTCAGACTACAAATGGTATTATTTTTTTATTAAGACTTAATTATTTTTCTCTGATTTTTGTTCTGTTTTGTCTCAGCACACACAACGCAATTTACTCAGCCAGGCTGGTCATACTTGCAAGTGGATGGACACTTAGAAGGAGGTGGCAGTTTTGTAGCTCTGACAGATGGCCTAGGAAACCTTACCATCATCATTGAAACTATGGTATGTGTATCAGCAATTCCAATGAACTAGAAAAGGTAAAGGAAATGTTTTGTTATGAAGAACCTGTTTTGATTTATGTAATTCAGTATCTGTGGATATGTTCTTTGGTGCTTGTAGCTTTGTTAGTGAGACCGCTAGAGGTCCTTTTCTGTGTCTAAACTTTGAGTAGCTAGTTGAATCTTCCTGGAGACCAATGTATATGTCATCTTTATATCACAAATTAGCTTTAATTTGATGATGCACTCTAGGAGGAGATTAAATCATGCACTTTTTTAAAGCAGTATTCAAAATAAAATTAAGCTAGTATAATTGCAGTTATCATTAAGATAACAGAGAAATAAACAGTTGAAAATTGATCCTGTGTTGATTTTTCAATTTCAATTTATGCTATGTTTTTCATGAACATTGACATGTGATGGATCCCAGTTATGTATGTTCCTTCTGATACATTTATTTTTTTCTTCAGACTCATAATCACTCTCAATGTATCAGGCCTCCACTGCCTCATTTCAGTGTGACACCTCAGAGAGCAACTTTCTACCTCAAAGGGTCATTTGTAAGTAGATCTTGAATACATTTGATCAGCCTTGTAAAATGAATTACTGTCCATAATCAAATCCATGCAAGACAGTATCACAGGTTAGCAAGAAATTTGAGTTCTTTACCTCTAATACTAGACGCTGTTACATACCTGGCAAAGTTTTAAGTATTCTAGTTCTGCTTTTACCATGAGATGTAATGTCATAAGTGAATTTGTAGAATTACTGCCTCCCAGTCTAATGATCTGTATATTGAAGAAGAAATTCTCTAGAACAGAAATACCATTGTATTTTTCTTTAGGATTTATTCTAAGGCTGGGTGCTCTGACGTGCTGACATAGTTTGACCAGCCAGCATGGCCATGACCTTTGAAGTTGTTCCCAGCTCCTTTACAGGGGAGGAACTGCAGTTGATTGTGTACTCTAGGTTATGTTGTTTCATCCTATGAAGAGATATTGTGAGGATCTCCCAGTTGTGTGTGGTTTTGTGTGTGTGTGTGTTTGTTTTTTTTTAAATCTCACTAAACTGAATTTCCCTCTGAAATGTGAACAATACTTTCACAGTGTAAAGTGGAGTGAATCTTTGTCAGTTGATTTGGATGATTGCTCCACAGAAGCTGGAAGTGTTTACTTATTTAGAATTTGATTTTGGTGGCATTAGTTTCCTTTCATTTAGGAGGAGACAGTTTGGACAATACTTTTGGCAATAAAATGGTTTGCTTAGGAAATGCGGTTGAGTGTCACTTCTGATATACAGCTCACTTTGGGGGAAGTGTCAGACAGCTTATCCAAACCAAACTCTAGGTTGCTTGCTTTGTTGTTCATCTGCCATAGTATTGCAGAAGTTTGGAGATCTGTAAGCGAAGTACTTTGCTCAAAAATGAGTATCAAAGAACCAGCAACTAAACTAAAGGTCCCATTAAAGAGAAATTAGCAGGAGACTATTTCAGCCTGGTTGCTCCTAGGCAGAGTTGTATCAAAGGGATACCGTTGTTGGTAATAGAAGAGCTAAAGATTGCATGTGTGATTGCAATGTTTTCTGTCTTTATAAGCAGCATTACTGCATGCTAGGACAATGGCTTATTGACGTATAATCTATAAAAAGATAAGCCATATGTAATGGCTAGCTGAATGGAGTGGTGGTCTGTAATAAAGCTCTAAAATAACAAAAATTAGAAATCCTTGGAGGACTGATATTTCTTAAGGTGAATATTCAAGATTTTTGTTGTTGTGTTTTGGGTTTTTTAAAATTTTATATTGTGTTTCATTGTAGTATATGGTGGAAACCCTTCAAGTGTGGCATTCTAGACTTGGTTTTGAATCTGGAAACTCTAGTCTTTTCCAGCAACTACATCCTCTAAAGGTAAGTTGATCAGTTTAAATTACAGTGCAATTTCAGGTGTTTCTTCCCCCTTTGCTGGAAACCCTTGACTTTCATGCCTAAACTGCCTAATTAGGGCATATTTTATTAGCTCTGTTTAACTACAGTTTTACTAGCTATATGCAAGCTTACTTGGAGGTAATAAGGGTTTGGGGGAAAGGGGTTTTCAAAATAGCTCAGAGATATTAAATGCTGAGGCAAGAAGATGAGATTTTTGCCTTAAATCAGGACTTTAGGGGATCTCCTTCAATTCAGGAACTTGAGTATTTTGTTATTTAGCTGTTTGATTTTTGCAGCTTTAGCTTTCTTTAATTCCAGGTGTGGAAGGGAAGTTTTTCTTTAGATCTAAACACGGACGAAGTCTACACTTTAACCACGCTCAAGACAGGGCAGAAATGTGGTTGCCCAGAGCCTCCACCACCTCAGCCCTTTCCTTCAAATTACAAAGATGATTTCAATATTCGTAAGTCAGAATTCTCTTATCCAAAAACTTAATTCACACACATATATAGTCTTAATGTAGAAAGGCAATAACAATTATGTTACTGTCATTGCCTTACACCTCTAATGTAAGTGGTATGAAATAGTCTGAATGTATGCTTAATTTTTGTTTATTTATACCTGCTTCTCCAACAACGTACACCAGTATACTCCACTTGCAATGAGATGTATTTAATTCTGTGTCTTAACTGGGTAGTTAACAGTTTTAAAATTCTTTATGGAAATGATATAGCTCATAACTGTAGTGAACTAGTTTTTGGAAGGAAGACAGGGAAGAAGGTAATTTACTTTGTTCATGTGTTTGCAAAGACTGGGGTCTGCTTAAAAACAAAACCAAAACTAAAATCACCTTGTATCTCTGAAAACTTCAGCTGTGGAGACAGTGATTTGATAGAGTAAGTCAAAATTCTGGAGAATATTTTCAGATGAAATTTCTGACAACAAGAGTACACAGGAGAAAAATAATGTTTTGGTTTTGATATGTATTTTATTTTCTGAACAGGTAATCCACCTTTCAGTGAAGCCCCAAATTTTGCAGATCAGACAGGTGTATTTGAATACTTCATAAACGCTTCTGACCCAGGAGACCATGTGTTCACACTCCGCCAGGTGGTGGTTCAGCGACCCATCACTTGGGCTTCTGATGCAGACCAGACGATCAGTGTCATAGGAAATTTTCAGTGGTATGTGAATACTTTTTTCTAGTGACATCTGCGGAAATGTTCTCCTTACCAGTCTGAGTTATGATCGGTTAATCTGTCTCAAGCCTCATTTCTCTTGGACAGAGGGCTTTTGCATTCAGACTCTCTGTACACATGTAGAAACGATGACTTAAAGGTACTTTCAAAAGTCAATGAGCCCTGCTCGGGGCTCTTGCCAAGTCTAAGAGATCAACTGTGTCTTTGTCTAAATGAGTCTTAAAAACATCCAAGGATGGAGAGTCCACCACATCTCTTGGTAGCTTGGCCCAGTGCTGCAATGTGTTAGAATTTTTTTCCTCATGTCCTGCTGGGCATGTGTTCAAGCTGTTTTTTCAGAATAATGGACCTGGGTTGGCATACTAGAAAGACCAAGTCAAAACCCTAATTCAAAGTGTGCACTGAGTTTCAATACGTTTTTTAATGGAACAAAAAAAATTGATCCAGTTTAAATTACCTAATTTTGAGTTGTCTTGCTTAATTGTTAGTGATTTTGATCAATCGGACGAGGGGCAATGGGCATAAGTTGGAACATAGGAAGTTCCGTTCCAACACACNAATTGATCCAGTTTAAATTACCTAATTTTGAGTTGTCTTGCTTAATTGTTAGTGATTTTGATCAATCTTGAATCAGTGAAAAGTCTGGGA
Organism: Anarhynchus alexandrinus; assembly: GCA_008711295.1. Taxonomy (NCBI): domain Eukaryota; kingdom Metazoa; phylum Chordata; class Aves; order Charadriiformes; family Charadriidae; genus Anarhynchus; species Anarhynchus alexandrinus. Next base: position 2,919,380 of record VUYV01000100.1, on the reverse strand, counting down.
GTTAATTCAGTTAATTTGTTACAGACTGCCATCTTCTGAGCAGTTCCTAGAATTGCATGGATTTGATTCAACTGCTACTTTTTATTTCTACAGTTTTATTTCTGGGTAAACGTAGCTGAGATTTACTGGTTTGATAAGAGTATGGTTATAATTGCAATTCTTTCTAGGAGCTATAATGATGGTAATTTAGAATCAAGCAGCATATTTTAGCATAAAGTTTAATTAAAATTAAAAAATGTTTGGGAAAGAGTCTGTTAACTAATTGATTTAGTAATAATAGTAAGTAATAACAAAATTTATGCTTTAAATATTTTCTTCTGTTTGGAATTCTAGCTGAAATCCTATGATTTTTTTTCTTTAAAATAACCATTATGTCAGGGTTTTTTGTTGTTGTGGGGTTTTTTTTATTATTTAGTTTTTTTACTTTGATTGGATCCTTGATCCCCCAAATGCTTTTTCAGAACATGCTTCATGCTTCTAATTTCTGGCCTGGACAAGTGATTGAATCATTTTGCTCTGAAGTGTGGAAGAATACCACCATATTGTTAGCTGGAGATTGTTCTTCAGATACCTGTTTTCTTCTGCAGTCCTCTGTTAAGCAGAGTCTTGTATTCCCCCTAGAATCAACTTTCCCTCATTGAGCAGATCATATTCGGTGATCCCTATAACAGCTACACAGGATGTGTTCTTAAATTACTGTACCTAGATTCCTAAAACCTTCCTATTATTTCATTTTCATTCTGTTTCTTTCTGAATTTTCATCTTGTTTCATAACCAAGCTTGACTCCTGAATATTCAATTGATTTTTTAAGTTTTACTCATCTGTAACCTTTCATAATGACAGTCTTCAATTTCAGGCACTCTGATTTGTTTGTTTCATCCTCAGTTTAAGGCTCAACTTGTCCGAGGTAGATGTTTTCAACCATGAGTGCATGCTATTGAAATATTGAACCAGTCTTGCACTGAATTTCTCTGTGGAATGATATTTGACTTCAGTCATCAATGGCAATTTATTATGATTAAATTTCAGGATTATTTAGTTGGTTTTAGTTTGAATTTTAATCTTGTGCTTGTGAAAGCTTTTTTTTTTTACTCCTGAATTTATTAGTGTTTTGCTCTGATGGTTTTATTGTACCAGTCTGTATCCTGAAAATATAACTATTTAACTCATTCTACATTGCTTCCAATCTCTTTGTAATGGTTTAAGCAAGATGTGGGGATCTCTTGTTTAGTACATAGGAAGGCAAGAAAGAAATCTTGTTTGTGTAATGAATATGTATCCAAGAATCTGATACTTCTAATAGCATTACATTAGAATGAAATCTGAGGTCGTTCTTACTATTATGTAAGAGCTGGGGAGAAGAGTTGCTAAAATAAATATGATTTAGTTGTCAGCTGAGCTGATGTCATAGAGAGTCTTTTCACATTCTGTAAATAATTATAGATAATTAGAAACTTTCTAAATAGGTGACCTTGTGGCTGTATCCATATTGCAAGTCCTTTCAGACATGGGATATAGGTTTCTAATTTGAATGTTCATTAATAGAGGTAAAGAATGCCTTTAATTTTTATTGTTAAGAGGCTTGTAGCACAACTTTGGGGCGGGGCAGTTGTGTAAATTTTTTAGTTGCCATTTCATTGTTCTGGTTTTCCTTCACTTTATTCTTTTTTTACAGCTGTCACTATATGTATAACATGGTGCTTTACTGTTGAGCTGAAGTGTCACCTCAGGAAAATCAAATTATTTCAACCTATTTGAACATTTTGTTTAAAAAAGTTTATTTTGGCTTTTGGGCAAGAGGTCTGGATTACTTAGTACTTGGCCTGTATTAAAAATCCTAGAGAAATGAAGATCAAACTTTAGCAGATGCAGTGCTACGACCTTGAATCTTGGATTTGATTGAGTTATCTAAAAGCAACTTTTTATTTTGCAGACCTGAAAGTTTTTCTGTGGAGATGCAAACCCTTTTTTTTTCTTGTTTGTTTTTTTAAATAATTAATTGAAAGTTGCTGACAGTACACTTCATTTTGTTGTTGGTTTCTGAGAAGAATTGCTCTTCCTAAGAAAATCTGTGGATTCACAGATGGGAAACAGCTAGCCTGGTCAAATCCTGTGCATCTGACACCTGCAGGTCACAATTAGGATTGCTAAATCTTTCCTTAGAAAGGTTTCTGTACTAAATAGGGAATACTTTCTACCTACTGCCTGCTCAAAAAAAAATTGATTCATTGCTTGTTAAAACACTAAACTTCTCTTGTAGGGTAAACATGACAGTCACTTGTGACATCTACATAGAAAAACAACGTGATGGGGGCGTATTTATTGCAGGAAGAGTCGACAATGGTGGGATATATGTTCGACGTACCAAAGGAGTTTTCTTCTGGGTTTTTGCAGATGGCACCTACAGAGTCACTGGTGACCTAGGTAAGCAGCTCTTCACTGAAGTGGATGCTGACATATGGGCATGTCATTTTGATAACCTTGATAAAAATGACTAACATTCAGATTTTGTAATTTGGTTGTCATCACTATGAATTTAACCCGTTGTGCTCTAATGATGGCCACATTTTGTGTGTGAAGGGAGCATCTGAAGGCTACTGGCTGGTCCACTTCTCAGTCTCAGCTTTCTGGATTATTTTTTTTTTTTTTCTGCTGACAAAACCTATTTTACACTAGCAAATGTAAATTATTTTGCTTTTCCTAAATACTGATACAATACTAATTACAGAAAAGTTTGATCTGCATTTGTATACTACACCTAAAAAGAAAATCCTGCTTGAAATGCAGTGGCCTGTTTTGTAGAGCAGTGCAAGTCAATGTCCACACATCTAGCTTAGGTGATGATGAGGAGCAGCCTAATGTTTCCACAAATTATGCATTCTGCTGTTAGTTTAGCTCAGTGGAGTGAGAACATATTCTACTTGTGATGCTAGCATTCATGTGCTCATCTGTAGAGCACTTGACAGGCACATGAAACAGTGTATGTCATAAAACTTCATCAATAGCTAAAAGTTCTTTTTAATTTGCTTTGAAATAGTGGCAGGTTTTGTTGTTGAAATGCATTTTCCTATCACTTCATGATCATAAATTAAAATTTTCAATGGTTTCTGATGAGTCAAATGCAACTTCTAGATCTACAGTATATCTAATATGAAGACAACCTATAATGACCCATTTCTCACTGTACTGGACCTAAATAATAGTCTTGTCTTGTATTTGATAGCTGTATTCTCTCATTTCTCCTCACTTTGTTTTGTTGTAGGTTTGGGTTGGTTATTTTTCCCCCCTTTCCTTTTTTTACCATGGGTGGGTAGCAGAAAGAAGGTTTTACATTAGCTTCTCTTAACATACCGGTGCTCCCTAAGGAAAGTTTGCAATGTCTGACTCCATAACAACTTAAGTTTCAGCTGTATGTAAAAATATAGTTGTGTTTAGGATTGACTCCAGTATTTACTTTTAATAAGATGTAACAACATTACCCAATTAGTTTCTCAGGCTATCAAAAATAATTTTTCATAGATGAATTGAAAGGATTTTGATTAACCACCTCGTTATTTCAGACTGAGACATTTGTTATGCAATATAATATTTTTTTTTTTTTACAGCTATTTTCAATGATTTTTATAGTTTTCTAGAAGGGAGCCTGAGTGTTAAATTAACTTGCAGCTAAAACTGTCTGCTGAATAATTGAAGTGCTACTTGTAGCACTTAATTTTTTTCAGGTCTTCCATCCAGGTGTCAGTCACATTTAATTTTTGCTTAGCTTAAATTTTGACTATAACTAAGCAACATGATGATGTGGCAACTTAAACCCTCTGATTTAAGAAAGTTCCAATACATAAACAAGGTCTATAGAACAAGCAATGCAATAGCTACCATCACGCTTCATGAACCCATACTCTCAATAGAGGGGAATCCTTATCTCAGGCCAAATTCCCCAGAGCATTGGAGATTTCAGTGAAAAAACAGTCCTGGCTAAACAGGAGAGTGCACTAATATTACAGAGTGCAGGTTTGTGTGTTAAGCTGCAGTTGAAAGTGGTAAGATGCCAGTCCTGAACACTTCTGAAAAATAGGTATTGTTTTCCTTTTGCTGGATTGGCATTTATCTATCAGTCTCAGCAAATGGGTGGAGTAACACTTTGCTAACCTTAAGCATGTTTTGCAGCTGGAAAAGAAATATTAATGAAAGGCCTTTCTGGTGTCCGGGATAACGCGTGGCACACACTTACTCTCAACATTCAGGTAAGTACATGGGCAAAAAGCTAGAAAACCAGTTAGGAAACTTGCAGCACTAAATGGTTTAGACAAAACTATGCTATACTATTGACTGTCTGCTTGCATTAGTTTGCCCTATCTAAAACATAAATAATATCTCTGTTATTTTAAACCAATATCAAAATATCATACCAAGTTGTGCTGCCAGTATTTTTAAAAAGATCTTGAGAAACTGGAGAAGGTATAGAAAATAACTGGAAAGATGGGTTGAAAGCTGGAGATAGAAGGGCTAGAGAGGCAGATCTTTTTAATCTCATGAAAAGATCATGACTTGACTTCCTGTTCTGAAGACTGTCAATAAACTACTAAACTAGCCTGTTTTACAAATCTGGCTCCCACCAATTCTTTTGCATGCAAAGGCCTTGTACGTGGAGATAGTTAGGGACTGGAGAACTCATATAAGCTGCCATCCTTCTTTCTTATGCTGAAAAAGCATGGACATAGTGTTGCTGTAAAAATGGGTCACAGTTAATGAGAAGCCTGTCCACAGTTTTTCCTGCCCCCCACTCCACCTCTTTTGGCCATAGTCACTTGGTGAAGAAAGTAATCCCAAGCTGTACTTTAAATGTACCTGTGCACTTAGATGGCTGTGACGCTGGTGCACGTAACTAAAAGGCTTTAAGTTCCTCTGTTGAATGCCTAATCCTTTTGCCTGATGTAACCTTTGCAACTGCAATGTGGCCTGAAATGTGAGGAAGCTTGAATCCTAGCTGAGGAGATCTCCTACTGAAGTAAACACACTTAAAATTATGCAGAGTCTTTCCCTCATTTTAAAATGTCAGTGAGTATTAGAAGCTGGTTTTTGTCTTTTGTGCTTTCGCATTGGGAGACAAAGGGACACTCGTACCTGAGGTATTTACTGGAATGGATGTAGTTTAGTTTTGGCTTTTGGACCCTACACTTACCTGTAAAATGGGCCAAGGCATTTGCTAACCTGAATGGGGTGCTGAAGATGAACATAAATAGTTTAAAACACAAAACAATGGTGGTAATTTTAAAATGATGATGCTACAAACTTCCATCTATGCTGTCAAAGTATTTTGTACCAAATATGTCTTCGATGTAATGACAGAAATGCAGAGCCCTCTTTAAAGAATTCTCCCGCTGACTGCTTCTTGAAAGGCATTCTTTGCTTTTACCTGTGTCTGTAATTGTCTTTCAGATTAAGAAATACATGTAAACTTAAGTACTTTTTTTCTAAATATTGTTTAGTGGAACACTGGCAAGATTAATTGTAACTTTTCTTGAAACTGTTTTTAATTTTAATGGTAACATGATATTTAAAAGTTCTGCTGTCCCCTCTTCCCCTCAGCTTCATGTCTAAAATACATCTCTCTTTTCTTTTGACTTTTACCTGATTCTGCAGAATCAGTGCTTAGTGTATCGTATCTCTTCAGACAGTTGGGCTATTTGAGGGAGTCTGACACAAGTGGAAGAGGAAAACCAGTTTACCTTTCAGATTCTACACTGAGTTTGCAAAGCTGTGAGTTAGGGGAAGATGAGCCCTTTGTGTATTCACTCTAAAGGCTCTGTTTCACAGAGCTGATAGGCACTGGAGGATTCTATGCAATATTTAGAAGTGCCTCTGCATGTAAAATGTGTGAAATGCTTTTGAAATTTGACTTGACATCTTTCTGCCTTGTCTCTTCTCCCATGTGAGTAGGCTCAGTGTCAACACACTTAATCACTGGGTTTTACAAAGCTAACTTTTTCCCTTTTTTGACAGGGCACTTCTGCCTCAGGACTGTTAAATGGTTATCCACTCTGGGAGAATGTCACCATTTCTAAACCAAATAACGGCTGGGCTGCTATTGGAACTCGCTCATTTGAGTTTGCACAGTTTGACAACTTTCATGTTGAAGCTAGCTGAGGTGGCTTTTGCATTTGGAGAACCCAGTTCTCATATCACTTTGAATAACATCCAGCTCAAACCTTGAGGACAACTTAATGCTATGCTGAGATTGATCTGTTGGCAAGGAATCTTATTTCTGTCCTTATTATTTGTTAAAAGTTTACTTGAGTAGGTATCAATGTGACTGTAACTTTATCCCCTGGTTGCTATGGGATTTTTGCCTGTCGATTTTTGGGGGTAAATTTTAGTTCAAGGTAATGATGAAAACAAAATCATGGATTTAAATCTCCTTTAATAACATCTTAACTTCCCAGCTAACTTTTAAGATAACTTTAGAAGTTAACAGAAGAGAGAGGCATCTCAAGCTGCACTTTTAACACTTACGTGATTGTGTCCATTCCTTTCACTCTGAAAGAAAGAATTAAATGCCAGTAAGCCTTATGAGCCAGTGGCCCCATGCTTTTGTAGGTCTGTCATTGTCAAAATTCATTTGGATGAAGTACCTAGTTTTTCTATAGTAAAAAAAAAAAAAGATGTTTTGTCTGTTTTTCTGCTGCAGTCTGAGGCTAGACATTACAGTACTCCAAGTGCATTTGATTACTTCCAACTTTCATTGCCAGCCTTAGAATAGATCATATTTTCAGTGGAATGGCAATGTGCCTTATGGCAGATCAGGCAGTGCATGTGCCTTACTTCTAAACTACCTCCTCTTTCCAATGAAAGGGTTGAAATGGATGAAGAAATACTGTAACTTGCAGTTTTTTAATGGTAGCCTTGTGGGGTTTTTTGTATGATGCAAAGAATAAAAACTTTGCATCGTGGATGCTGGCAAGCAGAGTGCTTACTTTTGTTTCAGGTCACATGTGGAAAAACTGGCCTTTTGTACCTAGAAACTTGGGCAGCCATCCCTCACTTTGGGTGGATCTAAAGCTTAGAAAAGAAAATAATTAAAGCATAACAATCTTATTTAGCTTATTATATTACTGTAGCATAGAGGAGATATGGATACTATCACATCCTGGTAGAAAAGAAAACTTAAAAAAAAAATAGATTTTGCTCTTAAGAGCTTGTAAGACCCTCATAAGGTAAGTGACAGCAGGTGGATGCAGACAGAATCGCTTAGTGTGGCAAGCAGTGGTATTGACACAATAGTGTCTGTTTTTAAACTTTTCCTAGGCATCATGGAGTAAAGTTCAGAGGGAATTTCAGATCCCTGGGAAAGGAGGGCTTCTATTTTGCTGGGGTTTTTTGTTGTTGTTGTTGTTTCATTTTTTTTTTCCAAGTTACTGTGCTACAAAAAAAAAAAAAATTAATTGAGAATACAATGAGATACCAAATGGGATTTTCATCACAGGCATTCCAAATTCAGTTGACTTCTGAATTTTTCTTATTTGCTATTGGTCAGTTTGAATGAAGATGGTGTCTATTGCTATAATAAAACATGCCTCCCGTGTCCGTCTACTTTTCACATTCACATCCTAATTGACGAGCAAGTAGTTCCACAGTCTTGATAGGGCACTAATAGCTGTATGAGGCTATCTGTAGCAGGCAATATCTTATCTTTGAGAAACAGATTTGCAGTATACTTTGATTTATACAGATGATTATTCTGATCCACTTTATTTTGAAGGCCGATTCCTGTAAGCGTTAACTTCAGTCTTCGAAGTTGTCAAGTAGAAGTTGAAGATTTAATGTAATACAGATCATTACTGGAAAATTTTTATAAAGGTTATCTTCCAAATTAGCTTTTGGAGAAGAGATCTCAAAATTCTATCTCTAAAAAGTAAAAATGTTTTATCTTATAGCAATTATACTGATACTGCTATTGATTGGTTATGAATCATTCATATGTGCAAGTTTCATACATGCTAGTAACCTTGAAAAATGGTCCAAACCACTAAACTTTAAATCTCTTCTACAAGGCTTCCTGATACTAAGTAACTATTTACTTAACTGAATAAAAAATGAAAGCTGTTTTTTTCCACTTCAGTTTCATTTGATGGTTGAAGTATGGATGCAAATCTGTTCATTACTTGCTTGACTTCAGAATGGATGTCACTGGTAACTCCAGATGTGAAGGAATCTAATTTTAGGTCCTCATATTCAAGTAATATGAGTATAGGAGAAGTAGTTCTCAGAATAAACTTATTTTAGCTGTGATGGATTTTCCTAGTAGGATACTTCTTGGTGACTTCCTGGTAGCTTGTGTGGCTGCAAGAGACCAGCAGTGATGCAGTTATTCCAAAGGAGCTGTCCAGTTTTTTTTTACCTTTTAATGCACTAGTGTAATAAACTGTACTGTTATATTGTGTACTAAACACAATGTATTTTATCACTGGAAGTGTTGATTTTTTTTCTAATCTTAATTTATAATGTTAGAAGATTAAACTGTTATGAACAGAGTAAGTGATTTAATGGTGATATAATGTTTTTCATCTTTATATGTCTGTAATTCTTCACCCTTCAGCAGGCTGTAATATGTTTGGCAATAACAAGCTGTCAGGTCTTTCACTGAGGGGTGGATTTATGTTGTTGATTATAAATACTAATCATTCCAAAAGGGCAAATAAAACACTTAAAAACCCTTTATTTGTGCAGAGTGTTTCTGTAAATGGGTCTTGGTTTTCTCCAGTAAGAAAGCTGACAGTTTGTCCATTGTGATTCCTGATGAATATGCTTGGCATTAGCTTAATTGGGTTGGAAGAGTTTTTCTGACACTCTGAATAGCCAAACAGTCCTCATTAACAAATATCTCAAAATCCATATGCATTAGGATTTGTGCTGTTGATAAAATGATTTATTTTTTTTTTACAGCACTCAATATGCATTTTACTATTTTCTGGGTTTTGTGTGTGTGGTGTTTTTGTGTTGGGTTTGTTTTGGGTTTTTTGTTTTTTTTTTTTTTTCATTTACTTAAGGGAATTAAATTGTATTTGGGGGCCAGTCATGTAAAACTGCTGAGTACTGAAGTCTTGTGAGACGTAGCTGAAAGTCTGTTTCGAGGTATGGTACAGACAGTGCTTTACAGATGTACTTTAAAAGTTTAAATGAGGCTTCCTTACTTTTAATACCCTTTTGAATCTAGCTTCAAATGTGCTCCCTGCCCCTAAACCTAAGGGTTAAACTTTAAAAGGGGGGAAGAAATTCCATAGAGCTAGTCATGTTTTCCAGGCTATCATGCCAGTAGATATGAATTACCCTGGAGATACTGTCTTTCAGTAGCCATGTATGTGCTACCACCTGCACAAACACTGCATCAAAATCAATTCTGTCCCTTCTCTGCCACCCCACCTTTGCAGTTAGGCATGATGAGCAGTTCTTGGGATTTTCAAATTCCTGTAAAACACCAGGACTCCTTTGCTTTAAAGTTACCAGAGACTCTTACGTTAGGCTACTGATGGTGGTTCCTTTTGCAGCCACCTCCTGGTTTCACTGTATCAAAAGTAAATTTCTAGTTCAGGATTTGCTTTGGAGTAGTAGTGGTTTGCTCTTTCCTTATGGAATCGGTTTTATTGCATGGTAGCAGAAGGTTAGTTGTTTTCACTTAATAATTTTTTGTTAGCTTAGCTGAAGTTTCTATCCAGAGTCCATATTCTGGAGGGGTGTGCATATTATGAAAATAGCCACTGTAATTATTGTTATCGTTGATTTCAGCAGCATGGCCAAAGAGGGACAGTGCTCGGAGACCTTATTATCCTCACTTCAATGTTTTGGGGTTTATTTTTGGTGGTGGTGGTGGTGTTGTTTGTTGGTTTGGGTTTTTTTTTTTTAAACTCCCTTGTAAATACTACATTCATAGGAGTCTAGCACATGCGGGGAGTGTGTGTGGCGAAGGGTGTAAAAAATCCCTAATTTTAAAAGACTTGGTAGGCTTGTAGCGGAATCATCAGGTAGCTATTTTAAGGTTTTGAGCATATTATATTTTGATACTTGATGAGAAGAAATATCGTGTGCCAATTAATGTCAGGGCTTGCTGAAACAGAGGAATAAAATGCAAGTTATTGTCCATTCTCTTAACAAAGCTATCTTAGGTAAAGGTTAAATGATTTTTATGTGAGGCTGGAACCTTAGCAATCATCCTGCCCATATTGGTAATACATAAACAGTTAGCATGAGCAAGTTCCTCTTACCGCTAGATATGTTCCTTTGATTTCTACTCATGTGTCACTGAAACAATAAAGGTGTTGTTTCTAGAACTTGTGTTTTAAAAAAAGAAAAACAAACCCAAACCAAAACACCTACTAGCAATTTAGCAGACAAAAATGTGTGTTGCAGCAGTATTGCCAAGCTTTTGCTGTGTGCCAAGATACTTCTGTGTGGTTTTCATAGTTGCTAAGACAAACATCTGTAAAACAGTATTTTTGTCCTCAAGGAATTATATCCGGATAAGGTTAGAAACAGATGCAGAACCCAAACATCAATTTTGTCAAGGGGCTCCAAGTAACTTTGCAACCAGTGTGTTAAACCTGTCCTTTGCTTTTGTACACTCCGGGCTAAACCTAGGCATATCTCCGGAAAGTGGAGACAAAAGTAACCTAAAAGTATTTGTTAGTGTTGACTTCTCTTTTTTTTTTTTTTTTTAATGCCTTTTCCATTGGTATCAAGTGTACCTGAGAGTTAAAATTTCACTTAGAGCAGGAAAACAGACATTTTGGTTTTGCTGTGCTCATGGATGCATTTCAAAATGCAGAGCTGTAGTAGAGGATGGTTCTGTACAGTACTAACTTGAGGGTCTGCAAGAGAAAACAGAACCTAGTACACCGGGCTAATGTTGCCCAGCCATGGTCTGGGAACCCTTGATGGTCTAAGAGAAGATAACACCAAAATGACTTTAAAAAAAACAAAGCCCCAAACCACCACCAACAAAAAGAAACAAACCCAAAACAAACTCTGCGCATGTGTACCCAAATAATACTGGGAAAAGCAAAGAACAGTGCAGGTTTAGTTTGACTTGCTGTGTTCAGTTCCTGCTGGGAAATGCAGTCATCTTCCTTCCTGTTTTCCATGAACAATAATTTAATTAAAATGCCTATAGAGAATACAAGACTTGTTGCTAAAAAGCAAATGTTGTTTAGCTAATTATAGACACTGCCGTCTTCCAAGAACACTAGGATTAGAAAAGGTTAGAAAACATGACAACAGGTTATGTGGCTGAAAGGCATGCCTGTGATGTGTGAATCAGTCCTACTCCTGGTTGCAGGAGGTTTCTTCTCTGCTAGCATAGCAGCAGAGCTGTAAGAAAAGGGAAAATGTTTCTCTGTTGCTGCCACCCTCCTTCCAAGGTTTGGGAAGCTTCATGTACATCAGCCGATCTGAGATGGCACAGGAGCAGCTCTGTAGCCTCTTAGGTTGATTATACAGAGTTAACCAAGTCATTTGAAAGAACACACGGCAATGACAAACAGCAAACCCTATTAAGGATGTCTGTATTCCCTTCTGATGTGATTGCTTTTGTAGTGGGAGCAATAAATGGTAGTGTTTGCTGGCAGGAGATCAGAGAGGTTCTGTGCTCAGTTGAGGTGCACGCTGATGTCTCGGTGCAGAGATCTATAAAGCTGCATTGGGATGCACAATGTCTCTGGCATAAGCTGTCTATTTCCTATTTAGTCTAAGATTGCTGCTTAATGGTTGAACTTCAGTTTTTTTTTCTCGCTGCTCAGCTGGTACTTTATCCTAAAAAAAATGTTTTGCCAGCATTATAGGAAGTTTGCTCAACACAGCAGGGCAGGTCTCTACCAGAAGGAGGAGCCTGAGAATTCCCCGTTGATCATTCAGTCCATCTCCTTGAAAAATAAGAATTTTTTCCTGTTGTACATTTTGGGGGCCTGCCTTAGTTGAGTGCTGAGGCAAAAGGGTGGGAGAGCTTCCACTTCTCTTCTGTAGGTGGCTATTCTGCTATTGATTTTAAAATGAACAGCATCATTACTTTTGTTTATCATCTGTGTAAGGGGTGGAGGGAGCTAGTGCAGCTTTTCTTCCTAATTTATGGCAAAAGCAAGGTTGATACTGCAGAATGTGTGTAATGTTTATTGAGCTCTAGTATTTATTTGTGGGGTGGCTTGAGTCCTTCATGAAACACCTGTGATTCTACCTTGAGAGACAAAATGCTTTGATTAGATGGATGCTTTCATATAGATACATTGACTATGAACACCCACTTCCCAAGCCAATAGGAATTTCTGTTACAGTGTTGCTAACTCCATGTAGGAGACACCTTTCAAATGCCATAATGAGAAATATGTAAATATTTTTTTCTTAATGATAGTTCTAGTGGATCTCTGCAACACAAATTGCACCATCCTCAAATGTAAGTATATACTTTACATCCCTTGGTTTCATTCTCATTCCCTGTTTTCACTTTTTAAATGTTGAATACTCACAGACATCTGTCACCCTTCCCACTCAAATACTTAGCCAGGTGAAAATGCAATAATCTTCACCTTTTGTACAATTCAATTAATTACAGCTAATTAACTTTTTTCTTGTGCTGAATCTGAATATTGTCACTTCATTGGATTTTCCCACATAGTCTACAGTTAATGAAACTGAATAGGTTTTCACTGGAACCTGATTTTTGTAATAAATAGAATTCATATAAACCAGGTTCTGCAAGGAGGCATCAGCAGGACCCTGTAGGCAACTAAACTTTCTTCTTGTGTTTTAGCTGCCAAACCACAAGTCACCTTACCTGTGTTTTTTCTTCCCTACCTTTACGGCCCCACTCACTCCCCAGTGCCGTATAGGGTGGCTCCCAGCATAATGCTCTCAATGGTGCTATTAAGGATTGAAGGTGAGTGTTTTTCTTGTGTGTTACGTGGTGACTTTGGAATGGTAGATGCCTATCTTCTGTGCCACCTTTGTCAAATTCAACCCCCTAGAAATCAGGCAGGTTTTTGATTTTTTTTTTTTTAATCACTGATACAATCAGGTGTTGGACTGTTAATAGTCTGAAGGATTTTCTTTCTTTTCTTTTGGACCAGGTTTCTGTTTATCATTCCTCCTTTTACCACAAAAATGTTCACATTTGACTTTTTTTCTTTTTTTTCCTTTCCCAAGAGGCCTGATGCAGAAAGGGTTCTGGCTTACTTTTATTTCATCAAAGCCTGATTACAGCAGTTCTGTGTTTAGCAGCCTCCCTGATGCGCATATACTGCACCCTCACATGCCGTTGAAGACTTCTGCTGGAAGTAGTTATCCATACTAGGTCATTTCAGAAGGCAGTTTCTCTGAAAAAGTTGTTAGCTTCCACTAAAGTAAAGTGCTGATTATAGGTGTGGTGATGATCATTTTCCACCCTGTGAGGTTTTAGCCTTGCATGGTCTAACTGAAACGTCTCTTTTCTCCCTGTGCCTGCTTGTTTCAAAAGATTGTGGACTGCATCCCACTTCCTCAATCCTGCAAGGAGTTCGGTACCATTTAAGCATTACTAGTGCCCTCTACTGTAGATAAAAGAGAAGTGCGTGTTGCATGCTGTATGTTCCTGATGATCTGGAGAGTCTCTGTTTAGGTTTACCGCTGTTGGGAACAGTGCTCTGAAAGCAGAATATATTGAATTTACCTATGAAGCATTTTCAAAATGTACTGTTCTGTTTTTAAGTGATTATGGAGCACTGTGTACAGTCCTGAGTAGTCCTGGATTTTCTTATAACATTTAAATTCACTACACTTACCAGAGCTTTAAGTGAGTGGTGGATGGAGATTTGGAGTGACTGAGTCAAGGGACAGAAAATGGCAACTGTTGTTCAAAGTGTCTATGCAACTCAGAATGAATATGAGCAGTCTGAAGATGTAAAGAAATCTTGGATGCCATGGTATGGTATTTATTCCTAACATGGTGTCCTGGGTTCACTCCATACCTCTGTTTCCTCATTAGAAAATGGATGCAACACGGGGATATAGTGGCACTGAGCACTCTTCCTTAATAGATGTGAAATAGAGCTGCTGCTTTAACTTCCTTCCTACAGAGGCTAAAAGCATTAGCAGAGAAAAGCACTGATTAAAAGCTCATTGTCACCTCCTGTAGAAAGTGGGAAAATGACAGTGCTCTGAGAGCAAGCCACTGCGGATGTGCCTCTGCTCAGCAGTTGTCAGCTTTGCATTTGTGATGGTGGGGAACTGGGACCGCTGACTTTATTTCCTTTTGAATCTGCCACTGAACATGCTGCCATTTTTATTCTTCATGTCAGAAAGCTACAGTGCATAGGACAGTGATGATGCTCTACCTCTAATGATAGTCACACTGTGGGTGTGGGTCTTTTCACAGGTTTGGAAGAGACTCCCTTGATTCTGTGTACCAGTAGTACAACAGTGTCCTGTGGTTTCTCTGTCCAACAGCCTCATGGTAGGGAAAATACAGGCAAAAGTGATGGAGTCAGTGAGCTGAAACATAGGGACATCACCAACAGCTGCCACTGCCTGCAAGGAAATCTTCCAGAGAAGGTAAAGCAACAACGTACTGTGCTTCATGGAGCTGCCTTTCTAGTGGAACCAGTAGAATGGAGATGAGTCAGATAAGTTGGAAATGGCCTTGTTTGGTATAGAAACACATCGGGGAGTGATGTAAAGCTTACATAGTGTTTCCTTGGAGTTGTATATATCCCTGCGTACTTATCATGACTTAACAAGATAGGAGGAGTTGTGTTAATGCATCTATAAAACCCCTGAGTCCATAATATGTCCTCAAAAATGCTTGTCTCCATGCTCTCTCCCTTCTTTTCATTGAAAAAAAAAAAAAGATGTAAGTCATATCTAGCAAAAAAGCAGAACGGTATGAGAGGAAAACAAGGCCAAGTCCGCTTGTTATATCTGCAGTCACCTTTTCTCAGTGTCGTATTCCTGAAGCTAATGAACACTGTTCACATTATTGCTTAACTATAGCTCCCTCTGTTCCTCCAGAGACCTAATTCCCTGTGAAAAGTCTCTCAGTCCTAACCAAAACCAGATAAACAGCAATGCTATTCCAGTTCACTGAGTGTGACTGACACGGTATTTGAAACCACTACTCAGCCCAGACAGTCAGGAGGGGTGGCTCATACTTCAGGCTACACACACAAAAAAACCTCATTACAGCAAGTCTGATCTGTACTCAGAAAAAAAATCTATAGTGGTATCACAAAGATTGGTTTCTGAATGAAAAATTGAGGGTTGACATGAACCTTAGGACTTTTTATCTTTTGTGACAAGTTCGCAAAGGAAGAGGACCTTGCGGTCTGCGCCGGAGGCACTAGATGGCAGTGGAAGTATGACTAAGAAAACGGCTGCCGTGCTGGGTTTGGGGCCAGCCCCTCCGAGCCACCAAAACAAGGAATGAAGGCAGCTTTACTTGAGAAGAAAGATAAGGCTGCGACTACGGACGGCCTTCTGTGCACAAAACCCAAGGCTTCCCTTACGAGGAATACTAATTCGTCTTTTAATAATTTTGCATCTGCTTTAAGCAGATTAACCTATAAAAAACTAAATGCTTTCTAAAGCATCTATTACCTATAGTGGGCTGTCTGGATCAAAGTCATTAAAACAAGAAAAATCCCCAAATGTCCAATTGCTGCCGGTGGCATAGCTTTTGTGTGAGTCTCGGTAATCTTTAACTCGTGTGTTTAAGCTATGAAAGGATCTGCAACGATTATTTTTAGTGCACAATATGTTTGCTCTTCACTGATAATTGTGCTGCCACAGCCCATATCCTGAAAGCCTTTTACACACCACAGCCCTGATATTGGAAGGTCTCTCTACGAGGACACACGTGTATTGCTGCGTGTGGCCATACGTGCTCTACTGACACTGGACAGAAGAGCTGTGTGCATGCATAGATGTGGTCACGGGATGAAACCCCAGACTAGGTGTGACAGCAAATGAGAAAGGAGTATAGCAGCTTTTTAACAGCATACAGCTGCAAGATTGTTAGTTCCTGTCACTTTGAGGTTTTCTGAGGTGTGGGGCTCATATTTTCTGCTTTAATTTTAAAATAACAAATCGATAGCCTGGGCGGCTGCAAGGGACAGTGACACTTTGTGAGAAAGAAGCAGCATGTTTGCACTGGTAGAGGAATTAGAGGTAGAGCTTACGCCTGAACAAGGCAGTTCTTTGCTCAAAGAGGTCTGGAGACAAGGAAAGGCAGCAGCCCTCTAACCATGTGTGAAGGGAGGACACAAAGAGCATGTTGGAAACTGGAACTGTCTGACTTTGGGGTGATTGAGAAACTTAGAAAAACAAAGGGTTCAACAGTGTGAAAGCAGAAAGGGAGGATGGGTTTGGCCATTTTCAAGTGTCTCAGAGCAGCATAATCAGAAATACGGGAGAGGTAAATGAGCAGTGATTACCGGGAAAGCAATTCACTCCCTCATGCCAGGTTTTCAAAAGCTTTATGTGCCGAAGGTTAATAGCCAGCTATTTGCTTTCACTCTGGATCGAGCCCCAGACTTCCTGAGGTGATGTCCTTCCCTGTCCCTCATGGGCAGCCAATCTCGGGCAGCCCAACGCTGGGCATAAGCATGGGCCATCTCAGCTCAGCCTCTCTGATAACACCTTGCTCAAGGAAATCCTTATTTATGGTTTCACAGGTTTGGGTTTTTTTCTGTGCCATTTGCATTGCCCCAGAAAGGGCCTACCCAGATACGTGTAGGGACTGGGAAGTAGAAGGACTTTGTGGAACTTAAAACAAAGATACAAGATCCTGATGTGAAAATGTATTGCTATGCCTTGCTGCCTGGAAAGCAAAGTGAGGAATGTTTCTGATTTTGACAGAGATTATAGTTATGCCCAGAGGACGTGTGAAACTGAAGTGGGGACTGTTCTTCTTTAGTCCTGCTTTTATGTAAGGCATCCATGAGGTTTGCTTCTCTGAAGGGTGGGTACGTCATTTGTGTGGTGGGGAGAAGGCACAAGGCAGGCAACTTGGTGCTTATTTGTCTTAAGTGGCTCTTGTGACCAGCATTTCATAGGAGTTTCTGCAGAGGAGGATGATAATGTTTTCTGTGGGAGTGTTGTGCCCCTCTGTCTAATGAGAGGGAACATCTTCTTTGAAGAACTACAGAAATTTTGCTTATTGGTTTATAACCTTAATACTGTCTGTGTAGTTTTGTTTGTCCATTTTCTTGATGAAATTCCTCCGAGCGTTTTTGGTTATCTTTACAGGTCCTTATGTGCTCTGTGCTCTCTGGGTCATGGCTCTTTTCCTTGTAGTTTGCTATGACAGAACGTGATCTGCAGAACATCTCGGATTTTCATTTTGCCTTTCCCTGCTATAGCTTTAGCTTATTGTGCAAAAATGAGAAAGAAACCTTTCCATCAGGTGCTAAGGGACCGAAATGTGACCATTGCAGCTTGACAGGTTCTCCCTTTCACCCACAGTACTTTGAAGGCAAATTGCTTACGGAAAAAAATGTGCTTGGATAAGTGAAGGTACAGGAAAGTGGAAGAGAGATCCCAAGATATCACATGGCCTGTAGAGGACAGTGGTTATTTTAAAGTATCTTTGGAGCAGGTGAGTTATATGGCCCTGTCTCGGCCAGCAAGATAACAGCAGGACAACTGTGTTTCGTGTAGTCAGCACAGGGATGCACCTTGGCAGCCTGTTAGCAATATTTCGAGTCATTTTGAAAAGTTCCTTGTGGATTATTTAGAGAGTGAATTTACTTAAGACAGAGTCTTTAGCTCCTGAGAGAGAGGGAAGAGCCCAGACGAGCCGCTGTTGTAAATCTGCACTTGCCAGTTGTTGGCAAGAGCTCCTCTTTCAGGCTTCCCCATCCGTGATGACAAACCACCTGTTTGGCCCCAGTGCTGCAGCGCTGGTGGGCCCTTGGGCTGCTTTGTGCTGCAATACATAGCACAGAGCAGTAAAGTTAATAAGGAGGAGTTCTACTAACAGAGCTGAGCTATAATCCGATGCCTCAGAGAGCCATACATAATGCTCGGCAGAGCAGTCTTCTCCTGAGAGCTGTAATGTGGAAAAGGCCACATTAAATGGAGGGCTCACGCCAGTCTCTAGACCAAGGGAGTAAGGCAGGGTACCTGGTAATAGCTGGCTGAGGAGCAACCCTCTGTTAGTTATAAGATGTTTTAAGCGAGGGAATGGACCTAACTCCCAGAAGAAATGATGATATGGACTTGGTGACCTTCAGCTGGAGCTGTGGGTAGTTAGCCCTTCTGCAGGTGAGATCCGTGAAGGTTTCTGGTAAGACTTCATTTGGGCAGTCTATCCTTACAACTCACTTGGTGAAAAGACACGAAGGCTACTCAGATGATTAAGGAAGTTTAGGAAGTAGGATTTCACTTCAGACCAAGGGGACAAAATGCCACCATCTTAATCTGCTAGTGGCTTTTAGTACTGCTGATACTCCTGTAGCATGATAGATCCAACACAGAAGTGTTGTCAACCCATTGGCAGAGTTCTAATACTGAAGAAAAGATACTCTTGTGTACCTGAAATTGGGATGTTTGTGAATTACTGAAGAATTACCCAGTCTTGACACCAGTCCTGGCATCAAGATTTTGTAGTCTTTTGCCACTGATGTGAGTTTCTTGTATATGAGATTCCCTGTCTGTAAAATGGTGTGCCAGTGACATTATTCCATTTTTCCAGCCTTGAAATCTATTCATAAAAATGCTATCACAAATGAAAAAGTATGATTAGAACTCAGACAACAAATACAAGAGTTACAGCTCTTGCCTGTTAAAAATCCTCTTCCCCCCCCTCCCCTCTGGAAATAATAGGTTGCATTATAGGAAGTCAGCATTATGTAATGGAATTTACCCTGGAGAACTGGAATACTAAAACTTGGACTGTAGTTAGCTGATGGCAACGCAACAACTGAGAAATGAAAGATCAGTTGCTATGCACACAAAAATGGTTTAAGCTGAGGTCTGGACGGTGGGACCTGATTCAGGCAGAGAATTGTGGCCAAGACCTAAGAGGCATTTGTCTCTTGTGTAAAGTATGCCTAAATTATTAACTTCATTTGGATGAATGCATGAATAAGGCTTCTTTTTCATATTTTATTTATTCACCTTTTTTTAACTGTCATGGAAAAACAGAATTTCCAAAATGACAAAAGATGTCTTCAGTATGGGAAAAAATTAATCTTGGAAAATTCTGGGGAAAAATTCCACTTGGAGACAACAGTGACAACATGGTTCTGACTTTTTCCTAGCTTCTGTTAAGGCAGCCAGATCTCTGGAAAAAATGAGGAGGCTGAGGAAACCAGAATCAGCTTCTCACAAATGGTGTTTAACGTGTAAGTGATGGGGTAGCAAAGGGATAGCAATGTGTTCCTTCTGAGGTTTTCAAAATTACTTCTGCAAGAGCAGAGAAAGACCCACCAATGGGCAACTTTCAAAGCCATCTCATTGCTGCAGCATCCTCTTGAGCATAATACAGTCTACCTGTCACCTGGGGTTGGCATGGGAGAGGAAAGGATATCAAGGCAGTAACATTTTTTGTCATGGTTATAAGAAAAAGAAATTTATCATTTGCAGTGAAATTCTAGCTTCAGTGACCTCTTTCTTCGAGCTTCCATTGATTGCATACAGATCAGGATTTTGACTCTGGGGGAATTCAGATTGAGAAACCACACTAGATCCATTATGTTCACAAAAAAATGTGCAAAAGTGAGACAAGAGGTCTAATAACTTTCCTGGATTTGTTGCTTGAAGAGCATAAGAACTTCAAAAGAAGAGTCTTTTTCAGTATGGTCCTTTCTTGAATCCACTTGATGCATCTGGCATGTCTCCTTCTCTTGGATTCAACCAAAAGCACCAAAACAAGTGACTTCAAGTTTGACTTCAGTGCTTGCTATGCATATTTCATGGCTTATAGTAGATACGGGCAGCCCTTCCTAATGCTGATTTTGAAAGGGTATATTACCATTCCAGAGGAGATCAGGATTTTTCAGATGGAGGAAAGAAGAGTTTGCAATTCAGAGCAACACAGAGACTGGCAGCCAGGTTTGTGGATCTGAATTTGGAATAAAAACATTCAGCCCCCTGTTCTCTCTGATTTAGTCCTGGAAATTAAACTGGCAGTCTGTTTTTCCCTAATGTTGAAGTTGTTTGCTATTTTGGAGGGGTGGTGGTACATGAGGGTTCACTCTGGTCTCAGCCTCATCTTACAGTGGTTTACAATTGCTGTCAGATGACTTATGGTATTTGAGCGGAGCCGTTGTAAAAACATATGTATGTTCTTAGCTTGCAACAAATTTTAGTAATTTAATGATGCTTAAGACAGCTCCAGCATAGAGAAGACACCCTATTAAAAACAGTAAATCAAGCTCTGCAAGCATGATAGCTGAATTGCAGTTTGAGCTATTCCATTGTCTTTACATTCTGCTTCCTTCCTGATATGCACACACAGAGACACATAAACTATTTGCATTTATAGTTTTGCAATTCAGTTTGTTGCTTACAGCCACAATACATTTTAAGAAAGCAGCACAAATTTTGAGGACTTCACAACACTGGACCAGCTATCACCAATAATGCTAGTTTTTGCTTCATTAAATCCTCCTCAGTACATTCCTCCTTGTCCAAACTGAATATCTTCATAAACTACATTTTCAAGCATCTTGTAGAAAGACTAAATACATGAACAATGACAAAATCTCTTTCCCATTTACCGCTGTCTGATGACAGGGGGGGAGTAGTAGAGGGGTAAACCTCCTTTGCTGGTTGTGCACTGAGTGTTTCTAGCAGTATCCACATCGCAATGGAGTGAACAAGGGAGAAATCTCAGCAAAGGCACTGTGACATGAGAAGGCATCTTGAACTGTGCTCAGCCCTAAATTCTAGTTTCTTTTATGGAATATGAGTTTTAAACACCAATCACAGTTCACTCTGACAGATGAGATTTAACTGATGGGGTCTCTGGGTGAGAGATTGGCACCCATATTATCTCTGGCCTTAGAACATGCTCAGTAGCTTCTTCCTTCAGCTTCTTGTATTCCAGACTACGGGTACACAAAGTCCTTCCATCTTTTGCCTTTCAGTTACACAAGGCAACACTGCTTAAAATTCCAGAGGCCTGTCTTTCATATTCCATGAGCCCCTGGGAAGTCAATAAATGTCAAAGAAATGTTGGATTATTTATGTATTTATTATATCTATACTACATTTCTGAGAAGGCCTTGTGGTTTTTGGTCATCACATCCTTCGAAGACATAACACAGGGTAGCAGCACTGTAAATATATCAAAAGACTTTTGACGTTTCCCACAGTATGATAAATCTGTATCATTCCTGAGACATTATTGTGTTGAAAAAGCACTTCCCTCTTCATAATTTCCTTTGCCAAATGACTTGCTCAGCTCTCTCTCTTTTTTTTTTTTGGTGCTTTTTTAAGGATCCATAAGCAAATGTTTAGTGCAAGAATGAACCAGGCTGGTCTTAGACTTTGCGTATTTCTCACAATAATTTTTCTCTGAATCAGTTCCAAGTTGTGAGTGCTCTTTCGTAACATATGCAAAGAGAAGAATCTCATCAGGATGATGCTTAAGCCCGTCAGTAGGATTCAGGTAAAGATTTATGGCTGTAGCATTGGTGATAGCATCTTTCTACCTGCACAGTTGGTATCCTGTAAAAAATTGCACTCCCCACTGATGCTGTTTGACCAGGAAAACTCTGTCACTCAGTTTCGGTGGGTTACAGGTAGGGTTAGCACCATCTACCCCATTGCGCTTGAATCAAATGGTGCAGGCAGCAGCTTTGTCTTAAATCTGGATGTCCCACCCATGGATGTAATGAGCACTCTATTGTCATGCCCCACTGTGATCTCTCTGGAAGTCACACAGCTTCAATAGCCTTTGAAATAGAAATTTTTTGTGGACACTAGAGAACCTAACCTTGGTGTCAGGAGGTCCTAGGGCCCCCCCTCTCTCCCTCCAGCCCCCCAATCCCCACATCTTCTGTGTGCCTCTTGTTTTGACCATGGGCTGTATTTTAGAGTTCAGCTGAATTTGGCTTATAGGTTTGCCTTTCAATTTGCATGGGAAAGACAAACTAACACTTTCTCTATTAGCGATGTTAGTTATAGCCTAGTCTGGTAAATGAAATGGAAAGACAGAACCTGTAGCTTTCGTGCTCTGCGCTAAACTTTCAGATCAGTGTGACAAGGCAAGGGACTGCGCAGAAACAGAAATATGTGGTATGCATAACATAAAAAGCTACCGCCCACAGCTCTGCAATGAGCAGAAAGATATGTCATGCGTATCATGCTCGTGCTGGACTTGAGAAGATTGGCTAAGGACACTGTTGACTAATTCTTCTTTAATGAAAAACTAATAAGTGTTTGTTATTATCCTGGCAGGGGAGACTGCTTTCTAAGTCTTATCTGCATTCAGTAAACATCACGATATGTGGCCTATCCATAAAGGGACAAAAGGTTGTGGATTCAAACCAGTAGTTCATGGGTATTCAAATACTTCAAACACGTTGTGCTCAGAATACTGAGGCATGTCTTCTGAAATCCCATGTCTGCTGTGGTGTGATAGTTGAAGCTGGTAAACTGGTAATACTCATTTAATGAATTCTAATCACTTCTCTTTATGACTAATCTGTCAATAGGCCCTGTTTTCTCTATGCATTTGTCTATTGATCTGTTTACGTGAACAGCTTTCGCTTTGTTATTTACGAATTATTCTCTGACTGTGGTGTTCTCCTTTTGGAAAGTGCTGACAGCTGAGTGGACAAGATGTTGGTTTTGGTCAGATAATTGACACCCAGATTGCTTATGCCTAACAAGAAGTAAATCAAAGACCTTGCAAAATGGTCCCATGGACATTACTGGCCATTGGCGTTTGTGGTGGCATGTTCTCCACAATCACTCGTGTGCACAAATACCTCATTCTTGGCTACTTGTTAAAGTAGCAGGAAAAGCTGACATCATGCTAGAAGTGAAAAAATATCTACTAATGCTTTGTTGTTGTTCTGTATTATTTTTAAGGCTTCTGGACATGTGTTGGTTGCTTTGCAGGGCAGACAGGGACGTAAGAACAGATTGCCCAGATGATTCTGCAATAAGACACAGTGTAAATAACTTCTGGGGCAGCAAGGAAGAGAACTGTCAAGGCGAATAAAGGTTACCTCTAAGACATTAGATTTAGGTGGGTCCACAGCTTGATGGCTTACTCACTTGGATGCAAACACATTCACCTAAGTGTGCACAAAGTCTTATTATGTTTTAATGCATCAGCTTAGGACGAAGCCCAAGAATTCTAAGGTCAATTATTTGTATTTTTCATTACTGTAGATAATAAATAAAATGGCAACCAACGTCATTGGGGTACCATTGTACTGAGTATGAAGGTGGAGTTCTATAAGATCTGCAAGGGAGTGATAATTTTTGGCAACACAGGTCTGCAGCCAACTGGGAAAGGAGTTTATTACTGACAGAATTTTTATTATGCTGGCTGTAAGTTTATTAAGCACTATACTGCATAATTTCTGTCAGCATATTGTATCATTTTCTGAGCCATATAATAATATTGCTTTGAACTTCTATAGTGCCTTCCATTTCTGCAACTTCCTAAAAAGTTATACCCATGTTAATTGCCGTGGCACCTCAGAGAGGCAAAGAAATATTCTCCTCCTCTTGGGATAATCACTATTACTTTTAGCAGTGAAAGTGAAGTGAAATTAAAGGCTCAAAGTAAAGCTGAAAGTTCGCCAGGGCTGGGCTTACAAAGGGAGGAACATCTTGTGTTTTAGCTGTTAGACTGAGAGGTCTCAAAGCAGCTGATCTTGGGCACAGACTTCCTGCACAACAGTTACTAAATCCCTTTTACCTCAGTCCTGCAGATGTGAGTGTATTTCCTGCTCCTAGGCTTTCTCTTGACTTCCATAGGAACTGGTTCTTTGGGGCAATATGGTTTCTGAAGTGCGCTTTGCTCAATGAAGGTGGCTGGGCTCTTTGGACCAGTATGTTAATTACCAAAAAACCCCTCTCAAAATAGCAATGTATATTTACAGGAGTGTCATTTTCACCTAGACAGCAGTAGTAAACTTTCCCTGTATAGTACGGCACAACCATAGTTCCTCCTGCAAGTGCTGATGGAGTCAGCTGAGAGCGGAACCAAGTGTCTTTAATAATCTCATCATATGCCCAGAGCACCAACGCTTGGGGACCCTGAGCTCCTCAGTCTTCTTAAGCTGGCCGGAACTTGGACAGGAAACCTCCAACAGAAGCCCAGGACGCTACATGCCACTGAGCTGGAGATTTCTCTCACAACCAAAGGTACACAATGATGTTGGGATGCACGGTGCCTTTTAGATGTGGTATGAGATAAGGCCTGATTATTTGTAGGACTTAATTAGGCAGCATCAGGCTTTACAACACTAAGGCTGTGAGCCCTCTAACAATGTGCACTGCCTACCTGCGCTGTTTCTCCATTATTGGTACACTATCTTCTGTGTCACTGTCTCTCTGTGCTGGGGTTGTGTTTCAGCAATGGGTGTAGTGAGCTGGACCTATTTCATACAGAGTACTGTGATTACAGTTGTGGTATGCTCTAACTGCTTTGGGATGCTTCATTCTGAACTACAGAAACGACCCACCCACTTCAGGATGAAACGATCTTACCTGCTCTTTGTGGCAGGTTACTCAGCACAGAGTTAAAAAAAAATAAAAATGTCCTCTTCTGCATCCTTCTTATCCTGTTGCCATAGCAGCTGCAAGCAAGGTTTCTGCAGAAGATGACTAGGTCTTTCCAGCCCAGAGCAGTAGATCTGTTAGTTGCTGCCTCGATTCTCCCGTGTGAGTGCCCCGGCTCCCTGCCTGGGATGCACAAATACAGCCGAGGGCTCTCAGCCTCATTGCCTGTCTCTCCCAAGTAGGCACTTCTCATGCCTGTGGAGCCTTGGACTCTGCTACGGAGGCAAGAAATAAAAGAGGATTAGTGCTTGACTTCTGTTTACTACAGGATTCTTTAAAGCACCGCCACCCTGTAGACATAGATCCCAGAAAACATGTATTCCTTTCTTCCTCCATCTAAACCTCTTCAGCCTTTGTAATGGGCTTAGAGCTGCGAACATGTCAGTGGGACCAGTTCTATGCACGCACAACTTGCTGTACACAGGTCAGCAGACAACCATCTTATAAGAGGGTCACTGACACCCTTGTGTCTGTTATTTAGTCAGGACTGTAAGGGTGCCCTGCAGAATCAGATTTCTCCTCTTTTTCATATCTTTATCTGAAAGCAGAAATAACCCAAAAGGTTTTTATCAAGAAAAACAAAAAGGGGGTGCTGTTCTCTACATTTCTTTTCCACCCCTGTCAATGCTGGGAACGTTAAGATCAGGTTTTCTGGTTTGGCTGGAGATTTCCTTGGAGGGCTAAGGAAGGGATGAGCAGGGCTCGAGCAGTCCTAGAACAGCCCTAATTGAAGAGGTAAGGTCTGGTTCTCTAATGAAGAGTTCTTCATTTTCAGGATTTTGATTTCCAAAACACTTTCTCAAGAGTGTTGTTCCCTTTTACAGGAACAGAGGAGCCAGCAGCTGCTGTTCCGCTCTGTAATAACAGAGTGATAGGGAAATCTTGAGTGCATTGGAAAATTAGGCAGAATTTGATTCCTGAGCTATTTGTGGGATTAATCAAAAGGATAGGTTGAGCATCCACAACTCAAACAGACTTGAGGAAGAATTTTGGGGTGAACAGCAGCTCAGAGTCAGTCCATATAAAGCTGCAGCAACTATATTGCATCAGTCTGATGGCTTGCTCTTTTGTCTTCTTTTTTTAAATCTACCTATTCTACCTATTTATCTATTTTTATTCTAAAGAGGACTATTGCAAAACCTGCATGAAAGTATTTTTTTTTTTTACTTTTGATAGGTCTTGTTTAATATCACCACATAAGAGAGGAAAAAGGCAGTGGGACCTGGTGTTTAGCCATCAAAACAAAGAACAGAAGCAAATCCCATAGAGAGTTATTCCAATTAATAGCCCTGCTTTTTACGGAAGGCAGAATTCACCATCCTAGCAAAGGGGGAAATACTCTTGGCAGATCACTGGTGGAATAAGTGAGTGAAGGAGATTGAACTGAGCCTTGAGGATGAAACACCTACACTGATGAGAAATAGGTTAAGTAATGCTCTGCTTTTCAATTATGTTAGAGCTGTAGGTGCTGAAGCCTGCTCATTAGCTGAGGCTATAAAATGCCACATTTATTGTGTCATTATTCTTTCAAATATTTGCCTGATGGGCTTGTGAGATGTTTAGCTCTTGCTGCCTGAAATTCCCACTGGTTCTACCAAAGGAAGCTTCTCTGCCTGGCTCTATACTCAAAAATGTCAAATTCTCAGCTGTTAGTTCTCCCTCTAATAAAACAGTGCTCAGTACTAACCTTTTTTGCCTAGTCCCTGAGAAAAGCAACATCGTGTCCTACTCATCCTCATGCTGACCATCAAAGCTGAGCTGGCTCTGTAGGTTTATTTCTAGGTAGCCTTCCAGGTCAGTCTGGCCTAGCGTCTTACTCCTCACTGAACTCTCCAGACACCGGAGGCTATTATGTGAGTCAGTGTTTCTCCACAAAATGGCAGCTTGGCTTTATTTCAGGGCCTGAGCTATCGCTTTATTAATCAAACAGTAACTTTACTTGCCTTATATTTAGTACTTACCTAAGTCAATTGCCATCAGACTTCCAGCACCTCTCATACCCTGAACCATCTTGCACGTTTTGCTTCGCTGGTCACAGGATATCAGGACTTCTTGTCCTGGTGCTTGGGGAACTCAAACAACAACAAGTCTTGTTACTGGTCTGTGCCTCTCTCCCTTTTACACGTAAATCTCCTTTCTCTGGTGTCAAAAGGTTGTCCTGGGGGGTTAATACTTGACTCAGCTCTTGAGGTGTAAGGGTATGACTGTTGTTTCTTTTTACAAGCAGTCCCTTCAATTTTCTAAGAGTTTCCACCCAAATGACAATGTGTTTCCATAACAACCTGCGTGACATGTTACCGGTTATACAGCGTACGTGTACTGCTCCTTCAATATATTTCCAGTTCTATTAAAAACATAACCGGTTTCATAGTCAAGGTGCATTTTCTTCCTGCTGATATTTTTGCATATTGTGGGCTATAGACTAGCTGAATATTATCCTTTAGCCTTTAACTGTTGCCTTCTATTTGCTTATTGAATTCAGACAACCCCATGAAGTAAGAAACAAAGAGATGTAAGTGTTGCAATGCCTCCTTCATGTGTCACCTGATGCTTTTCCTGGTCTGATCATTATCTAATGCAGTAACAGAGAAACGGTCAGAGCTGTTGCATGTGGCTGCTTGTGAATGTAATTTTTCAGCTCATTTTGGCATATCATATATATAATCTCCTGGCAATGGATATTTGCATTTCACTCCCATGATTTAGGATTTTTTTTTTTTTTTGGCCTGTGCTTGAAATTGCTTTCAGTGTTCTTTGCAAAATGTGCTTTGCAGCAATGCAATGTACTTTCTGAGTTTATTTTGGAAGTCTGATTTTGGTCTTCCCCTTCACTTCTGGTATCAGTCAGTCTGGTGTAGGGGCAGCATTAAGGAGGCAGGAGAGTAGGAAAGAAGTATGTTGGTAGATGATTTGTAACTTAATAAGAATAAAATTCAGTTCATAATATCAACCAAAGAAATTAATTTCTCTGCAGGGATTAACATGCAGAGCTTTTAAAACCCGTGCGCTTGTACATGCTCACAGTGAATTACTGATATTATTAAATCTAAGGAGGGAGGGAAGCACTGGGGAGGAAAAATAGCATTTCCCTGACTCCTCTGGATCTCTACAAATACAAACAAGCTTGTAGGACAGACAGCACATGCCATCAGAGGTGCCCAGAGATGTCTGTTTTGATAGTTACAGCGCTTGCAGTGTTTTCATCTTGGAAGCAGTGTTAGTATACAGGGCAAACCATATACCTGGTTTCACTCATATTGCTTCTGAGCTAGTCAGTGCCTTCTGGGGAAAGGTATTGAATAGAGGAGATGGTAACAGCCTTATAAGTTGAAGACAGGATTTAAATGTATCTTCAGGGGCATCTGTATGTCAGGCTTGTGCCACTTTGGGTTGAGACAATGGGATCCCTTATTTCCAGAGCAGTGAACCCACACACTGGGTTGTGCAGACATCATGTGTTTTTGGGGGTCGTTTCTTCTTGCAGACAGACCTTGTATTGTCTGTCTAAACTATGGGTACTGATGGTCCTGTAATTCAGGTGGTCGATGCCCCGTGCCCGTCAGTGTCTAAGAGGCATTTGGACAATGCCCTTAATAATTAGCTTTAACTTTTGGTCAGCCCTGAAGTGGTCAGGCAGTTGGACTAGATGATTGTTGTAGGTCCCTTCCAACTGAAATATTCTATTCTATTCTATTCTATTCTATTCTATTCTATTCTATTCTATTCTATTCTATTCTAAGTTGTAACATCTATCTGCTTCAGATGAATCATTTTATAGAATAGTTCTAGAAACAGCTCGAGAGGTTTGTTACGTATTGTTATACCTATTGATGGTAGAAACAATTCCCTCCCTTAAAACTTGAAGTCCAAGTAGCGAATCAGTCTTTTTTGAGAGCTGTTCTCTTTCTTCAGTTTGGAGGGTTTGGTCATCCCATCTACTGACTATTATTAGTGTAAATTTTATGTTTGCAAAGAAATACGTGGATGTGATTGAGGAGAAGAGCAATGGGAGTAATCAACAGCCTAGGGAAACATGGGTTGTGAGGGAAAAAATGAATGTGTGGCTGTTTGATCTTCTAATATATATAAAAGACTGCTGCAAAGAGGAACGCAATAATTCGTTTTCCATGCCCAAGGCACAAGTAGTCATGGTTTTAAGCTGCAATTCTGCATCTCTCTGAGCATTGTCCATTGCCTTGTATTTCTTTCAAGTGACTAATTAGTCACCTATTTGCTGTTCTTATAAACTATGCTCCAGTCAGAGCTATGCAACATGATTTCACCTGTGAACTCTCTGTGACTCTCCAGACAGTGGTGCTGTGGGGCAACTCTCTGATCTAAATGCAGGTGGGGCAAAAATCTGGTGCAGATTGGGCAAGGAGCCCAGCAGCAGAGCTAGGGAAAGACCGTGGAGCTGGGAATCAGGCAAGAGACTGATACAGGAGAGGGCTGAATGTGAGCCTGCAAATGAAATCACCGTTCAGAAGTCTGAGAGCCTGACTTCAGCATCTTCCTCTTTCCTTCTTCATGGCCTCACTGATAACCATCATATGGCCTAACTCGCCTGACCCTAATAATGACGTGTGTACCCCTCTTCCATGGTCTGTAACAGGTCAGAAAACAGTTGGGCTATCTGCTCTTATAGTTAGTAACACAATTGTTATCTGTGACTGAGGGAAACTTTATACTGTTTTTGAATCTGCTGGACATCCTGCTTGGAAGGAGGAGTAATTTTTCAGCTGCAGGAAAACCATGAAGAGGAAATCTTTTGTTGCTGTTTGACTGATTTTCACACTGACAAATGGAAACAATCAATGGAAGTTATCAGACCAGGAACGCCGATCTTCACATTTTCCCATGTGTAAAATTCCCCAGCCTAGAATGAGATCAACTTTGTCTGGAAGCTGAACTAGAATTCAGGTGTTTGCACTAATAAGGTGGTCTTTCCCTTCAGACCTCATCACTGTTACTATGCGTTATGAATGCAAAATCTGAATATTGCTGTCGCTAAGGCACTTCTCTACTTACTACAGCTTCCAAGACTTGTAATCAGAGCTGTCTGGATAATAATAGTATCAGTTTAACTCTCTGAGAACCTTCTTGGTGTGACAGAGGGCAGAGTATGTGTTGATTCATGTAGCCACATCTGCCATACTTGCAGTTATAATTGTGAATATTTTTTCTCTTCTCTCTAGTAATCACTTAAAAAGGTGGAATTAATACTGGGTATGTATTTAATGCTCCTGCTTGGGGCTATTTCACATCTGTCTGGTAACATGTGGCAGAAACAGTTTTGAAGGAAAGGGAGCTAAAGATGTATGATAGCTTCTCTTAGAAATGTCATCCCCTAAAATACAGTTTCTTCCATAACAATCATTCCATGTGCTATAGTATGGAAAATACTCTCTATGCTGCATTTCCCTCTTAATAACACAGATGCCAGGTATCGCTTCTTTGGCTGAAGCTTTGGCTCCCATTACATTTCCTCTCCATCCCAGTCCCTGGATCTATCCCCACATGGCTCACATTCCTGCATGTCTGGCACTGGTGCGCATCTGCTGCTCTCCCCTTTCTCAGCCAAAGAGTTGGGGGAAGGGGGGTGTCTGTTCTACATTACCATTTCTTTTGCTTTACCCTTGATCTAAAAAGGAGGCTGTATTTGTTCAGATGCCAACAGGAACTGAAGACTCTTTTCCAGACGGGGAGGAATATCCAGGCAGACTTTATAGCATAAGGAGCTAGGCAGGAGTCTTAGCTCCTTTGTCACACGGTGGGTACTTGAATTTTTGAATTCACTGTTAGCACTCAGTAACTTTGTTTGATCTTGTTATAATGTTATACAGATGGTGCATCTCACCAAACTATGATCCTTGTTGGTTTTATGCCAGAAGTAACCAAAAGCTTGGTGCAGCCTGACAGCCCACAGTCTTTAGGCCAACACTTCATAGCACAGTTATGGGTGAGGTAGAAGACAGCGTAGATGAAGGGGCCTGAAAAGCAGACCAGAGGAACTGCAGGTTAGTATTGACCACAGGCCTGTGCTCTGCAGCTCGCGATTTAACTGGAGCCTCACACGGAGAGGTCAGGCTCCAGTCGCAGTTGAAGTAGATTCAAGTTCTGTACACAGGAAGTAGAGAAAGCAAATGCACATTCATCGTATCCGTATAATAATATAAACTCAGGTTTTGAGGTTTTGAATGTGGCTGATGGAGGATTTGAAGCTTAAACCCAGAAGGACCCTGGGAAAAGAAATACCTATTATCTTTGCAACCCTATAGCTCATAGCTTCCCGTTCTATCCTGCCTCTTTGTTTTGGAGGGAAATGGCTCGTTTTTCAGTTCAGTGGTATATAAAGCTGATGACTGAAGCTGGGATGTTTTTAGCCAAAAACAAGTACCCAGTAAAAAGAAGGATCCGTACAAACAACTTTGGCTACAGTTGTTCAGACTCCTGCAGCACATAAAGTAATTTCGGGAATACCTTTGTGGACAGAGAGACCTGCTCCAAACATAATCCAGAATATGTGCCAGGCCTTATAACTTTTTTAAGATTTATAACAGTTTGGTTATCTTTTTTTCTGTTTCATCTTTTCCTGTTTTGCATTTGCACTTAGTTCGTGCTGACGTGGAGAGTGCCAAACTGGTGCAAACAGTGGGGATTCTGATATTTTCATCCCAAGCAGAGGTGGTGAAAGCAACAAGTCTCATGTGAGTCTTCCTCCCTGGAGATCCAGAAACTGCCTCAAAGCCCAGAGATGGGCATGAGTAGCTGTACACACTGGCACAAGGTACCACCCTGACATGGTGTCCCTGCCCATAGCAGGGGGTTTGGAACTGGATGAACTTTAAGGTCCCTTCCAACCTAAACCATTCTATGACCCTATGATGCTATGAAAGAAGGCCCTGCAAAGAGTTTCTGTGCTGCTTTTGCTAGAGTAAGAAGGACTGAAGATGTTTTCCTCAGAGGCTAGGTGGTGCTTTTCAGGCGCAGCTCTAGATATTGAAGAAATGTGTGCCTTTGCTTGTTGGAGACTTTTATGATGCTTTATGCTTGTGAAGCCACAAGAAACATCCCCTTGACTTTGTACACTGCTGTTCCCTCCCTGCATGCTCCAATTAAATGGGAAAGAAGCTTACAATCAAATCCAGCCTTACAAAATGCTAACAATCCCCACACAGATACTCAAAAAAAGAGATGCTCTACTTGCTTGCAATCCTGCCTAAAGGAGCCTTAGAGGATCACTGTCCGGTTTAGTATTCAGTTTCCTCCTTTTCTATTAGTAGAATAGTTCTTGGCCATTTTCTGTTTGCATGCACTGAGTCAAAATGAGAATGAACTCTTGACAATACAGTTAAACAAATAAGTTAATTACATTATAAACTAAAGGCAATAAATCTATTTTAAAGCAACTTCAATCAAATAAATGTACAAGCAAACTGTTCCGTCACAGGCATGAGTAAAAATATGTTTTTGATCAGAGAACACCTACACATGGAGAGCTGGTATTCCTTTACACTTGCTGAGAGTCATGCGTGCTATACCAAAAAGCCATAATCGTGTAAGATTTTGGGGGGGTAGAAGTATCCTGTTGAATTTCACCTCTGCTCTACCTAATTTGCCTGATCTTCTGCAGCCTGTATTATTTTTCTAAGTAAAAGGAAACAATTTGCTTGCTAACAATACTCTGGTTTAAATAGACCTTCAGGTATAGATTTTCCATAAAGCAAGAAACCAGCCCAGCTTATCTGTTGGCTTTTAATTCTGAAATTTATTAGCTCTCCACATCCATTGCATATACAAGCACAGTCTTAATTGCTCCATTTTTATTCTTGCAGAAAATGCAGTAAATCTTAATGGTTGTGCTTCAAACATTAAGAGGCAATGTAGTAGCTGTAGGAGAAAAGTATTCAAAACACATTAAATTAGTAAGTGCTTAATAACGTTTTCAAGCTGTTCATCAGAATTTATTTTGTGTTTGAAAGAGTAAATGTCCCAAGAATTCTTAAAGGAGACATCCAACTGGAACACTTTTTTCCCCCCAACCTTGAGATTTCCTTAAAACATTGTCCCCACTCCTCCTCCCCTTCTGAGATTTTCAGAACTGTGAAAACAATATTTTTTTTTTACTTTAATTATAATGCTAGTTGAGAATGTGTTCTGTTATTTTGGCTACATTACCAGCTCACACACTGTTTGTTTATAGCTCTCTGAAAACCCATTTTAATAAGGTCAGATTTGCAATTTAAATTAACTTTAATATTTTTTGCAAACTCCAGCTCTGTTTGTTTATGCAAGGGGTAAACATACTGGAAATTTATTGTCTTAAAAATACATTCCTTTGTTTTATTTTCAAATTGGTACACGACAAGTAATAAACAGTCTTGACTTTATATATTTTCCTGTTTGAAAAAGAAAAAAACTTTTTTTCTTCTTTGCAGAGAGAGAAAAAAAGAACATGGGAGAGTGAGAAAGAATGAAATCAGTTATTCAAAATGGAAATATCATCTGGAGAAACAATTCACAATGAACAATTTATTTTACAAATTAAGACCTTTTTCCTGTTGCAAAATTTCTTCTGGGGGACTGTTGCTTTAAATGAATTTGACTGTTAGGTTTTATAAATCTTTTGTAAAACCAAATATCTACCCATAGATATCTTATGACTCTTCACTGGAAATTTTTATTCCCATACCAGAACTGAATCTTAAAATTGGGTAGTTGGTTATCTACATTATGACACTATTTCATTTTCTTTTTTTTTTTAAATTAGATGACCTGAACTTTTTTTTTAATCAGAAAATGTTCTTTCATCCTTAACTATATCAACTGTAGATATTTAAAGCCTAGCATGCTACACTCTTCACAGAAGACACTATTGCAAAGCTTGAACATGAAACAAAATTCAGTTTTGCAATTAAATGAATTTTGAAGTCAAGAATTTGTTTTTTTTGAACACTTATATGAATATACTCCACATAATACCAATGAGGTGGTAGCCTGCCAACAGGAATGTAGACATCATAAGATGAATTTCTAATGAGAAGTTCCTGAAACAGTATGAAATAATTGTTTTCATTTTTACTACCTTTGTTGAGCAGTTAATATTTGATATTGGCTGGTTTTTACAAAACCTGTGTAACCGTCTCACTGTAGATCATAGGCATGTCTTCATTTCCACCGCTCTGAGCTAGTGGAGTAACTGCATGTCACTGGCAGCAAGTTTTTTTTTTTTACTTTCTGAGTGCTAGAAAGATATATGAAACACACTATTGAGTGGAAATGTAGGTTGCATATACGGAGACCTAGATCTTCACTTATGGTATATTGTTGCCTCTCACCTGATTTATATCCACCCATGAAGGCTGTACCTTAAGCTGAGAGCCACTGTTGCTGGAGAAAAACTTGTTTATGGATATCTAACACATTGTGGGCAGATTTGAACCTTGGCAATGGCAGGCAGGCAGGTAGGTGTGACAAAGGCACCCATGCTTATGGGGCTCCTAGAGGTGATTCTAACCCTCTATTCCGCTCTCGTGAGAGCCCACCTGTAATATTGCATCTGGCTCTGGAGCCCCCAACATAAGAAGGACATGAACATGTTGGAGCGGGTCCAGAGGAGGGCCATGAAGATGATCCGAGGGCTGGAGCACCTCTCCTATGAAGATAGGCTGTGAGAGTTGGGAGAAGAGAAGGCTCTGGGGAGACCTTATAGCAGCTTTCCAGTATCTGAAGGGTGCCTACAAGAAAGCTGGAGAGGGACTTTTTACAAGGGCCTGTAGTGATAGGACAAGTGGAAATGGCTTCAAACTGGAAGAGGGTAGATTTAGATTAGATATTAGGAAGAAATTTTTCACTATGAGGGTGGTGAGGCACTGGAACAGGTTGCCCAGGGAAGTTGTGGATGCCCCATCCCTGGAAGTGTTCAAGGCCAGGTTGGATGGGGTTTTGAGCAACCTGGTCTAATGGGACGTGTCCCTGGCCATGGCAGAGGGGTTGGAAACAGCTGATGTTTAAGGTCCTTTCCAACCTAAACCATTCTATGATTCCTGCAGCGTGTTGGACCCAGGGTAACCCTGTACTTTCTCCAGCTTCCCTGCACAGATACATATGGTCTTCCCTCCTTTTCTGCTTTCTACTTAATGGTACTCCTGGCAGAGGTGGCAGTCAAGTCTGCAGGGCTCAGACGCTTCTTGATCTTCAGAGACAGCCAGTGGCGAGGCCAAGGAGTGTGTGTGGTTTTGTGCCTGTGGACATTTGTTTGCCGAGCTTACCCTACACCCTCCTGCAAAGGAGGACAACTTGTTGCAAACAAAGCTAGCCATGAAAGGCCCTGCGTTGTATTGCCTGAATATTTCAGAAATGCTGGCTTTTTGTTTTTTGTTCCTGCTTGCTTGCCATTTTTAAAACAGAGATAAACACGGACCTTCTTGTGAGGTTTAAATGAGTAAGGGTGTGAAAAGCCCAGCACCTTTTTCAGGCAGAAGGTGGGAAGAGAGGACAAAGCTTGAGAAGCTAAAAGAAAGAAAACAGAGGATGCTAACAGCAGTGATGCAGAGGTTATGTTCTGGGTTTATTTGCCTTAAAGGTTATTCTGTTTTGTTGTTTTTAAGAAGAGATTTTCAACCTGCTGTGAACAAACAGAGCTCTTGAAATCATTTGTCTCTAGCAGCAGCAGGAAGAAAGAAAGGCAGGCATGGAGTGGGATTTTCAAGGCAGTGATAGCCTTTGCCCTGCTTTGTGCTAATCTGTCTGGAAATGGCTACAACAGAGACATGGATGTTGGTGAGGGCAGAGATTTATCTTGTAGCTATTGAAAATGAAGACATTTTTCGTCCATGAGAAGATCGAGCAGGACATTTTCAGTAAAGTATCTTTTTTAGAGAACTTGGTATGAAACTGAACTTCTTCATAGAAATACATGAGTTTCGACTAAATTATCTTCGTGAAAATTTCTGATGTGGAATTTGTGTGACACCACAGTGGAACTGCGAACTGCCAAGCCTTGTCAGTGCAGCCAGTAGTTTGGTGCTTAGGACACACCTAAAATTTGAAGTTCTCACAAATGCATGCAGCTGAACTAATGCATGAGTAGTTGGATGTTCTGGGTAAGTGCAGTGTTTCAAACATCAAGAACACCCTAAACACATACCCACCTCCGTCCCCCCATCTAAAATAACTGAAAATCCACAGCTTCTCTCAACGTGCAGTGAATACTCCTTTCGAAACCTTGGTTGTTTGACAGAAAAGAAGCATTGTTTTCTGATCAATCTTAAATACAAGCTGCCTCCACAGAGTTTCCTTATGCTGTCGCAAGAGAGAAAAATTAGATAGGTAGGAAAGATAAATTTCCCAGCAGACTGTCTGGGAGTCTGACAGAAGCTTATGGGAGAAGAGGATGATTTCTTCCCTGGGGCTTCTGCTCTTGAAGAAATACCACTCTTCTGATTTTTCCCATCCTACACCTGGTGCATCGCCGCTTGCTGTCACATGCCTTTGCATCTTCTTAATGGAGCATGGTAATTCTGTTCCTGGCTGAGTCTATTAATATATTTCATAATTATCCATGCCATTTTTCTTCCCTGCTCCCTGTCTAGCTGTGCATCGCTTAAGGCTACGGCACTGAAGTTTTCACCTGGTGGATTCTAACTGTTTGTTGTCGGTATCATTGTAGGATATTTAATAATTTGTTCAGACTTTGGAGGTTGAAGAGAGAGGTTAATCCCATTTAAAATGTAACATCTGTCAAACCATTTAAAATCCAATTTAACAGCTCCACAACCCGACTCTTTCTGTGTACACAAATAGAAAAAAATAGTTACGTTACACAAGATGAAACATTACCCCCACTCCCCTCCACCCTTAATAAGTCATTGGGAAGTGATAGGTTCGGCCCTGGGAAACTGATACAGTGTAAACATCATTAAGGGAATAAAATTGGTTCAAACGTTGTTACTGAAGGTTTTTGCAATGTGAAGAAATACAAAATGTTTGAAATTACTCCTTGGTCAAGTTAGAAATCAAAACGAAGCATGGCAAAATGTCAATCCACGTCCAAACTCTTGAAAAATCTTAGGGTAAGTACATCCAGCTGGATCAGTCTGTTTCTGGGAGTGAGATAACCTGTAGAAAAGAGTTCCCCTGTTCTGGTATTGTATTTTTTTATCAAAACAATTTTTTGTTTCCTGGCCTCCATTTCCCACAGCCTGAATTTGTGTATCTCTCATCTATGCTGGCAAGAGGGAAAACTGAAGCTGACAGGAAATATTTTTCTTTCACAGGATCCTCCTGGAAAGCTCATGCTGCTGATACATGGGTACAATGGGTAAATTTCTTCCTTCAGAATTAGTAGCTTAGGACCAACTCCTGCAGTGATTTTTCCCTTTGTCTGCTCTGCTTAGATTTTGGTGCTTTGTTTCCATCTAAATCTCCTGTTTAGATCAAGCTCTGAGTTTGTTGATGACTGGGTTTAAAATTAGCTGTGGTTGGAGGGTCATGTTTTCAAACCAAAATGCTCTTGAAAGATTTCAAGAGTGTGTGCCTTCTTTGACTCAAAACTAAGAACTGTCATCACATACCAGTGATAATTTCTCAATGGCTATGTGTATTATGTCTTCTTTTTTTTTGTTTTGTTTTTTCTTTTTGAGCACTCAGTAATGGCCTTTGTTGAGAGCCAAGTGCCAATCTTGATCAACCAGTAAAGCCATTCACCTGAGGAAATGCTGTGTTTCGATGAGATAATAACCCATCTGTTCAGTTATCCATTATTGCGCATGTTGTTACATCTCAGTTCTCACAAAGGGTTGGATGTAGGCTTTTTAATCTATTTGCTGCATGTTCTTCTCCCTTTTTGCTGGTAGATCACTAGTACTAATTCTTTTTACATGGTTCTGCCTTACAAGATAGGAACACCGCGTGAGATTGTTTGGTTATATAACAGTAGAGTTTTGTTCAAGAAGTAGCATGCAGAAATCCTATCTTTGTGTTTTGGCAGTGCAATGTCCTCCCAGTGGAAATAGCCGTGAGCTTTCTGCCTTTTGAAATATATAGCATAACCTAAAGAGATGAATATCAAGCTGAAGAATGAAAAGCGAGGAAAGAAGTGCTCATGACATTTGCATTAGCTGTGCAGCGGGAGCGGGGATTGGTATGAACCACCTCTTGCACTGGAATGCACATGCCAAGATCCTCCAAACACTGCTTGCAAGCAGAAGCTATTGGATGTCTTAATTACTGTCAGGTTAGACTCTTCTTACCATCTCCAGCCAGTGTGTCAGTGACAAGTGTAGAGTGAGGACCCTGGCATTGTGTTCCTGACTCTGCTGTTGAGTTGCTACATCATCTTAGAGTTATTTAATCTCTGTGTCTTAAATTATCTACAAAATGAAGATAATTTTACCCACTTCATATAGATGTTGAGGTTTATGTCTTTTTTGTTCATGACAGTACTGTGTGATCTGTAATAACCAAGCAGCTTGTCATTATGGTCTTGGTCTATATTTCATGAGCCTTCAGTGATAAGCACTATTGTAATTAGTCTTAAACTGGGGATATTTTGGCCTTCCTTTCTCAGAGACACTTCTTCATTCGCTATTCATCCCCTTGTCATAGCACTGCAGCAGTACACAATGATCAATCATTGCAATGTAACATATGCCAGCTCCAAAAGAAGTTGAGCCAACACCACTCAGAATAAGTGACTTTCTTAACGTAAGACATGGCTGATAAAAAGGGAAAGATAAATGAAGCTCATAATTCCTTCACTTTTTGCACTTTCTGGTAGTGAGGCATACCAAGTTGCTGAGTAGGATTTTAATGAAACCCCCTTACTATTTGTCATAAAAAAATACCAGTTATAGAAAATAAAGTGAAAGCAACCTTTAAAAATGAAGTGTAACCAAGCACTACAATTAAATGGGATCACTTTCCTTTTAGGTTTGTTACTTTCAATCAGACCTTATGTAATGAGAATTGAAATTAAATTAAAAAATTCTCTGGTGCAGCAGAAAATATAAATGTAAAATGCTGTTAATGCTCTTTCACTACGCAGTGGCTATCTTCATGGCTATCATTGGGGTTGCTACTGGAGCTGCTAAAAAGCTGATTAGATGAAGCATTGTTTCCAGAAGGACTATGCACATATTAATGGATTACTGTCCATTCTGTGGTCAAGCAATTTAGAATTCACTTAAGTACTGTGGGTTTGAAAGTCTGACAGAGCTGCAGAATTTATCGGTTTCTTTTTTCGACCTAGGTCGGCTGTCATGAGAAAGAGCAGAGGGGAAAGCAGAGTTACAGATGGCATGGAAAACTCACGACAGGATAGGAAGTGCAAAGGATTGAATATGACAGAACTGTGCATAGAAAAAGATGGGTGGGGAAAAGGGCAAAATGCTAAGAGGTATTTCCACTATCCTCTGAACTAGAACTGTTTGTTCTTCCAAATTCTTTGGCCTTATTGTTCTACTCTGACACAGAACATAGTCCTTGTGTTAGTTTAAGAAACATGCTGCTGTTTGACTTCGCAGATAAGACAATTTGGGTACCTTGTCTCATTTAGCAAATCCACAGTTCGAGAGATTTGCACGACCTCAGAGCCAGGGAAGCGCCCCTTCTCTGCTTATGGTATCATTAAGCAGGACCAAATAATATACATTGCCCAGTAAGCTGCAAATATCTGGTAGGAGCTGTGGTCTGGGAAATTTCACATAGCAGCTTATTTTTTCATTTACTCTTTCATGTATATAGTGCATTATTAGGTGTATTGAATTATGAATATTGAGGCTTAAGTTGGGAAAAAGAGAGATTTTACAAGGTGAATAAAATTTAAATAATGGAGGGCATTTCTAGGCCTGTCCGCAGACATATCATTCTCTTCAAGAGTTATTCTGTAAGATTTTGTTGAAATATTTTGCATAACAGATCATGATAATTCATCTTAATGCAGCAGCATAAGAGAGAGAAGATAGAGTTTGATTTAAATTCATTTTTTATTAAAAATTAATAGATTTTTAAGGCCAGAAGGGATCATTATGATCATCTAATCTGACCTATAGCAGGCCATCAAATTTTAGCCAGTAATTTCTATCTTAAGAGTGATACCCACACTTAAATTAGAGTGTGCTTTTTCTTTCCCTTTCATACAGGCAATCTTGATTTAAAGCAACCAAGTAATGGAGATGCTGATGCATTCTTTGATAAGCTATTTCAGCATGCCAGTTAAAAAGGCTCTGTTAACAACAGCATGATTTGATGGGGTCATGACTGATGTAGCCAGTGGCAGAAGGCCTCTTGGGTTAGCAGTGGTTATCCTGACTGATGTGTGGAATATATTTCCATGTGTGTGAGTGGACTCGCTTTGACCACACATTGCTGCCAACCAAGCCTGGACTCCCAGAGCTAAAAGGGCTACCAACAATTAATTCCAGAGCTTATGCATATGCGTATATGAATGCACCAAGCATGGTGGGTCAAAAAATGTTGAAGGTCTTATTAAAATGTAACCTTCTTTCTAGAATAGATTTCTATCGTCAAATCAGTGAATTTAGTGTGAATTGGATGTTGAAGTCTGTCTACACAAGCCATTTCCTTTAAAGGTTAAAGCTTGTGGGGGATTCCTGTGGGGAATAACAGTTGTGGTAGGATAGTTGACCTGATGTTAACCCAGTTCTGAGGCTGTCTGTGTTTATACCACCACGTTATCCGAGTCCGGTTTAGCTGGTCATTCTCAGATTTGCTTTGGGAAGAGGGAAATTTTTTAACCAAAAAATCCCACCTAATTCATACCAAGCCTTACTGGGTAAGATGTAATTTAAGCTATGAATTTTTTACTCATTTTTGAAGACTGACTGCTGGTTTCTCTCTGACATTTAAGATCTTCACATACCAGCCACTTTAGTTGTGACCTGCAGCGGTTCCCACCTCAATGACTGAGCTTCACTCTATTGAACACAGCTGCACATACAGAGCTGCATCAAACCACTCTATTATATGTGTCAAGTTGGGAAGGAGAAGGAAATATTTCCCCCTGCTTTTTACTTCTGGAGTATGATGCATAAACAACTCCCCTACCAATTGTTTCACTTCTTTATTTCCTGGCAGGGTAAATTTGGGCTTTAAGGACCAGGCTGACAAATAAATGTAGCAATTAGAAGCTCACTGTTATCATGTGACAGTGAGGATGTTTGGAAGCTCCTGGTGATATTTTGTGTAGAATTCTCATCTTTCAGTTTTAAAAATGCAACAGGTTGCTCAATCTAGAAGACATTTCTTACTAGGCATTCAGAAACTTAAATAAGAACTTCTTATTTTTTCCCCTATTTACTATAGGAAGCATCTGTGCATATGTTCAAATACCAGGAATGGATTTGATGGCTGCATTATGCATATAAGGTGCTTCCATTCCTCTCACTGCTTTTTTCTCCAGTAAATCTGACTTATATGATTATGACAGTATGGGTTATAAAACTGATATGTCAATTTTTTGTTTCCTCCTATTTGGATATTCCTAGACACAAGGTATGTGTATTGATTAGCTGACTTCCAGATTTAGGACCTAATTTTGTCTTCAATTGTAATGCCTATTTTGTTGTAGACAAAAGGGCCAACCGTGTCCTGGGCTGCATCCAGCACAGCATAGCTAGCCGGTCGAGGGAGGTGATTGTCCCACCCTGCGCTGCACTGGTGCGGCCCCACCTCGAGTTCTGTGTGCAGTTTTGGGCGCCTCAATACGAGAAGGACATCAAACTATGAGAGTGTGTCCAGGGGAGGGCGACCAAGATGGGGAAAGGCCTCGAGGGCAAGACTTACGTGGTGGTTTGGGCTGGGCTGGCCCCGAAAATGCACGACAGATGCTCTCTTTTACGTCTCTCCCCTTCAGAGAAGGAGAGCATCTCCCTTCAGAGGAAAGGAGAGAAAAGAGAGAGACTTCTCAGTTGAAAAGAATCTTATGAGCTGAAAAGAAACTAAACTCCTTTAAAGAAATATTACTAATAAAAGGAAAAGATAATACCAAAACCAAATAATGAAATCTGTACAATATATACAACCTGTATCGAGCTCCCAGGATGATGAGCATGTCACCAGCAGGCCCTGGGAATGTCCCAGGCTGGACTCAGCGACAGACCGGAACTGGAGCTGAACTCAGGAGCTGTTGTCAGGAACGTGCAGTGCGGGATCAAAGGCAGATGAACAGACAAAGTCCTCCTTGGGCGCCGGCCACTGACCCCTTTGGTCCCCCAGTTTTTATAGCGAGCGTGATGCAGATGGGATGGAATACCCATCACCTGTCCCATCTGCTCCTCCACACAGGTGTGACCACTCTACGCTCTTCTGCCTCTGACCCTCCAAGGGGGCACATACCAAAGTCAGCTGACCTTGGTTGTTACAGCAATAAGTATAAGCAAGAGGCTCTGCGTACCTTCCCTTGGTATTCACTCTAAACATCAGGCCTTATCTCTGCTAGAAGCCGACACTGTCTGAAAAATATGCTGTTACTTTCAGAGTGTGCAGGTAGTTAGAAGAGGCTTAACTGCAAAGTAAAATTTCTGAACCGAAAACGGGTTCTGTTTTACCTGAAACCAGCACAACTTAGGAGGAGCTGCTGAGGTCACTTGGCTTGTTCAGGTTGGAGAAGAGAAGGCTGAGGGGTGACCTCATGGCAGTCTACCACTTCCTCAAGGGGGGAGCAGAGGGAGAGGTGCTGATCTCCTCTCTCTGGGGACCAGCGGTAGGACACGAAGAAATGGAATGAAGCTGCATCAGAGGCAGTTCAGCTTGGACATTAGGAAAAGGTTCTTCACGAACAGGGTGGTCGGTCACTGGACCAGGCTGCCCTTGGAAGTGGGCACGGCACCAAGCCTGTCAGAGTTCAAGGAGCGTCTGGACGACGTTCCTCGTCATAAGATTTAATTTTAGGTAGTCCTGCGAGGAACAATTGGACTTGGTGATCTGTGTGGGTCCCTTCCGACTTGAGATATGCTATGATTCTATGATAATAGTCTGAGGGCCGCACAAGGCTAGGAAGTTTTGTGGAAACCCGAGCCCCAGGGAGGCAGAAGGCTTCCCAAAAAAGCAGGTCTGGTTGGCAGACCAGGGGAGCAGGGAATGAATTCTTTATTTGGCTGTGCTTAGGTGTGTAGCTCTTGCTTTAGCTACTTAAACTGTCTCAGCTGAACCCACAAGTTTTCCCACTTGTACCCTTCAGATTCTCTCCACCATCCCACTGGGGGCAAGGGCTTGAGCAGCTGTGTGATGCCAAGCTGCCTATGGGGATTAACCTACAACGCCTGGGAAGCCAAAGCCCAGTGAATCATGAAGCCAGAGCCCCCTGCACCAGCTCTTCTGCAAAACGCTCCCGGAATCCGGGGCAGCCGAGCAGCCGCCACCCTGTGCCCACCTTCCCCAACAAAGCGATGCACGGCCACTCACGGACACAGCCTTTGTTCAAACAAGTGATTTATTGACATCTTTGTACAGGGGAAGGCTCCCAGAGGGAAGGGGCTTTCTCCAAGAGGGAAGATGGATGGTCGCTGTCCAGGTGGTAACGGGAGGCTCTGTTGCAAGGCTCCTTGCAGCGGTCTCTTCAGCTGCATCAGGTCCCGCTCTGCAGAGCGTGCTTTTGCTGCGGAGGAAAGGTGCGGCAACAGTTCCCACTGCCGACGGAGCAGCGTGTTCTCCGTGTCCAGCGGGCTCAGTTCCGTGGCACCAGCTCCCCGGGGCGTGTCTTCAGGCCTGCCCCTGTGCCGGGAGAACGGCCCCCTCTGCCGCAGCACAGCTCTCTGGCCACGTCCTGCTGCTGGGAACACTGGCCGCTGCCTACTCGGTGCTCAGGAAGGTGTACGAGTCACCGTGCTGCACCCCAAACATCACCTCAATCAGGACGGTACTGTTGGACGCGTCCGTCAGCCGGAGCTTGCAGGAGCACCTGCCGGGCAGCACTGTCAGACGGCAGTGTTTGGACTGAGGCAAAACCACCCAGGCGTCTTTTACCAAGTTCTGGAACCACTGGGTGGTTTTCTCTATGTCGAGGTAGGGGCCGGTGCAGAGGCTGCCTAGGAGGCTGGGACCCGGCTTGCTCTGCATCTCCT
Organism: Anarhynchus alexandrinus; assembly: GCA_008711295.1. Classification (NCBI taxonomy): domain Eukaryota; kingdom Metazoa; phylum Chordata; class Aves; order Charadriiformes; family Charadriidae; genus Anarhynchus; species Anarhynchus alexandrinus. The sequence goes on along the minus strand of VUYV01000100.1, from coordinate 2,875,532 downwards.
TGGGGTGGTGGAGGAAGCACAGCGTGCCCTTCGCCAGCTGCTCGCTCGGGCAGGTGCACTCCAGCTCCACGCGGACGCAGGAGTACTCTGCTGGCATCTCTCCCGCGGTGCCCAGCTCCAGGTGGAAGACATGGCCATGGGGGGGCTTCAGGGGCACGAGCAGGCGGTAGACAGCGTCATCCTCCTGGGCACCCCCACCTCCTAAATCGCTGCCCACACCGATGACAGACTCCAGGGTTGGCATCAAACTGTTCCGGCAGCGTTTTTGGCAGATACAGAGCAGTTCATCCACCAGATCCTCCACCATTGTGAACCCTTCTGACAGGTCCAGCAGGCTCTTGGCTGAAATTCTGCCCACATCCCATGCCAGACTGGGTTTTTCTTCGTGCTCCTCCTTATCCACCTGGTTTCTAGAGCTGCCCTCCTCGCTGCTGCTGGCTGGCTGACTGCTCCTTTTCCTCAGCCACCAGCAGAGCCCAAAGACCAGGACGACGACTCCAGCAATGGCCCAGAACTGCCACTGCTGCAAGGCAGAGAAGAGCAGGGCTCCCCAGGCACAGAGGCTCTGCTGCTGGGTCTTCCCCTCCATCACCTGCCGCAGCTGAGTCATGTCCCAGCTCAGCTGCCGCTGATGCTGCTTCATGTGCTCGAGCGTGGCCTCATCCAGATCATCACCCACCAGGTGCGGGAGAAGGATGAGGCTTTGCAAGAACAAGATGAAGAGTTTGATTGCATCCATGGCCTGCAGGAGGAGAGAGAGAAGGGGTTCAGTGGGGCTGGGAGGGAGGGAGGGAGCTGGCGGTGGGGACAGCGGGGCCGGGAGCCGCAGGGAGCTGGGGGCCGAGGCAGCTGGGGGGCAGCAAGGCCTGCGCCCAGCCCCGGCGGCGGCGGCACCGTGCCCGGCCCAAGGCGCTGCTGCCAGCGGCGGGGCCCTCGATGCCGGCTGAGAACCCACCCCCCGGGGGCCCGCGATCCTGCCCCGGCCCTGGTCCAGCCCAGCCTCCCCCCGCCTGCGCACTCACCACTCTCCCAGGCCGTACTGGGGCAGCGCTGCCTGATGGCCCCTTTTATAGCTGCCCCCATTGTGACGCGTCCCCTGTGATGTCACAGGCGCCAGAGCGCATCACAGGCACGCCCGCCAACCAGCCCCGCCCTCCGGCCCCACTCCAGCTCAGCCACTCACAGCTGCCCTGGTGTGCTGGTTGAGGCTGGGCTACGGTTAATTTTCTTCACAGGAGCTTGCGTGGTGCTACAGTTTGGGTTTCTTCTCACCTGCCTGCCAATGGCAATGTCCTAATCATAGAAAATCCTGAGTTGGACGGGACGCAGGGCGACCATCAGGTCCAGCCCCTGACTCCGCACCGGCCAAGCTTAAGGGTAAATCGTAGAATCATCGATTCATAGAATCATGGAGGCTACTGCTAAAGACCCTTAAGATCATGGAGTCCAACCGCCAACCTAAGGGGTTGACGGGTCGGGCTCAAAGAGTTCTCGTCAACGGGGCTACATCAGGCCGGCGCCAGTCACCAGCAGGGTTACCCAGGGCTCAGTTTTAGGGCCAGTGCTCTTTAATGTTTTTATAACTGATCTGGATGCAGGGATGGAATGTACAGTAAGCAAGTTTGCCAATGATAGTAAACTAGGAGGAGCTGTGGACCCCCTCGAGGGCAGAGAGGCCTTACAGGAGACATCTGGGTAGACTAGAGAGCTGGGCAATCCTCAACGGTATGAAATTTAACAAGAGCAAGTGTGGGATTCTCCGCCTGGGATGGGGTAATCCTGCTTGTACGTACAAACTGGGGGACGAGAAGCTGGAGAGCCGCCGCACAGAACGAGATCTGGGGGTTTGGGTTGATAACAAGTCGCATACGAGTCAAGAGTGTGTCCTGGCCGCCCAAAGGGCCAACCGTGTCCTGGGCTGCATCCAGCACAGCATAGCTAGCCGGTCGAGGGAGGCGATTGTCCCACCCTGCGCTGCACTGGTGCGGCCCCACCTCGAGTTCTGTGTGCAGTTTTGAGTGATGAAATGACCGAAGTAGGAGAGAATAATTTTCTCCCTCTTCCTTCCCATCTCTCATAGAAGAGGTGTGTTGCTCTATAAATTATGGAATTAGAAGATAACTATGCTTAAGAGTTACATCAAAGTATGTCAGAGCAGTTCCACTAATGACAATGGCTATATGAGAGAATATTGTCACCAGGGCATCATGTCAATAATGGGCTAGTGTAAAGTACATTTAACTGATATTTCTGATGACTGATTACTTGAAAATCCATGTCATATAATTGAGCTGTAAGTGTTATTGTTAAGGTTCTTGTCAATAGTATTCTGTGAAAGAGAGCAGAAAGCTCATCCTGAAGGCTGCTCTACTCAATGGATTTATAATATATTGTTGTCTCACTGTGCATGTCTTCTGACTAATACATACTGATCTGATTAATACTGATTTTCACTTGCTTTTAAATTACATGGCAATGATGGATCTGTAGGAATAAGAATCGGGCAGCTCTTGCTGTGTAAGAACCTCAGAGAAGGAGCACTACAGTTTTACAGATCTCTGTCTTGGTAGATCTTGTTGGCAGAAAGTTTTCTTCATCTAAAATAACCTTTGCCCACTTTCTGTTTATTACACTGTTTGATCTTCTGAAGTCAATGGAAACTATACTACTAATGATAATGAGTTAAGTCTCAGGTATGGTATTTGCTGAAGAATTATCATTCTAAGAGGAAGTAAGATTGATATGCTTGTTAAGCTGTTTGTGAGCTTTTCCTTAGGCTCATCTTCACAAACTCCAGGCCCTGTTCCATTTTGCAGTACCATGACAATGTTTTTCTTTTTTCCACGTTTAAACTTTTAATATATTCAGAAGCAGTTCTCCCTCTTTTGCTTTTTGGCAAGCTATAGAGAGTTCCCGTATACACCTACTGTTTTGAAATTATGCATTAGAAACAGGACACTCCAGATGCCACCTTTGTGTGTATTAGCAGTACAATATGTTTTTTGAATATATGGAAGGGTATCTTTTTTCCTGTGGGAACTTTGACTCGTTCAATTCATGGAGTGATGTTGAGTACTTTTCAGTATTTTATTTTCTTCTTGTTTGTTCTGTAGTATTATGTGTCATTTTCTGCATAATCCTGAAAATCCTTCAAATCCTGCTCTAGCAATGGAACAACTCCANTTTTTTTTTTTTTTTTTTAAATGGAGCTTATCTTTAGACTGACCATACTTTTCATAGATTATAATTAATTTCTTTTTAAATAATTCTCTAATGTGAAGACTTATTGTTAGCTGCTTTTCACACATGGAGTGGTTCACAGTGAAGGAGAAGTATAGGGAAATTATGATCAAAGTGCCTGCTAATATGCCTGTGGCAGATAAGAAACTCAAGGCCTGTTTTTTTCAGGGACAGGAGGTGAGACTACTGCAAGTGACCATTTGTTGGCCAGTGTGCCTCATCCCCTCTGGTAGGGTGGGGCTGGAAATCTGTGCCAGGGCACAGAAGGACTCTGTCAGACTAGGCTTGATTTCAGCAGCCTTAGCATGGAGATCATATAACATCTCTTCCAGCATTCCCTGCCTGACAGCACTTTCAGCTTCTGGCACAAGTTTGACAAAGTTTCTTACACCCCACACCCCACAGAGATGTTATACAGGCCTCGAATTGAGAAAGGAATGAGAGAGAGACAGTCTTGTATGAAAAAATCCACTACATGAAAGGCAATAGTAATATCAACAGAAATGCTGAACTGAGGTTCAAAAAGCAAAAAATGGCTAATGTTTGGAACAGGCATAGTAGCTGGGGAGCAATGGGTGTGCCACAATACTGTAACCAGCTTTTTTTATCCTTTCTGCTGCTGCAAACACTACACTTTGGGAAAATGTAGATTCAGCAGCATTTACAATCCAGGATTGTGGCTTTGGGTAACTTTTTCCTTAGTGTTAATTCTGTTTCTTCTGGCAGTCAGGTTAGTTGTTATGTTGAGCCTAGGCTGGGTGGAACAGTGCGTGTGGTCACTACTTGTGTGACCCATTGGGAATGCGAGAGAGAGAGAGAGTGTGTGTGTGTGAGTGTGTGTGTGTGTGTAGGGGCAGCTGCACTGCCAGCTGACCTTCTCAGTAAACCTGACTTTGGTGAAACTATGCTTGCATTGCTAGTACCATGCACTTCCTAAAACAAGAAGCTGTGCATGACTGCTTGGCAGCGCCGGGCAAGCCATGAGAAGAATCAAGAGGTGGTAACTGTAAGGTGGAGGGAGCTGTTTTGATCCACAGTTCTGCCATGCAGCTCCAGCCACGTTTTTGGTCTCTTTTCCTTTCCCCAGACTGTGTCAGGAGAATATTCTGGGGTCTTGGTATGTTCTGGGAACCCTCAAGGACACCATCAGTTAAGTTTCCATGCCTTACAAAAAGTGGATGAACAAAAGTCCGAAAGCCACTTATTACTTTCTTTAATTCTTTGGAAACATAACTGCAATTTTTTTTTTAATCATTTATTTAAAATGCACCTGTGAGTCAAACACAGCAGCAGCCCAGGAAAAGAAAAGAAAAGCAAAGCAGTTATTCAAACTTCCTTGACATAGCGTTTTGTCCCTGAGCTTGACAGGACCTCCTTCAGGGATGAAAGCTTAGAGGAAGAAAAGACTGGTGTAACACACAGGAAAAGTGACTTGAATACACCCTGTGCTTATACAACATGAACAAAATACCTCCCTGCTATGAAAAGCTCTCAGTCTAAATAAGGAGAGAGGAATAAGTAGGATGATCTCCTTTGATTACCTCTATCTGCTGTGGGCAAAATAACATGCCGTTCTCATGGGGCTTGGCTGGCTTTGCAGATGGGCTCTTGTCTGTCTGTCTCCATGAGCACGGACCGAGGCTCCTTGGGCACTGTTAAACCAGTGGAAATGAAGGATTTGATTACAAAAGAGCACTGGGCTCCTTGAGGTTGACTGTAATTCTCCTTGCTGTGACTTTCAGTGCTGTCAGAGGGGATTCAACAGAGGTGAGGCTGCAGTGAAGCTTTTTGCCTGGGTTTTGCCTTGACCCCGTTTGACTCTCTGAAGCACGTAAGAGGACAAGTTCTTACAGGGTCCTGGAGGGTGAGACCATCAGGATGATATGTTTGAGACTCAAGTCAGACATGCAAAGTCATAATTTCTGCACTGCAGAAAAAACTCGAGGATTTGGTTTAATCATAAAACAGGTTAAAAATGTACCTAGTGAATGTATTTTGCTTCACAAAGGATATGTAAGCAAGACAAGACCATGCTTTGATTTAAAGCCATATGACCATGCTTGCATAGTACACAGTTGGAGCTATTGCACTCTGGATATATCAGGGCTTAGTGGCACAATATTACCACTATTTAAATATAGTCAAATAGCTTGAAGTTAGATCACCGATTCCTTTCCTTCCTCCCCAAAACATCTGTTAAAAAGTGCTGAAATCTCACCTTAATGAAGGTTTAATCTCAAGCTGCATGTTCAGAGGACGCAACAAAGTCCTACCGAGATATAATCTACACATCCTTCTTGTTTTCGTGTGTTCACCTCCTTGCCATCTCCCACCCAAGACTTCCTATTATAGGATACCGCATAGTGACGGCTGACCCTTGAGCTAGAATGTGGATATCCATTTCTGGATTGACATATCCCATGAGCTATGCTGGCTCCTGAGGCAAGTGAGAGCTGGGCCCTCATTCCATTTTCCCAGCAAAGAATTTCAATTTTGCAGAAACAATGTTTTTTATTGAAAAATCATTTTGACAGTGATGTCCCCAAGAGCCTCACCAGTCAGCTTTATGTGCAGGAAAATGAAGTTAATAACAGGGCAAAGCTCATCTAGCAAACAGGAGAAAGAAATGTAAGCAGTGCGGCTCAGGACAGACTGCCAAGTATTGATGGTTTGGGATAAGAAGCAAATAATAATAATCTGTTAGCCACAAGTGGATGCTCTGTTTCTGTAAGGATGTCTCCTGGAGCTGAGACATAAAGCAGAGAAACCTTACAAGTGTCTGTCAAACCAGCTCAACAGAAATAAGATGTACGTCCTGATAGCAGCAGCAGACAGTCAGCTATGTGACAGGCTCTGAATAAATTGCTATTTTCCAAAGATTTCTTCAAGAACAGAAACATAAAAGAAAAAGAAAAGAATACAAACAAAAATCCTCCACACACAGTCCCCTTATCACCTGTGCCTGATTTTTAAGTGAGAAATACTACTTTTGAATAAATGTATTTCTGTGTCTGATCTCTCTTAGAATCTCTGCATTTATCATCAGTATCTTTGCAAGCTGACCAAGCCCAAGAGCAAAGGCTAGACACTCTCCACTCTTGGATGGCTGTCATTTCTTCTGGGTCATCCACAGCATGGGGGAAAGAATAAACTAGTAACAGCCTGAGCCCTGGAAGGAAGGGAAAAGTGACCTCATTTGTGCAGAATTTATTTTTCACTAGACCTCCAAGGGGGTTAAAAGGATGCATAAATTACAAAACTGTTGGCTCCCACATGAGGAAATACTGGAAGTAAAGCAACGTGTGTGATCGTAACTCACGTTCTGCCTGCTCTGTTTCTATAGCCAGGCTCTAGCTTAGCTTCTATCTCTTCTCTTATTTCCTCATGCAGTTGCTCTCCCTCCTCCTCCAGCCTGCTGCTGCCCCCTTCCCCAGCGACGTTTCTCAGGCCCAGGCTTCAAACTCCTTGTGCGGTTTCCCCCTTTCCAGCAGCTTCTTGTCTTGAGGCCGTCAGTCAGCCAATGCATGCCTGAAATCCTGGTCAAACCTCTGTTTACCCTTTCTGGTCATCGCTCACACTGATCTCCTTGCCTGACCTTTTCCAGGCTCTTCCTCCTCACACGCTTCCCAGTCCCAATCTCCTTGTCCTCCTCTACTCCACCTGCTGGTTCCTGTACTGGATGCTGAATAATAACATGCAAGGACCAGGAGTTTACAAGCCACCAGTCGTGGAGAACTGTTTCCAGAGCAGCTGTCATGCATGCTGCAAGTGAACAGGAGGGCCTTCTGCCACCTTCCTCAAGTTGAATTTCCTCCACCATTGATTATTCTTCCAATGGTGGTGGTGTGCAGATGTAGAACTATCCCTGAACAATTCATTTTGGTATTGAATGCAGTTTAATCACTTCTTCCCAGCTTTGTTAGCCTGCCTGTTAGTCTAGACAGACTGCCAGAAGAGTGGGGCCGTACACAGCTTCTCACACTTGAGCACTAGCTCAGGTACCCCTACAAAGGGTTCAATTTGTTCAGGCAACACCAACTCTTTGCCTTCTGACCTGGCCAACCTGTTTTCTTTCCATTATACCTGAAAAGAGCATTTACAGCATAACAGTGGAAAGTCTCCCTGGTTTAGTCTCTGGTGTCCAGTCTATATCATCCCAGAGCAATAGCTGAAGGGCAAGTCTTCCTTATTTTCAGGCTGTGGCATTGTCAGGAGGGCAAGAAATCCCTCTGCTGCTTTGGCCTTTGTCTCCGAAGCTTACTGTGTTAAGAACAGCCCGTGTTTTGCTCTGCAGCAGTCAGTGCTGGGTGTATGCAAGTTTCTTAACAGCCAGGTTAATTGTCATCTTCTGAATTAGCACAGGGCATAACCTGAGTGACAATGCCACAGCAATAATAATCATGACTGCGTTAGGTTCCCTGCATCTAGCCACCAAGCTGCTGCATAATAGGCAGCAAATCACTTCTTCGCCGGTGCCTCAGCTTCTCCTGCTCTGCGCTGGAGGTAAGTACCTGTACCACTCCCCGGGAAATCCTACAGCTGAGCACTGCTGACATGGGCAGGTACATAAAAATCCTCCCGTAACTCACAGCAAAGAGGACATTCACAGGAATTTGTGTGTTCTCCCTGCGTTCAGATGTAATTAGCACCTGTAGTAAAGTAAGATACAGCAGTATCTGGTTCTCTAACCAGTAATGTGGGTATAATCTGTCCTCATTCTGGCTAGTGCCTCTGGAAGTTGTACACCTGCTGTGAGCACAGATAAAGCACCAGAAATGTGTCCAGTTGGATGAGATGTGTTTTAGAAAGTAGATGTATGGTGGGATCCTGTCTTTTGTTTCTGATAGTTTTCAGGTCAGGAACAATCTGTGACTCCAGTTAGAACAGCAAAAGGAAAAAAAAAGGAAGGGGGGGAACAGAAATGAAAACTGTAGGAACTCTTAAAAATATTTATCTGACATTCTTCTAATCATATATGTGCCAACAAGTAGTGCTTTGCGTATCCTTTTCCAATGTTTTAAGCTTAATTACAATAGTGAAAGTTGCTTTATTTTTCCTTTGTGCATGGACTCAAAAATGATACTAGACTCTCCTAATGTGACTGTGGGACCATAGAGTTGTTCATTTGACTTTTGTGTGTATGTGTGTGTGTTGAAAACAAACAAAAAATAGTTTGCAAAGACTAAACCCATCAATTGCGACTGTATTACTATAATAGCTAATTGTGTATTGGGGTTAAGGGTATCTGATGAACTGTAGCATAAGTCTTTTCACTCTGATTTCTATTAGGGTCGCTCTCCATCCTCAGCTTCTAAAATGAGGTTCACAACTTGTGTATTTCCTAAGGTTCTGTCCAAGTTTGGTTTTCAATGCTTTTTTGGCGCTGCTGCTTTATTGCCTATTTTATAAGGGAAATAATGACAGGCTGGCCTAAACAGTGATCAGTGGCAAGACTCCTAGTGATTTCAAGTTGCAACAGAATTTAGCTTAATGAATTCAATAACTTTTAGCATGTCTCAGATGTCCGCTAGTGCTATTATTAATCAGTCTGCTGCCAGCTACTTGGACAATAGCTCCTTGTTCTTCATAGCCTGTTGCTTAATCAAGAAAGTATTGTTGCCTGAGAACTTGGCAAGGACTTTAAGCCAGATTCAAATTTCATTTACTTCTGTGTGAACTTTGAGAAATGGTGTGGACATTAGTGGTGTTATTCTGGGTTTGCCTCTGTATAAATGTGATCGGTATATGGCTCTTTAGTTTTTAAATTTTTCTCAAGAGATTTGTTGCATTCACAGGGAGCTTTTACAACAAGCTCTGCAGCAGTGAACAAACTCTTTGCTGTGGGTGCGTGCACGTGTGTGGATGTGCATGTGTTTATGAATGTTGCATAGAGCATTAAATCTTACCCTTTTCATTCACCTGGTCCCTGCAGGCAAACACAATACTAATTACCTTGGAAAATGATTGATGTTTGTGTTAAAGCCAATATGCAGGTGGAATGTGTGTTATAATTTTCCATTCTTTAATTTATCTCCTGTTAACAGCTGATTGCTGCCTTGCACATGGGACTGTGAAAAGCTTTACCAAAGGAAATATTTGGATACATACAAATTTAAATCACAATTGTGTGATGGAAAGGTCTTTTATTTTGTTCGGCATTTTGTTTTTCATTTTTCCCCCATATGATTTGATTGTGTTCATGTTGGCCAATCTGAGCGGGACCTTTCAGTGAGCTGACAAGTGGATATGCTATGAAAGTGCAACCAATGGAAGAGGTGATTAAGTCTGTTCAAACATTTAAACAGACTGTGATGAAAAAAAAACCCTTCCCATTTAATCCTTCATGCTAGTGAGCAGAAACAGCAGGTCAAATAATATTAAAAACCAAAGTTCATTATACATAGAGGACTATATTATTTCTATCTCTAATACCCAGTATAATTCTCTGTAAAGTTTTGATTGTAAAAATGGGATTTTAGAAGTGGTCAATGTCACCAGGTCACTCTGTTCTTAATAGGAAGAGGAAGAAAGGAAGTAATAGGACTCTGTCTCCTTGGACTGACAAACTTTGTACAGTCCCCTTCCTACTTAACTCACCTGCTACCTGTTTCTTGACTTGTCTGGACTCTTTTTCAAGTGTTCTTCTAGAGCCTGCAAATTCTCACAAAATGTTCCTTTTATCATACAGAAACAAAGACAAAGTGCATAGAAGAATCAGAAATTTTACTCATCGGAAAACTTGATTGCATTCAAGTTTATGCCTTTGGACCTGTCAGAAGATCCTTAACTGCTCAGACCATGTGTGACAATAGGATTTAGCTCTGGTTTTTCCAAGTGAGAGCGTAGTGAGGCCTGGGTGATAACACAGTATATTTCTGCTGAAGTGGAGCCTTGAAGCTATTTTGGCTTCCACACAAGGAGGCCTGGATCTTTCTGTCTGGTTCTCAGGTATGTGTTATTTTGTTTGAAAGGTCAGAAGACAAAGGAAGACAGCTAATATTTTGCTTTTAGTGGCTTTTTGTATTTCATAGCATCAAGAGAACAATCTGTTAGTTTTCCAACTTTTCAATGAATAACGTAGAATCACTTTCATTGTTTCTCTTCCTCGAGCAATTGATCTGAAATTATGTTGGTTCACAGAAAAAAAGAATTAGAGATGACAAGGAGGATGACCAAAGTGATCCAGAGGTAATATCCCACTCAGGCAGAGGAATCAAATGTGTCCTGGATGCATCCCAGCAGCTCCAGTAGATGAGGTGGGTAGCTAGACTTGAACACATGGTGGATAAAGTAAGTAAGTAAACTCCAGAGCTATCACTTCCACATCAAATGCACCTATAATTACTTTATAGTACAACAATATTAGAGAAAAAATTTAGTATTATTACCAACAGCAGTGTGTGCTACACTTTAGCCGTTGGACTGAATCCTGTAAATGTTCCACATGAGAAAATCTCATTAAAATTAATGGCAGTCTTTTTGGTATAAGCATATTTACTACTCTCTTGTGATTGACATTTTAAAATCACTTAGGTTTTCCCATTCTTACTGTAGTTCAGCAGTAAGGATCCTCTTCCAAAACTGTTCACATGAAGGTGGGGAGTTACAGGAATGTTTTTGATAAATAAGCTTTGCATAGCAACAGAATAGTATAGAATTAAAGAACACAAACAGTGCCTGCTTTGCGGATTTACCAGCTAACCTAATTCATATGCTTGTTCACCTCTACTCTTCCAATCTCTTCTCTCATTTTCAGTTAGTGACACTTAAGGTGTTTTGTATCCCTACGCTACCTTTGTGTGGTTCTTTTGTGTTGCCTGGCAGAGTTTCAGGGTTGGTTCTGTGCTTCTTATACATCTGGAATATGGCTAACAGAATACTTTTGTTTTAGAAAATGTCAATTAGCTATACTGAAACTGCTCTCGAGGAAATGGCTTTTTCACGAATTTACTGCCCTCACCCCCAAAGATAAGTTCTGAAATAGCACCAGCCTCTTGTTTTCACTTTTATTAAATGAAGAATTTCAATGTTTTGGGTCAAAGTGGCATTTCTTTGAAATTTTCAGTTAATGTAAAAAATCATAAATCTTAAAAATTCCAGATTGAGTAATAACCTTACATTTTTTATTGAGCTGATATAATTTAACAGTTTTATTACATCACCTGCCTGCAAAATTTGTGTGGCTTTTCCAATTTTAGAGTAATAAAAGAGAAGGTGTTTTTATTATTATGCGTTTTAAAAATATTAAGACTTAAATTCTGCCTAATTACTCACAGGGATATTGCTCTCTTTGACTGCACAGAACTGTAATGACAGCTTCGCATTGCTTCAGTCTTTAAGCTATATTTTTGTTTTAGGAATTTTTAAGTCGCAACTACTTGGCTTGCTTTCTCAGATGCATCATGTTGAACTTTTTCCTACCTGGGTAATTAATAGCCAGTGTACTCCAGTGAATTTGATTACTGTCAATGACTTTGAGGCTAAAGAGTTTATATCTCCTGCAGAACAGATATTATATTACTCAGTTGTGAAAACCAAGCGGCTTCAGGAGGATAAGAAGGTGGGTGCGAAACACATTTTCCAGTAGTTACAAACCCAAATATTTAAGTGGAACATGTACAAGGTCTCCTGAGAGATGTTTATATTATAGCTATGGGAGGAAAAGCAATAAAGGAAACACTTTAGTAGTGTTGAAACAATCTGTCACAGAACAGACATGAGAACGTTGATGTACCTGCAGATATCTGTTTCTTGCATCCACTCGTAGAATTCCCAGGATCCTCCTCCTCTATGCTATCGATTTCTGCGCTATTTCTTTGATAGATACAGGCACCTCATGGTACTCTATCATTGCATGTTTATAACCCTGCCATTTCAGCATGACAGACAGTTATATTAATGATGAGGGTGAAGGGAAAGGTAAATGTTTAATTGTATTGAATGGAATCCATCTCATGTCTGATAAAATGATCCACGCCATTTAATCACAGCAGAGAGATATTTCCTAACTAACAGGCATTAGCTGAATTTCTTCAATTTGTCCTTCCACACTGTAGAAAACTGTGGGTTTTAGTCCTTATGTGAGTATCAACATGTAATTTAACAACACACTGCTTATTTCAACTAGCTATTTACTTCTTTTCCTAGTCATTTACATTTACATTTTTCAGCAGCTCATTAGACTAGAAACAAGAATGTAAAGCAGTTGTGGTAACTTGCATTTCTATCTTGTTACTATAAAAGGTGCAATGGCTTTTTTCTTTTTGAGGCTATGACTGTAAATATGAAAAAACATTTTCAGTCTGTGCTCTGCTAAAATTTAAGGATGGAGAGAAAGTGGGCAAACACCTACCCATGTGGAGACTGTGCACTGCTCAGCTTCTGCGGAGTTGATTGTAAGTCCGGAATTTTTCTGGGGGATGAAAGAGTTGAAAACACATATCTTTACAAACATGCTAGAGAACTTAAAAGCTGGTATATGCTGCCAAAAGTGTTTTCTTTTTTCTTTTTTTTTCCCCAAAGATCTGATTAACAGTGGATGTAATAGCATTCACAACTTTTCACAAGCTTATATGGTATTTTCTTGGTTTTGCTGTTTAAGAAATCAAAGCAAATCAGATCCAGAAGGCTCTCCACTTCACTATAGATGGGATAAGTACTAAACTTCAACAAGAACAATCCAGATTAGCCATTAGGTAAAAAAACAAAACAAAACAGTAAAAAAGACAGTGAAGCACTGGAATGGATTGCCTAAAGATATGGCGTTCATATCCTTGGAGGCCTTAATTAGGCAAAGATCTGTCAGTAATTATGCAAGTATACATGATGCCTCTGTAAGCTGGAGAATAGATGATCATTTGAGGGCCCATATAGCCACATTTTCTGTGGTCTATGGTACATATTGCTATTCCTAACTGTAGGCACCTCAGACTACAACTGCAAAACCCAGTGCACTGGGCAAAAAGTAATCTAAAATAGTTGAGGGAGTTTTGTGTTTTAAAGCCCAGGTCTAGACATCTAATATAGTTATTGGAAGCAATTTAGGTCTGTAAGCCAAAATTATGTTTTCCAAATCTCTGCTTCAGCTGCAGCCTAGCTTTCGAGTATCTAACCTAAATGTATGACACTAACAGTCCCTGTAGCACCTCAGTATTGACTGCTGTGTGTGCTCAAATGCTTTTGTGCACTGGCGGAGTGTGGCAGTGTGGTGTCACCCTGCCCCAGCGCCTGCTGTCAACCACACTCAAGGTGCTCTCCCTTATCAAGTGTGAGCGGTACTCTCACGCCGTGCTTACCAGCTCAGGCTTAGCACAAGGTAGGGTGATACACGCTGTCTCTATATAAAACCTAGCCAGAGATGAAGATGTGTTGTTGCTCTGTTGAGAGAAATAACTAAAATATTTATGGGTCTGAATAGCAGAGCAAAAAGCGTGGTAGGTCAAGCTGTTGTCAGGTAAAGCGTGAGAGGGGTCAGTGCTCTAGATGTTCTCGTGAAGGATGTTGTGTTTGTACATCAGAGTGATACCAAAGATATGTGACTTGATAGTTGTAAAACTAATGCCACTTTCTCTGAGCAACAGTCTGAAGGATCTGGCCATAATTGCCGCCTGCTGAAAGGATCTGTGTAGAGTTGCTGGCAGGTGCTGGAGAGGCTGACAGGAGAGGGCTGATCGCTGGAGGGAGGGGAGCATGTTTTGTACAGCAGGCCCCAAGGATTATCAGGGCTGGGGAGACAGGATTTTAGTCTGGGAGACCGCTGTGAAAGGGGAATGGAATAGTGGAAAGAGGAACAGCCATCCTCTGCAACTCTTTCTGCTGCAGACTTTGACATGGGATATTCCTCTCACACTTCCCTAATTTAACAGAGTAAGAGCACAGAGGATTATTTTTTTTTTCCCAACTGGGAGTTTTTCCCAGAACTAATACAATTTGTGTACTTCTTAGAGGATCAGAGGGACCTCCTCCTAAGAGGACAGGTGCCTAATAACACCGGTACAGTATAGCTGCAGTGATTCATTTTCAGCTAACTAGCTCCAACACCAAGAGCTTTGTCAGCCCGGATCTTAACTGGAAAACATTCCTGCAGGGCAAATGGCTGGGCTGTTTGCTAGTGCTGAGCTCCACACTGTCGCTGGTAAACTGCTGGCAGGTCCTGAACTGATTAATTCAGGGCAAGCTTGGATACAGCTGCACTGTGGCCACGGTGCAGTGACTACCATCAAGACATATACTGCAGGGCACATTCTCTCACCAAATGAGAACAGGATCAGTTGACTGTTAGGTGGAAAACGACGAGCAACACGTTCATTAAATACCTGTATGCCTATCAAAACATTCAAATGGAAGTTATTAAACTTATTGAAGTTATTAGAGCAAGTATTGTGTACTTGGACAAGAGAAAGAAACAAGATGCAATTTCCCACTTTTTTTAGAAAATTAAGTAATTGAAAATTTCTGTTTCTTATCATACTTAAAAACTTCTTGACACGGTAGGAGCTAGATATCAGAAGCTTTATTTTGGGAAAACTGCTCTCAGCTCCTCCCCTCTCCTGCAAACATGCACTGTTAGCTCCTAAAGACACCTAGGGCCATTACTCGCTTCTTAGCTATTTAAGGTTATGCAGTCCATAATATACTTAAAATACCTTATTTTATCTGTCAGATGGTAAATTTAATTTTAAAATTAACATAATGCATTAGCATAAAAACTTGACCCTTTTTCTCAAAACGTGTGATGTCAAAAATCTGATTGCACTAATATCTTTTAAGGACATTGGCTACTTAAACGTCTTTATTACCTTGTCTGTACATACTTCAAACTAACATATTAACACATTACTCATTTCATTGTTTTATTATCCCATTAATAAAACTATAAGCCCTCTCTTAAATTAAAGTCTTACATTTATTTCTGTTATACAAACCCACAAAACTCTTAACAAGATAGGCCTTTCAGGAGCTAATTGGTCTTTTATTTGCAGTGATAAGATTGGGATTCACGTGCTCAAGCTTCACAGCTGGGATTCATCTCCTGTTTTAGACATTTTAGGCTGCTCTACGCAATCAGGTGCCCACCAGCGATTTAACATTTCTGTAACATATTTGTTGTCTGTATCCATCAGGTTTTCAAAGGTCCCTAAAGTCAATGGCCCTCTTTCACACATGTGAGATTTATCACGTCATGCTCTCCCCTGTATGTCTAAGCATTAAGCCTTGCCCAGGCCTCACTGCAAGATGTCTCTCACACCAAATTCTTGCCCTTGTCATCTACTAAGCTCTTTTGTTCACTTGCGTCTGGGCCATGACTAGCTCACGTTGGCATATTTAAATCAAAGACCTGGAAGACGGCATAAGGCTTCAGCCTTGATAACAAAGCACCAATCTTGGATGCACAGTTGTCCTTCTGGACTCAAACCATCAGTATGGGTGAAAAGAAATAAGAAACGAGGACTTCAGAAGCCTTTTACATTACCTAGTCATCTCCCTCAAGGCAAGCAATGAAATAAGGGTCTTGCTATTTGCTGCTGCCAGTACCTGCCTACTGACTGCCCTCAATGAGTCAATGTCCTCCTGAAATCTCTGTGCTATTTGTAGATGCTTAGAGGATGCTGAGCAATTCATTAAGTTCTCCATGGACATCAGAAGGTGAATCCAGATCACTGAACGCCTGTTATTGTTCATCTGGTAATCTCAGGTTCAGATTCCCCACAGCGATGTCAACATCCATGAGAGGGTTGGTGTCACAAACATGCAAGATACACCCCTCTCTCAGGCTACTTTTTACTGCTCTTTTGATGCTGGGATCACAATATAAACCACCCTGTCTTTTTATTTTTTCCTTTAAACTGAAAATTAGGGCTACTGTCTCAGCCCCTGATTCTTCTGTGTCCTCTAGAGCCTTTAGTGCCTAGAGAGACATCACTGGAGGGCAATACCTGTCACCTGCCTTAGGTAAGGAACCTAATGTGTAGCCACCTTGGATTCCTAGCACACGCTCTTCAGAGACACCAAACATCCCCTGTGCCCAGTTGCCTGCAGTGCAGGCTGTCTTCTGAAAAGCAAACATTTCAAGGTTTCCGCCATGTATCTGAAAGCTCTACAGTGGTATTTAAGGAGATCTGTAGGAACAACAGCTTTGATCACGTAAAGTAATGTGTCTCTGTCCCAAGCATAAATAAGGACCTTTCACGGAACTTACAGGAAAGCATGGAATTATCTCATAAGAAAAACTGATGCTGAAACAACCCAGCCCAGGGAAATGGGGAACATTTCAAAAATGTAAGCAGTTATATTAAAACAATAATATATGTTTAAATGTTTCTGTTTTGTTTATTAAATGTTACCCTTTGTGTATGCCAAGAATAAGTTATCTTGCTTTCAAAATAGGAAAAAAAAAATCTGTTTTAAAGCAGCAACCAAAAAAATGTAAGAGATTCACGTTTTTGATCTGATTGCCTCTGTGGTGTGTTTTTGTGGAGTTATTATAGCAAGGATTGGATTACTTATTAGACAAATAGCTTTGCATCCAGTGATTTTGTAAACCCATCCATTCATCTTTTGAATAATTACTATGTTTGTAAATAAGCAGGAAGATTAATAAAATATAAATTGGAGGGAAAAACAAGATACATCACAAAGATAAAATAACAAAACCCATATTTATAGTCCCTTTTAAGGAAGGGGTTCTGCCTACAGATTTAATCTTTAATTAAATTTATGTATTTTATTTATAGTTCCTTTTATTATTTTTTCCAGAACATGCTGACACAGGAGTGGTTTTGCTAACAGAATCTATGGTATTGCTATAATAAATACTACGGTAAAATCCCCTCTGGACTATTTCCCTAAGCGTTAGCACTTTGAGAGTGCATTTGGGTTTGGCCACCATGAATTCGTGCATTGTATATTTGATTGTAAAATCATCGTTGTTAAAATATATGGCCTTAATTGGTCTTGAACTGGCACAGAAAACCCAAAGGCAGAGTTAACAAACAAGGAGAGAAATACATGTATTTTGGCATAGAGCAGAGCTGCAGCCAGCGGCTCACCAAAATTGTATTGGCCACTGACTGAAATGATGTTTCTTAGTTTTGGTTTTATTTTTTGTAATTAACTCCCTTGCTTGCTTGCTAGAGTTGTCTCTGGTAAGTCCGCCGTCATTACCTCTTTTCCACCACCAGCTATGAAGATACTTAAGTGAAATAATGTTTGGGGCTGAGGAGGGTACAGGAAAAGGCTCTGTTAGGGGGGAAAAAAAGTTAACTTGCCTTTGTCTCTGAAAGGCCAAGTGCTGAGGAAGAAATTCTCCCTTGCTGACAGTAGACTAGGCTGAGATTCATAAGCAGCTTTATATGCTATGTGACTACTTCATTTAACAAATGTACATAAACAGATAGACTGAGTAACATCTTCAGACTCCATGTAACTATTTTCGTTTCCATTGGGGACCTCCCGTGTAAGGTCCCAGACGACTACTGTTACTGGATAGAAGGATGATGAGGGTGGCAGAATGCGATACATTGGTAGAATAAAGGGCAGATTTATCTTGTATATAAGTGGGATCCATCCCTCTTTACAGAACAAACATTTTGAATAAATACAATATAAGAGATGAAGACAAACAGTAATGGCTGAAAACAAAGGACTAATGTTTCAGAGAGTGGTGCTGAGAACAGAAGGGAATATTTATGAAGGAAGGTGCAGATTGCTTGATTTGGGGAGAGTTTTTCCAAGTGGAATAGAGGTAAGAGGCAGTAACCAAAGACTAGTAATGCCTCAGATTGGGAGGAGTACATGGAGCCCATTATCAGGCATCCCCTCTTTCCTTCCCAAAAAATACAACCAAAGGACAGTTTTGGAACAGAGCCCAAAATGAACTGGGAAACACTGCAATTGTATAGGGCTACATGTAAATTTTTTTTACAGAGAGACAGGTGAGGGACAGTTTCATTCTGTCTTGATAGGATGAATAAATGTTGATAAAATGTTGATCAAGGTGTGAGATGAATAGATTTTATGAGTAGTTTTGAATACAGTCAAAATACCGACACACTTCTCAAACAGCACGGCTTAAATCCAGGCTTCCCTCTTCTAGGTGGTAGCAAAAAGAAGAATTGCTTTGGATAAGCAAAGTTTTCCAGCCAAACAGGATGCTTTCCAAGGCACTAACTTTCTTTTGTCTTCAAGAAAGCAGTTTCTTAACTGCCATTTTAATTCTCTTTAACCCAGTCACCTAGAGTGTGGTAGAAAAATAATTTAATTTACTACAGCTGACTAAGTACTAAAACTGGTATCATATCCCGGCACTTAGTGCAAACAGCTGTGACTTTTCTTTAACACCAAGAGAAAGAAAGAAGGGAAAAAACCCAGGAAGTGAACTAGCACTTTCTTATTAATATGTGTCTCAGGTGACATGAAGTTTGTACAACTGGAATTTAACAAAGTCAAGGAAAAGGTGATGGATGCTTTAGATATGGTTGATCTTGATGTGAGAAGGGTCGATTAGATGGTTTCATGATCTTCCAGGTCTACTTTGTACAATTCTACAAAATGGTGGTGAAGTATAGCCAGTCGTGCTTGAAAATCCTGACAAGGTGGTAATACCGTTGATACAAGGGCTTCTTTTGATTGTTTGTTTTTATCTGCTTGGAATTCTCAATACTAAACATATGAAGTTAGATGAAATAGTTTCAGCAGTGTTGTATGATAGTGTATGACAAGTTTTTAATAGTTCTGAAAACAACAGATAGGGAAGAAGAAAATAGTATGTTTCTTGAATCTGAAAAATACCGGGAAGAAGTGAAGCAAGCAGTAGGTGGTGGTGCAGTAATTAGAAACAGAGATCTGTCTACAGATTTTTTTTCCACCTTTACTGATGTAATGTCTGATTTTAAGATATTTCACTGACTGTATCTTGGAAGAAAACTTAAGTGGTTTTGTCTTGAAGAAAGCAGTTTCCTAACTGCCACTTTAACTCTCTTTAACCCAGTCACCTCGAGTGCGGTAGAAAAATAACTTAATTTACCACAGCTGACTAAGAGTACTAAAACTAGTGTCACACCCTGGGAATGGTCTGATAGGAATTAGGGCTTCCCCCAGCAAAAAGGTGGTGGGACCATTAACCCAACTGAAGTGCTTCTACACAAATGCACGTAGCATGGGCAACAAACAGGAGGAGCTGGAAGCTGTTGTGCAGCAGGCAGTGTGGTTGCTATCGCAGAAACATGATGGGATGACTTGCATGACTGGAGTGCTGCAATGGATGGCTATAAACACTTCAGAAGGGATAGGTAAGGAAGGAGGGGTGGTTGGGTGGCCCTGTATGTTAGGGAGTGTTATGAATGTCTTGAACTTAATGATGGTGACAATAAGGTTGAGTGTTTATGCGTAAGATTCAGGGGGAGGGCCAACAAGGCAGATATCATGGTGGGAGTCTGCCAACAGGGATGAAGAGACAGATAACATATACTGTAAGTGGCTGGGAGAAGTCTCATGATCACTAGCTCTTGTCCTTGTGGAGGACTTCAACTTACCAGATATATGCTGGAAATACAATACAGCTGAGAGGGAACAGTCTAGGAGGTTCCTGGAGTGTGTTGGGCTATAACTTCCTGATGCAGCTGGTGAGGGAGCTAGCTAGGGAAGGTGCCCTGGTGGACCTGTTGCTTGTGAACAGAGAAGGACTGTTGGGGGATGTGACAGTTGAAGGCTGTCTTGGGCATAGTAATCACGAAATTATGGAATTTTTGATTCTTGGTGAAGCAAGGAGGGGGGTCAGCAGAACTGCCACCTTGGACATCTGGAGAGCAGACTTTGGTCTATTTAGAAGCCTGGTTGACAGAGCTCCTTGGGAGGCAGTCCTGAAGGCCAAAGGAATCCGGGAAGGCTGGATGTTTTTCAAGAAGGTAGTCTTAAAAGCGCAGGACCAGGCTGTCCCCATGCACCGAAAAATGAGCGGTTGGGGAAAAGGACCGGCCTGGCTGAACAGAGACCTATGGTTACCACTCAGGGAAAAAAGGAGAGTGTATGGCCTTTGGAAGAAAGAGCAGGCCACTCATGAAAACTACAGAGGTGTTGTGAGGCTATTTAGGGAGAAAATGAGAAGGGCCAAAGCCCAACTAGAACTTAATCTGGCTTATGGGGCACCTGAGCAGTCAGAAAAAGAGAAATTTTAAGAAAAACGTTGCTGTGAGAAGAACAGTAATGGCATAATTCATTTTTGCAATGAGAAAAATGGAGCTGTTAGCAGCCTTTACCTTGCCTTGACTTATTGTAACCTTCCATGTGTTTCGGTCAAAGTTCATGAAAATTGATATATTTCTGTATTTTTTTGGTGGACTGGCATTTTCTGATGGGAAAAACCCAATTTTATCAAGAAGTGCCATCAACTCTTGTGGGAAATATTTAATTTTTTCTATATGGTAGGGATTTTATTATGTGTTTTATTGTTATTTAGGAACAATAGCAAAACTTTTAAGTGTTTTCAGTTGAGAGTGCTGGCCTCCCACACTTTCTTTTCAAATCCAAACTACC
>VUYV01000100.1:2804290-2852461 GCA_008711295.1 Anarhynchus alexandrinus | reverse complement strand
AGTACTAAAACTGGTATCATATCCCGGCACTTAGTGCAAACAGCTGTGACTTTTCTTTAACACCAAGAGAAAGAAAGAAGGGAAAAAACCCAGGAAGTGAACTAGCACTTTCTTATTAATATGTGTCTCAGGTGACATGAAGTTTGTACAACTGGAATTTAACAAAGTCAAGGAAAAGGTGATGGATGCTTTAGATATGGTTGATCTTGATGTGAGAAGGGTCGATTAGATGGTTTCATGATCTTCCAGGTCTACTTTGTACAATTTTACAAAATGGTGGTGAAGTATAGCCAGTCGTGCTTGAAAATCCTGACAAGGTGGTAATACCGTTGATACAAGGGCTTCTTTTGATTGTTTGTTTTTATCTGCTTGGAATTCTCAATACTAAACATATGAAGTTAGATGAAATAGTTTCAGCAGTGTTGTATGATAGTGTATGACAAGTTTTTAATAGTTCTGAAAACAACAGATAGGGAAGAAGAAAATAGTATGTTTCTTGAATCTGAAAAATACCGGGAAGAAGTGAAGCAAGCAGTAGGTGGTGGTGCAGTAATTAGAAACAGAGATCTGTCTACAGATTTTTTTTCCACCTTTACTGATGTAATGTCTGATTTTAAGATATTTCACTGACTGTATCTTGGAAGAAAACTTAAGTGGTTTTGTCTTGAAGAAAGCAGTTTCCTAACTGCCACTTTAACTCTCTTTAACCCAGTCACCTCGAGTGCGGTAGAAAAATAACTTAATTTACCACAGCTGACTAAGAGTACTAAAACTAGTGTCACACCCTGGGAATGGTCTGATAGGAATTAGGGCTTCCCCCAGCAAAAAGGTGGTGGGACCATTAACCCAACTGAAGTGCTTCTACACAAATGCACGTAGCATGGGCAACAAACAGGAGGAGCTGGAAGCTGTTGTGCAGCAGGCAGTGTGGTTGCTATCGCAGAAACATGATGGGATGACTCACATGACTGGAGTGCTGCAATGGATGGCTATAAACACTTCAGAAGGGATAGGTAAGGAAGGAGGGGTGGTTGGGTGGCCCTGTATGTTAGGGAGTGTTATGAATGTCTTGAACTTAATGATGGTGACAATAAGGTTGAGTGTTTATGCGTAAGATTCAGGGGGAGGGCCAACAAGGCAGATATCATGGTGGGAGTCTGCCAACAGGGATGAAGAGACAGATAACATATACTGTAAGTGGCTGGGAGAAGTCTCATGATCACTAGCTCTTGTCCTTGTGGAGGACTTCAACTTACCAGATATATGCTGGAAATACAATACAGCTGAGAGGGAACAGTCTAGGAGGTTCCTGGAGTGTGTTGGGCTATAACTTCCTGATGCAGCTGGTGAGGGAGCTAGCTAGGGAAGGTGCCCTGGTGGACCTGTTGCTTGTGAACAGAGAAGGACTGTTGGGGGATGTGACAGTTGAAGGCTGTCTTGGGCATAGTAATCACGAAATTATGGAATTTTTGATTCTTGGTGAAGCAAGGAGGGGGGTCAGCAGAACTGCCACCTTGGACATCTGGAGAGCAGACTTTGGTCTATTTAGAAGCCTGGTTGACAGAGCTCCTTGGGAGGCAGTCCTGAAGGCCAAAGGAATCCGGGAAGGCTGGATGTTTTTCAAGAAGGTAGTCTTAAAAGCGCAGGACCAGGCTGTCCCCATGCACCGAAAAATGAGCGGTTGGGGAAAAGGACCGGCCTGGCTGAACAGAGACCTATGGTTACCACTCAGGGAAAAAAGGAGAGTGTATGGCCTTTGGAAGAAAGAGCAGGCCACTCATGAAAACTACAGAGGTGTTGTGAGGCTATTTAGGGAGAAAATGAGAAGGGCCAAAGCCCAACTAGAACTTAATCTGGCTTATGGGGCACCTGAGCAGTCAGAAAAAGAGAAATTTTAAGAAAAACGTTGCTGTGAGAAGAACAGTAATGGCATAATTCATTTTTGCAATGAGAAAAATGGAGCTGTTAGCAGCCTTTACCTTGCCTTGACTTATTGTAACCTTCCATGTGTTTCAGTCAAAGTTCATGAAAATTGATATATTTCTGTATTTTTTTGGTGGACTGGCATTTTCTGATGGGAAAAACCCAATTTTATCAAGAAGTGCCATCAACTCTTGTGGGAAATATTTAATTTTTTCTATATGGTAGGGATTTTATTATGTGTTTTATTGTTATTTAGGAACAATAGCAAAACTTTTAAGTGTTTTCAGTTGAGAGTGCTGGCCTCCCACACTTTCTTTTCAAATCCAAACTACCACAGACTGGTTCCTCTGAAAGACTGTGCTTGTTCCTTTTTGCCTTATTTAGGTTTGAGAAGCATTTGTCAAGCAGGCAGCTCAGCGCTACCTCTTGCTGATGGCAAGTATTGTCTGCAGGTTATACTTTCCTGCTATGCACAGCGACTGGTACTGAACCTTCACCCTTATGGTAACTTGACTGACAGCAGTGGAGAAAAAGATCTATACAACTAAATAAAGTATTTGAAAAGAAATACACCCAAGTCCGGATACTTGAGAAGGGGAAGAAATAGCAAAACATGCCAGATTTACGAGGGGCTGTTAGGGGTATTGTAGAGGTTTGCATGAGCAGTTATATAATTTAGTGACTCTCATGTGATATTCTACATTATATTTACAGTAGAGAGAGAGAGTGAACTGCACCCAACTGTATTAAACAGAACTATTTTTTTATCAAGGGTTGCTGGTGACAGTATTACTCCAACAGCTTGTGCATGTCATCAGAACCCAGAGGTAAAAAATACAGCACTCTTTGGGTGTATTTTATTATTTCACAATAATTGGATAGCATGACACCTAATGAAAATTTACATTAGGCAGACACCTAGTGTAAATTTCACACTTTTTCAGTCTCATATCCTCTCTTGGCTGGCTCAGTATACCTGTTCTGATATTTTGGAAAATGTGTTTTTTGATGAATTCTTATGAAATTAAAATATCCAGGGAGTTTAGAAGTATTTTTCAGCAGGAAAATAATTAATAACAGTTCTGAGAATGAGTTGTTTGCTTTAAAGTCAGCAGGAGATTTTTATCATTGGCAGGTTTGGAGCAAAGGTTCAGAGAAATGGTAAAAAAGAAATTCTTAGACTCTGAGTCTACAAACAGTGATGTACTTGCTTAAATTTATACAAGCAACTAATCTCACTGGAAACCCTCCTAAACCTGAGCACACGTGTAAGCATTTGAAGAAGCAGCTGTCACTTGGTACAACTGACTCATCTGAAATCGATAAAAATAGGTTATTGAACTTTTTCTGAAATTTAAAAGTCCTTGTGAGTAGCGAATGAAATTTAAGGTTAGTTCTCTTTTTAGCTGAAAATAGCTTGGCCTTCCTTAATGAGAATAGTGTTTTATTTTCAAAATAATAATTTTAATGGAAAGTGTAAGGGAGTTTAATGGGATGTGCTTTCTAATAAATAGCAGCAACACGTTGTGATTTTATAATGCCTTTCATTGTAGATTCTGCAAGTGCCTCATGAATGTTTTGGTCTCACTTCAGTCTAAGTAGAATGGTATTGTTGTGCCTGTTTTGCAGACAGGAGGCTGTAATAGAGAGATTGTGTGAGTTGTGAAAATGAAAATATCGAATAGAGTCCACAGTGCTAATGGCCATTCACAGACTTATTCTCCCACATAAATACCTTCTCCCATATTTATTAGCCATGTTCTTTTGGATATACTTTTATGACTGACAGCTAATGCCTATGATGAAGATAACTATACCTTCAATTTGACAAACTATTCCTGGTTAGAAAATGTTTACTCATAGCCACACTTTCGCATTGTTTTAAACAGGACTTAACAAATGTGCTCAAAGCCAGCCCTATGCTTAAGTGCTTTTTGACTCAGGCCGTATTTGAGTACTGGAGATGAACTCTGGTAGACAAAGGGATAGGTTTTATTTTCTGAATGGAGACCAACAAAACCTGTGTTCATCTGGGCACTGACATTTGCCAGACAGATTAATGTAAATGTATGCAAAATTATTATTTAAATATCCATTTTCTGTAACATGATAATAAAAACAGAATTTGGATCTCTTGTCTTTTTCTGTTTAAGAGAAAAGCCATTCCTATTGCCTTAAATTGATGTGGTTTATGCTAAAATGCCGATAAATTCTATATCTGAAATATTTTTTGTGCCTGTTATCAAACTCTGAAATTGTTAAAAGCCAAAGGCCAAACTGAGAATTCTAAACAGTGCATATATTTTATTGCTTCGCACAAATGTTTCACTATAGTACCTGAGATTTTATAAACAAAATTATCTACCCGTCATTTCTGCTATAGACTGACTGAGCTTGAGTAAAATATCATATAATTACAGAAAGAATAGATTTTGGTTAGTCACAACAATCCTATTCTAATCTTGCACAGTTACTCTGATAAAAAATAAATAAAACCACATCAGATAATTTGGAAATAAATGTATTCACAGGGTGCTTTTTTATTCCAGTGAAGACTTCAGTTAAACTGAGACTTATAGTAATTGTCAGTATGCATGACCAGTGTTAAAATTAACAGATGGTTATTGTACCAAAAGAGAGTATTTCAAGCAAATAATCCCACTTAAAATATTAAAAAAGCACATTTTTCAATTTATACTGTTGGAGGTTATGGTGGCATGTTTGATTAATGAGCTGTTTTATTGGTGATGCAAATAATGTGTAATGTCATAAGACCCATATGTTGTAGATTAGAGAGGTATTAAACTTACCTTGGCACAAAGTGAAAAATCTAAAATATCCCTCTGGTAAAATATATCATTCTAGAGGAAAAAGACACGTTGGCATTACTTGTATTTATGCTTTTGATAAATTACATGCCATGTTTACTTAGTGTTAGTCTCCAATCAAAATCTGTTCTTTTTCATAATTTTGCTTCTCTTTACTTGTCAGGTTCCTCCTTCACATTGTGTTTGCAATGGTCAGTAACTGCGTGTTAAACCAGACTGTACGTTACCTGCCAGTTATGAACAAAGGCATGAAGGAAGACAACAGTATCTAATTTTTCATAAAATAATCCTGGTATTTATTACCATTTTTATTACCATCTACAATGGCGCAATGTTGTAGTTACAACAGAATGAAGAAGGCACGTGCATACAGGAAGCACTGTGAGAAGGACCCTCAGCACAGCCCAAAGCCACACAACAAAAATTCACCTGATTCTGTATTGCATGGGAAACCTGAACCACAGGTCAGGGTCTATTTAAAGACTAACTGAGATTCTGGGACCTTCTGGTAAAGTTCAGTTGGGAAATGATGGCCTGACTTATGAATCTAGCTGGAAACTGGATATAAAAACCCCAACTAAACCCAGAAACGGATGAAACTCAGTGGTTTAGATTGAATTTTACTTTGAGGTTTTGAATTCTGTTGACAGTGAATGGTAGACTGGGAATCAGAAGGTGCACTGGAGCTTCGTGTGCACTGCAGTGCAATGAAACTGCCAAGTTTCATGTTATTCTCTTCAGTTCTATATCTGACCTGGAGCAAAATCTGTCTCTCAGAAGTATTTGTGCATTTGTTCCAGGGCCGAAAATGGCTACTTCTTCTGGTGATAAAATTCCAAATGAGAACTACCCCTCAGAGGAACACAACTATCTCCTCTTCACATTTCAACTTTTCCTTCCAGTAAAGTAAGCCTGATTCTTCTTTCTTGTTTTTCCCCTAAATTTCTGTTGGCTTTGGTATCCTGGGAAATGCTTCCTTACTGATCGTGACCACCCCAGATGGGATGTCTTCTGCCACTACGCTGGGACCTTCAACTACCAAGGTAAAATACACCAGCACATGGGACTATGCAGCCCATTTCTAGAATTTTTGCTGGGACGCATGTGAAAACAACCAGCCATCTCTCCTTATTTAGAGTAAAATGTAAACAGATGTGATTTTCTACAGAAAAAGTCTTGTCTGAATGAAGAGGGAATAGACTTAAAATCTGTAATGTACCTCATCAACATTTTTTATGCTTATGGTATACTCCGGTACTGTGATCATGAAAAAAGAGCACTAGAAAAGCTGAATTTTTTTTTATAATAACTACAGTGGTTTTTCTTTGAGGGCAAGAACCCCGTACCAAAGTTTAGCCTGTGGATTCAGATAAAAATGAGCCCTTCATTAAAGACTGGAGTCACAGCTCATACCACAGAGACATAAATCATTTCCGTTTTGCCATCTTGGGCAGCAGCATCCCAGGGAGGAAATCCCTTTTGGTCTGCATGTGAGACCACTGCTCTTGTCTCTCTCAGGTTTCCTCTGAGGCTGTGTAGCATTAGCTTCTCTTCAGATCCACTGGCGAAAATGGTCTTGTGCTCTAGCTCTTCCAGGCAAAGAAATTGTTGGGTGGTATTGGGGTTGGGTTGAATTCAGTTCCTTGAAGTTTCGTTCTTCCAGGAGCGCTGGTTCCACCACTCTCTTTACAGCACACAATCATCTGGAAATGATCATCTGGGCCCCAGTCTTGCAAACACTTATGCATGTGCTGCACTGTACCATAGTAGATTGCTTCAAGGAAATCAGTGGGTCTGTTTGAAAGATTAAGAATGTGTGTAAGCGTTGACAGGATTTGGACCCTAGTCACCGCAAGAGGATGTTAAAATACCAAGGCCGTGGCGGAGGGGGGAATGCAGAGAGGAAGGGCTTCCTTAGCCAGAGATCTTGTTTTCATGCAAATGTGGTTAAAAAAAATGAAATAAAGAAAGGGAAGAAATACACTGAAAATGTATTTTATGGTAAGTAGACCTTTCTCCCTTGGATGTCTCTCATCATTTTCCAGAAGGACCCAGCCATGCATTAAGCACAGGATTAGTTTTCTCATCTCGGTAGCATTGTGACAGTTTAAAAAAACTTCTCATAACTAATGTAGCCTCCATACATTACAGAGTGATCATGTCCAAAGAATAGACATTGACAGATTTGAAATAATTATGTAAATTCATCTAGGGCCCTATTTAAATGCACATTTTTCAGACTTACAATCAAAAGAAAGAAAACACCCTCAACCAACCCTTAGTGATTGCTGAGGAAGCTATACCTACATGCCTACATTAAACCTAGCACAATATGCTATAAAAACCTCATTACACATCCAAGCTGTCTTTGTATCAGCATTAAATGCGCTTCCATACACATTCTGTAAATTACACACTTATAAATTACTCATTTATAATAGCTGCAGGCTGACGTCTACAGTGAAAATTGTACACTTTTTTAAACTTTTTTTTTTTATGTGGTTTTTGCTTATATGAGCACCTGATGATCCCGAACTGTCTGTTAATGGAAGGCAAAAATAAGATATAAGGAAGTACTCCCTATACACCCTCTTTTTCATGATTACCTCTACAATAATCAACAATGCCTCAAACTGGAAATTTGTACTGGCAGACATGATCATATCTTCAGCATATTTCTGCTGGAGTTAGTATTGAATAGTTATTGTTAGGTCGATAATTTAACACTCAGAAAACCTGTTACAATAGCTCGGAAGGGCAAAAGACATTATACTGCTTGTTTTTTCCTTCACGCAGATCCTCTGGTTTACCAGTAAAAGAATCCAGCCTTCAGAATGACCCATCTTCCAGGAGTTCCCCCCGCCCCCTGCAGCTACCCTTAGGCTAGTCTGTCTAAACTATGACAGAGATGCCACCATACCATCCCACTTTGGGAGTCCACTCCGGTATATGCCATTGCCACCTCTCTGACTCTCCATTTAATTTTTTTTGTATGATACACTGGCTTTGGTAATGAAGCTGGTAGGAACATCTTTCACTAGATCAGGAGTACATACACTTCTGTGCATGTGTATGCACACACAAATACGTAGTCTTCAGAAGACTCTTATTAAGACTGTACATAAGAAAGCTGAAGTTCTGCTGCCACAGCCATCAGTAAGGCTGTAGTCACACACTCTCTCAGTTAATGAGGGAGTGCCACTCACTTCAATGAGGTCTAGATCAGGTTCATGATGCCACGTAGCGCGTGCAATGGGCTGCAATTCAAAGACTCAGATGTAGTATTCTAAAAGCAGAAGATACTGTAACAAAGAACAAAAGAAGATATTATTTCACATATTACTCATATCATGTGTCATAGCCTATTTGTATAATAGGATGGGAATCTTGATTGAAATGAAAAATTTCACATTTTAAGTCCATAAGTACGTATTATGTCCAGCTAACCTTACCTTCTGGATAATGTAGGCAGCAGAATGCCACCCATTAACTCTTACTTTGGGATCACAAGCTGTGGCTGAGATACAGCTGTATCTTTGACCCTGATTTAAATATTCAAGTCACAGGTATCTACCACGTCCTTTAGTCTTGTTCCAGTACTTGATTAGTTTTGTTGCATGTCCATTTTGTAGCAGGAATTTTTCAGCTTGGTTATGTTTCTAGTCAGGAACTATCATGTGATAGCAAAGATGCTTATAGACAATAATGAAGTCTTCAGTAATGAAGTTTTGAGGTGATTTGAGCTCCTTAGGCCTTTCATTATGAGGGGCGATCCCTCTGAAATATTTACAGAATTTTCCTAACTGGAAGGAGGCACAGGAGAAGGAGAAAAGTGTCTCTGTCACCATGTACCAAGGAGAAAAAATAAAGTGAGAAAATGCTCAAGGAGAAGGCAAGTCAAAGAGAAGGTGAAGGAAAATGGAACCAATGATGGAAGTCTGAGGAGACTGTATGTGAGGTAGAGCTGTACGTTTTTTAAGGACCAGTTCCACTTGCATGGAAGGAGGCAGACAAATCCTTCCACTTACTTTCTGTGGGTCCTTTGTTAGTTTTGATTTTTATTAAACATGCTGCAACTCTGTACGACCTGAGAATTTGTGATCCATACATACTCTAATTTTAGCAGGAGACATTTCTTAGAATGACCTTTTTTCTCACAAATACGTGGAAAAAGCAAAAGTCAAATTTATATTTGAACCTTTTGACTTGGAAATTAGCTTTAAAAAGTTTTATGTACACACTAGAAAGATAGAAACATGCGGTGTGACTTATGTCTCTCATCAGAAGTCTTGCCCTGCCTTTTCAATAAGTAAATACCCACACAAAGCCATCGGAAAGCAAAGACGCGCCAAACCAACTAAAAATCCAAACTAGTAAGATTTTTTCAAACAGATCAAAAGG
The DNA here is from genome assembly GCA_008711295.1 of Anarhynchus alexandrinus. NCBI lineage: Eukaryota > Metazoa > Chordata > Aves > Charadriiformes > Charadriidae > Anarhynchus > Anarhynchus alexandrinus. The sequence continues at coordinate 2,843,309 of VUYV01000100.1, read as the reverse complement.
TAACCTGTAGTTAGAGTTAGAAATTGCTGGAAATAGCAAGCTGTTCATTTGACCCTAGTGTCCACCAATAATGAACTGCAGTTTTTGGAAACGTGCCTGAATATTCATTGTGCCGTTTGTGTAAAACCTGAGATGGCTTATCTAGGGCTATATTTACCCGAGTTATTCCCCACTTGTGATCATGTATCTTTAAGTAATGTTTTCTGGACTTTATAATTATTGTATAGACACAGGGTTCTTGAAAGAGCAGCCTGAAGTTCAGATCCAGGACTGCCCCAATCAGACCTTTACAGTTTGATGTTTGCACTGTAAAATCCAGATGCTTTGCTTTTATGATACAATTTATATTGGACATTTGCTGCAATGGACTCTCACACCCTCCACTCCCCCTTTTATGTTCATATTGAGAATGACTCTATTTTTGCTTTAAATGTGGCCAGCTACACAGCCTCTAGTTATTGTCTCATTCTGCATTCTTTATTGCTGCATTCAATCACTCCTTCTCACAAACATTTTCTCTTTTGCAACTTACCTTTGAATTACATCTCTCTATCCCAGTCATTGACACTCATTTTCTAGCAAAATTTAGTTAATTCTTACCTAATAAGTATCAGCAACTTAACAATTAATATATTTTTTTTTGTCTGTCTGTGTGCGTGTGGTGGTGGGTGGTGGGAGGGTGTAATGTGTTGTTTTTAAAGGTGCCTTTTGTAAAAGGAATGGATTTTTGTAGCTCTTCCACTGCAGGTTCTTTGTGTTTCTCGAGTCACTGATGAAGAGACTGGAGAGAATGGATTGAAAAACAAATTCAGAAGCTCTCCACTCTCTATAAGAACTGCAGCAGCATTACAGAGACAACAAGTGATACTCTCTGATGATCAGTTCAGTCAGAGAGTGACTATAACATATTTGCACCTTGACTTCTGGTCTATAATTTTATTGCATGGGAACATAAGAGAACACTTTTTTTTTTGGTAAGTAAACCAAAAGAATTAAAAATATGTATGTTTTCATCCTTGTTTCATATTATACTAAAGCAAACCACATTTTTTTTGTGCTTGTTTTCTCCAAGATTCAGAGTGTAACACAGCCATTTTCTCCTCTGAGTAGGGAAACACTTTTGTGACACCCTCCCCCTGCCCTGGTCCCTACCAGCTTGTTCTGTAAGAACACAACAACCTAATACACTGTGGACCTGGGGCATATACAGAAGGTGGGGGTATTATCACTGTTTGCTCACCCCCTTGTTATGCACTAGGTGCTCTCTGGGTGTCTGTTACCATTCTCTGATAGTGGTGGCATACAGAGTTAAATGAAGTTTTGGTATGGCTGAGTACAGCCACTGTTACATTCCCAGAATAAACCTGTGCGAATTGTGTTTGCTGTGGTAAAGCGAAATATTTAATTAGATTTGCCTCCTAATTCTTGCTGCTCACAGTGCCTGTGAAGTGCTTGCAGTGGAGCGCCTGTGAGTCGTGATTACTCACAGGTGGATTACACATTTAAAGAAGATGCCCAAATTAGGCATTTGAACTTTCTACATTATGAGCTCAATCTGAGATGAATATCCTTCCGAAGCATCCCTGATTATCCTGTGTGCGGCCTGTATGAAGGTTAGGATGCTAATTCAGATACTTAAATTGGATACCAAAAATATGGACTATGACTGTCGCTCTGGTAAAGGTGTTTGTCAACAATACGGTTTTATTTGTGTTGACAGTTTTGGAGGCACTGCCTTACTTCCTTTGAGTACTCCATGCACACAATGAAATTAAAGCAGGGTGACTAACTCATGATGGCTATAGATTAAGCAGCGTAAAATAGCTTGGGCAGAACATGATAGTTTCACCAGAACCTGTGGCTTTAGTGCATGACCCAGACTTGATGGTATCATGCCCCTGCATCAACAGCTGATCTATGTGCAGTAGTTAAGAGGTCTGCAAGCACAGCGCAACCCATTCTGAATTTTGGAGTTTTTAATCCAATGCTTGAGCAGTAAGCAGGAGTGGTTAGACTTGTAATTACTTGGAAATCGTAAAATACCTAGCTCATGCCTGCCTTAAGCAAAGATATTTGCTTAAGGGGATTTAGGATTGGTTTGCACCTTTGACTTCCATAATCTAGTTGCCTGGTAGTAGCTGTCTGTCTGTGTGAATAGTCCTGCTTGTGTTAACAAATAATTTTTTCATCTGGCCTTCATATTTCATGCATATTAGCAATTCCTAAATGTTAGGAAGTTCTCCAGACTATTCCTTTCCCTGAATACAGACCCATGTAAAATGCCTCCCCAAATGAAATCTTAGTGGCAAAGTAGTTCAAAAGGCACCACCTTGCATGCCATATGTCTTAGAAATAAAAAACTTCCTTTTTTCTTCTTCTCTTCCTTGTTCCCCTACCCTCCTACTCCATTTAAAGGCAGTGTAACATCATCACAAAGGAAACTTTCTCTTTTCTGCACCATAAATCATTCATTTCCCCCTTACAACACCCAGTCCCTCCCATCTGGGAGGCCTTCCACATTTACCATTTGTGTTATAATCTCCACTGTATTTCTGCCTGCCACATTGATTTATCCTTTGCTAACAAATCAGTTTGTATGGAAAAGCTGCTGCTTTCCCATTCAGTCTTTGATTAAATGTTTGGGTGATCTATAAATCATATCTAGGATATGAGCACAGAGGAAGACAAAGTTAAGAGGATTTTTAAATAAAAATTTACATGTGGATGATTGAAAAAATCCAGTGACACCCTTACCTTCCAGTGCTGATGAAATGTTGCTTTTGGGGTTATAAGTAGGTTAGGTTGGTAAAGAATCTTCCCTTTAACAGTTTTCCCCATTCCTAATCATGGGACCTCTCATACAAGATGTCAAGCAGTTGGCTTGGTGGTGAAAAAATACATACGAACTGCATGAGGGTGCACATAAGTCTTAAAGCAGAAAACAGGAAGTCTGAAGAGCTGACAATAATTCCAAAGTTTTCTCAATCACTCAGTGTGACCAGGTGCAAAGCATCAGGCCTCTTTGCAACTGAGGTCTGTTTCTGTACGATGAAGTTGATAACGCTACCTGGCAGAAGTGGTGTGGGGCTTCAGTAATAAAGGAATCAGAAGACATTTTGGAACTTCATAAATTAATTTAAAGCACAGTGGTGGCTGCAAGATCCACTGTTGCTGTTTATTGTAGTTACCCGAGTACAAGATAGTTTACAGAACTGCCATTCTGAAACTATCTAAGCCTGCAAATAGTTAGAATCATTATACCCTTAAGGAGAAGAAAGTACAGGGATTAAGGTCATGAGCCTGACTAGACATGAGTTTCAGTTCAGGGTGAACCTCTTTAATCCAACTGTTTAGGATGATGTGCTTGCGGATCACGGGGAGAAGCCAGGTTCAGTTCCTGTCTCTGTCAGAGGGTATCTGATTCTTCATTTCACAGTAGCTAAATCCTTCCATGCATCCAGTCCTAGGTCTAGATAACTTTAACATGCAACCTGGGATGCCATCAGCTGGCAGAATATTCAGCCTCGAGTCAGAAGTCTAGCGTCCCAATTCATTGCACAGGGAAAGCAAAGGGCCTATGAGCAGGACTGACAAATCACACAGGAATACGTGCAGGTACTGTTTAGAAAGTCTTGGGAGAGAATCCCTGCCTCATAACAAAAAGTTACTGGAAGCTGGAAAATATCTACTAAAATCTAGGTTATCTCAATTCTTTCTCAAAAAGAGACAAAATGGGATATGTTCTTTCCACCAGTCACCTTCATCTTTGGATTTCAGAATTTTTATTTCTCTTTCCTTTATTCCAATGAATAATTAAGGACCTAGTGGGATAGGAAAGATTGAGGGAGGCTGACCTGGCACAAGAGCTATGAGTCAATAGTGCCTTATTTCCTAAGGAATGTAGAAACAATTTTATTTCTGATCTTCCCCATTAACATCTTAATTTCCCAATACAATTCTAAGAGAATTAGATTAATCACTCTCACCACTCTGCCAATTTTAATCGGAAACAATGACTGCCTGTGAATAATAATTTTTTTCTTGTTTGCAGCTCCAGGTATCTGTAGAATAAACCACAACTTCCTTTGCCTACATTTAAAGCCTACAAGAGGTTTAGTTTCAACTCTTTGACTCAAACTGGGCAGAACTTGGGATTTTGAAAACAGGTCTTTGGCTGTCCTGCTTTTGCTTTTTTCTCCATATAGCTTATAGCTGCTCTCAGCTATGCTCCACCTCCATTTGCCAGCAGGAGAAAAAGCAACTCAGGGACAAGCTTGTTGATTGCCAGATTCCTATATTGTTACATTTCTTTCTCTTATCTTTGGCTTCTCTATTTTAGAAAGGCTACTTTTTAAGCAAAGCATATCTATGATTCAGTACTTGCAAAGTATGTAGCGCAAGGGAAGATTAATATACAGATAGTTTTATGTAAAGCAAGTAATTTCATAATTTTGTTAGCATTCAGCTCATCTACCAAGATGCGTATGGAGAAGCACGTACATTCAGTCTCTCCTTTGGAAACAAATTCTTATTTGATGTCCCAAACTCTTCTGGAACAATGTTAGTCCTGGTCTGTAGGTATGACCAAATCAAATATACTTAATGTTATCAGCATAATTTTACAGTCGATGCATTCTTGGGCAGTAGGGGTACTAGGATATGGCCTTCAACCTTTTCTTTTCCACACTTTGATATTTGTGGAGGCAAAAAAGCAGTTATGTGCTAACAGTTACTGCTGCCAGGTAACTAAACGTGTTATCTTCTGCTTTGAAATTCTTCTTTTACCTCTATATCTGAAAGCTCTGTACACTAACAGGAAAAAAAACCACAAAGCCAGAGCTTGAAGCAAGGCAGTACGAATATTCCAAACAATCATTAGATCATTATTTCTACCTGCAAGCTTCTCATCCCTATAACCTACTGTATTAATAAAGCCCCAGAACACTAGTTGGCACTGACAGACACAGCAATGCGCTGCATGTTTTATGAACTATGTACGCAGTTCCCTCTGATTGCTATAGAGACACAAATTCATACAATTTCCTATCAAGAACCTGCTTCTTAATCAGAAGCTAACATCCATTCAAATTAAAGAAGTGTAACTCTTTTCAGAAAGAGAATGAGAGTCTTACAGCTTCTAACAGTTTGATTTATTGTAACATGACAATATTGGGAACATTACATTTTAATATCGGTGCTGTCACTTTAATCATAAGTTAAGTATAATTCTTACACTGAAGAGCTCAGAAATGACTTCATTTTTTAAAAGGAAATTTATTGCACCGTACAGGCAGGTGTGTCATTCCTTCTTTCAGAGAACCTGTGGATTATCTGCTTTCAGAAAAAGCTGAACTTGTGGTTCATATTTGCTCTGTCACTTTTTTTTGCATAAATAATCTCTCATTTATTTCTCCTTTCACTTTTTAGCAGTAGGGAACTGAATGCCTCTTCACTGTCTTGGTAAAAATAATTAGAGATAGAAAACTAATTCATGCAACAAAACATAAAAATCAGTTAGAATTTCAAACCAGATCTCCATCAAAGGAAAATGTACTTTTCCCATTAAAATAATCAAAACGGTTCCCTCTCTTCTGTTAACGTCCCTATATTCTACCCATGGTCTCTATATCCACTGCTAACACTTTTATTTGTAGATAGTAGCAATTTCTGGTCTTCAAAAGAGTTCCTGTGTTTTCATGCTGCTAGTTTGGTAAAAACCACACAGATCTCTTTCACAAAGATCAAGCTATCTCACTAGACAAGATCATCAAAGGATTGCAATAGGGAGCAATATTATTATCATGGTTCAACAGATGGGGAACGGAGATATCATTTGAGTAAATTACTCATCAAGGTCTCTGTTGGGTCTTTTGTCCATCACACAAGAGGCATTATATTGGAAAGGTAGCTACAAGTTCAAGTAACTTTACTTAAATTCACCCTGTAGAGGCTACTTATGTATGAGTACTGATGATCTAATTAGGATCTAACATTTTCTTTGATGTAGAGCATGCTTCCTACTTAGAGGGATTAAGCTTCTCTTGCTTTACCTACCACTTGTGGAGACTAAGTTGCAGTCTAGTCCAGGAAAGTCAAAATCTCGCTTCTGCTTTGTAATCAAGTTTATAGGATACCAGTTTCCTAGATCTGTGGCAGTGGTCCAACCTACTGTGTTTCTTCAGAAAAATCATCAAAACAACTTAATAAAGTGACAGATCTGCAGCTGCCCAGTTAAAAACTAGGAGGAGGAGCAAAAACCTTTGTTATGAGAGAGAATAAACCTGAGGAAAAGCCTGGCTCAAGGGAAAAATGTCTAAAGGAGCAAAAAGGTCAGAGAGATTGTGATGGATGCAGAGAGACAAATAAGACAGATTTACAGGGAAACAGCAGGGTTGCCAGAATAATGGAAGGTCTCAGGATGCCTGGATATGCTGCAGTGATGCAACAGAGCAGTTCCTGCGCAGAGAACGAGCTTAAGTATATCTTTCACCAGTCTTAAATCAAACCCACTACAAAGATTCACACCTGACATTTAAGCTTGTCTGCTTGCAGCATCTAATGGTGGAGATACCAGCTGGATCTAATTCTTATTCCAGCTAATAGCTGAGACACGAAGCAGCTTGAACCAGATCTCAAAAGCCAGTAAAATAAAAATAAACTTATATGTGTTGCTTTTATAAGACAACAGAGTTATTTTCATGGGAAGTAACAAAAGCAAAATCAGAGGAGGAACTAATCCTGTTTACCAGATGGGAGAGACTGAGGGGGAGTTTATAGCTGGCAGATACGGAGTAGCCATTTTACAGCTGCAAAAAATTTGGAATTCAAGCCATATTTAAAGAGTCAAATGCTGGAAATTTATACGAAGAACCAGTATCTGTTTTGCACATATCACTGCTGCTGAACAGAGAAATTATGTATGTTTCTGTGTGCATATTGTTCAAAATTCACTGCAGTTACATTCAAAAGTCTTATAAAAAGGACCTTATTCCAGAGTGAAATGATAAACTTATTTTCCCAGCCTCCATAATTCTCTTTATTTGCAGGTGGATAAGGTAGGACAAAAGCAAAAAAATTCTTTGGAATCCCCTGGGCTGAGGTATGGTGCTGTAGAAGACAAAGGTATCATACATAAGGAATTTACAGAGCAGATTGCCTTTTTGTTTAACTAAAAAAAATTGAACAGGAAAGCAGTTATACTTTTCCAGTCATAAAGATTACACATTATTTAATATTTTTTTCTTTTCAAAATGCCTCCTCTCATGAGGAAATTTGTTCACCTGCTTGCCTTGACAAACACATAAATTCTAGATGGGTTTTTACTTAGAAATGTGCCAGGACTGTAGTTAAAAAGAGTTGATACTTAGTATTTTTCTATTTTCTTGCACAATTATGGGTTGAAGGGGGAGTACAAAAACACTTATTTGTATCTGTGTAAACAGAAATAAGGATAATAACACCTGGATTACACATAGTGATAGTATCAGTAAGCCACAATGTGTTTTACAGTTAAGACAGTNCATTGCCCCTCGTCCTGTCATTGGGAACCACTGAAAAGAGTCTGGCTCCTTCCTCCTTCAACCCACCCTTTAGATATTTATAAGCAGTAATAAGGTAATAATAAGGATAATAAGGATAATAACACCTGGATTACACGTAGTGATAGTATCAGTAAGCCACAATGTGCTTTACAGTTAAGACAGCATTCTCCAGATGTACACAGGACCTGGGTAAAAATCTTAACAGCGTTTCAGATCTCTGTGTACTGATGATAACTGTGTCACTTCCATTGCACTTCCCATTATAGGAGCTTGTTTACAGATGCTCATGAGCAGTTCAACCAGTTAGGGTGAAGTGCTTGCCTGAGGCATGCTTTCTCCCTCCTTTCCTTCCAATTTTATTGTTACTCAGAACAAGTTAAAGGAAAACATACAGTTTTGCTTTCACTAAAAGTTCCTATTATTGCTTAGCTGAGATAGTCTGACAACTTTATCCTTTGGAACACACACAGCTGCAGTTGAAGTTGGTGAGAGGTGTGCTGAGAGTTAAAACTTTGAACTATAATGTAATTTACAATAGAAAACAAAATAAGGTGAAGTTGTTTCAGTATGAAAAATGTAAACGATTGTGAATTACCTCCTGTAGGTGACTACCTGCTGTAGGTGAACCTGCTCTGGCAGGGGGGGGTTGGACTAGATGATCTCCAGAGGTCCCTTCCAACCCTGACCATTCTATGATTCTGTGAAAATATTGTCTGTCAATATTTTCCACTTTTTTGTCTGGCAAGTGTGTTGTATGTGCATTACTTCTGTTTCAGTGGCACCACATGTGGATATAATGTCAGTGAAGACTCACTGTCTCCATGGGAGTACAGTATATTGCATAGTAGCCTCTATCTTTATGCTATTTGCACACATCCATATCTTACCTCATGTTTTCCTAGAGCTGACATCGTTCATGCTCCTGAACTCTAGGATCCCTGAAAATATTTTAGAGAAGTAGGAATTTCAAGAGATTAGTTTAACTTTGCAAAATACTACTTCACCTCTGCTTTCACAGGCCTACAGAGCTAAAATTGCTCTTGTACTGATTACTCAGAAATGTTTTATTTTGTTTTAAAGCAAGATATTTAAATATGTGGAGGCTCCACATTGGCAGGGCAGTGTGGACTGTGTGGCCCTATTGTATAGCATGAGAGTTGGCATGCACTGCTCAACGCTAAAGACCTCTTCTTCCCACAGTAAATTCTGTATAGAAGTATCACGTATTGAAGATAAGCCACAAGTCTTGTTCCAAACCTTGAGAAGTACTAGAACTGGAGTTTGGTTCTACACAGACAAAGAAGGTTCCCTCCATAGACCAAAGACCACATTCTTTGCATCTAAATGTACTGATATGAAAACCTAGCCAACCCAGAGACACTGCACTTTGAAATAAAACCACCACAACAACATGTCCTGGACAACATGGTGAAGAAAGAATGTATAATCAAGGTGTTGTGGCTGACTCATTGCTCCGAATTTGTTTAGTATTCACCTTAAATAACTTCATGATTCAAATACATCTTCATTAAGAAAAAAATAAAAAATAAAAAATAATCCAGTATGGTTTGAAATTATTAGAGGAATGCTGTGGGGGTCGGTAACAAGCCAATGTGAGCTCTTTTATGATCCACTTGCTCTGTTTTGTAGCTTTCCATTCTGTACATCTAAAGGAATGCCTTAGAAGTATTGAGGAAGAGATGTGGAATCTTATAAAGATATCTTGTGTCTCTGTGCACCTTCAAAGGGCAATGAAATGCAGTGTAAGAGTCCTCCAACATCCCGAAGTAGGATGCAGTAGTTGTGTGCAGTAATTATTTCCTAATTTATGTGGGAAGGTTTCATTGTGGACAGTGAGATTGATAGGCTGCATTCAGCCACCATCTGAGGGCTGAAGCAGTCAGAGAATGGAGGTGAATATGGAAATTTACGAAGATTTGAGCTACAGACAGTGCTGTAAAAGACTGATGCAGGTGAGTGCTGTTCTAACCTTATCTACCTTGCTAGTCTTCATTACTATAATGTTTGGTACACTGCAGAGTGTTTTATTAACCTGAAGAAACCATTGAACATGCTGCTACTTACTAACTAGAGAAGATTTTTAGATTATGCAGAATTTAGACTCCCAAAGTGATGGATCTAGTAAAAGCAAAATGAATCATTCACCTATTCTAAGAAACCATAGATGTTTGATGTTTCCCCTGGAAACTACCAGAGGGTAGTGGTCAGCAACTCAATGTCCAGATGGAGATCAGTGACAAGTGGTGTCCCTCAGGGGTCCGTATTGGGACCAGTATTGTTTAATATCTTCATGAATGACATAGTGGGACTGAGTGTGCCCGCAGCAAGTTTGCAGGTAACACCAAGATGAGCAGTGCAATTGACACACATGAGGGATGGGATGCCATTCAGAGGGACCTGGACAAGCTTGAGAAGTAGGCCCATGTGAACCTCATGATATTCAACAAGGCCAAGTGCAAAGTCCTGCACCTGGTTCAGGGCAACCCCCATTATCAATACAGGCTAGGGGATTGAGGGATTGAGAGCAGCCCTGAGGAGAAGGACTTGGGGGTACTGGTGGATGAAAAGCTGGGCATGAGCCGGCAATGTGCACTCACAGCCCAGAAGACCAACCATATCCTGGGCTGCATCAAAAGAGGCATGGCCAGCAGCTCGAGGGAAGTGATTCTCCACTTCTACTCTGCTCTTGTGAGACCCCACCTGGAGTACTGCATCCAGTTCTGGAGCCCTCAGCACAGGAAAGACATGGACCTGTTGGAGCAGGTCCAGAGGAGGGCCACAAAAATGATCAGAGGGATGGAACACCTTTTCTATGAGAACAGGTGTGGAGAGTTGGGCTTGTTCAGCCTGGAGAAGAGAAGGCTCTGGGGAGTCCTTATTGTGGCCTTTCAGTACTCAAAGGGGGCTTACAAGAAAGGTGGGGACAGACTTTTGAGTAGGGTCTGCAACGATAGGACAAGGGGTAATGGCTTTAAACTAAAAGAGGGTAGATTCAGACTAGATAGAAGGAAGAAATTTTTTGTAATGAGGGTGGTGAAACACTGGCACAGGTTGCCCAGAGAGGTGGTAGATGCCCCTGCCCTGGAAACTTTGAAGGTCAGGTTGGATGGGGCTCTGAGCAACCTGATCTAGTTGAAGATGTCCCTGCTCATTGCAGGGGAGTTGGACTAGATGACCTTTAAAGTTCCCTTCTAACACAAATTATTCTGTTTCTATGATTCTATGATATACATTGATTTCCCTTTTCCTTTCCCTTTCCTTTTCAGGACTGTATTAGAGAACAAATAGGCACACAGCTAAACAGGCAGATACTAGGAGAGAAGAAATGGAAATTGTGATCTCCAGTGTGAGAGTAAATGAGGTGTGTAACGACAAGAAGCTGGGACGTGTTGATGGTGGTATCCGTGTAACCTTGATCAGCGGCAGCTGGGTTAGTTCACCTCCTTGTGTCTTAAAAAGGTAAATGGTCTTCATTTTGAAAGATGACCAAGAGCTATTAACATCCACTTACCAAGACTTCCTTGCTCACTCTGTAGTTTATTGCTTGTGTAATTCTTTCTACTAAGTCTTTGAAAGATGAGATTCTGGCATATGCTTCAGTGAAGAATTAAATGGAGAATAGAAGGAGAAAGGGGCATTTCATAATACAGACTATAGAATCTCCATGCACCATTACATTGTATCCCAAGCACAGGACGTACGGGATATATCTCTACTATGACAGGCAGCCCTGATAGCCTCATATGCCTTTGCTCACTGTGAAGTGAAGGTATACTACCCTATTCTAACCGAAGTATTTAGACTAAACGAAACCTTTGCATATCTCTAAAGTTAAAAGTTATGCCTAGCTAGAAACAAGGGTATTTATCAAGCTGCTTACACCTTCTGTATCAAAGTGACCATAAACCTTTTGAGGCCATTACTAAGTGTCTCTGGACATCAGTAACAGTCTTTAAGCTCTACCACAATACATAAAAAGCAAGGGCAGAAGTCTTCACTGGTAAAGTGCTTAAACCCTGACAACCTTATAGGAAGTTGAACAGGGCTAGCCCCTTTGTTTTGACAAGATTTTATTCCAGGATGACCAATGACAAAGCCACATTAAATGATGGCTCTTCCTTTCCATTTCTATGTGTTTCCTCTGGCAACCTGAGAGGACTGAACTATCCTTCCCTCAATTTGCCATCTTGCAGGTACTCTGGAAGTCAGATCTGGGCCCTCTGCCAAAGCTGAGCCCTTGGCTGTACTCTACTATGCTTTTCAACAAAACTTCTGTTTCACAAAGTAAACCCAGTGTGTAGAATAAAGTCTTTCCCAAATTTAGACTCCAATTTTACCTTCCCAGGTGTGAAGAAAGTTTGATGAGTTAGAAAACAGCTGAGCTGCCTTCCTATGTGTAGAAAGTTATTGCACAGGCAGGTCACAGATCCTTTTGTTCTTTTTCACACGCACATATTAAATGAGTTTCCAAAACTAATGGCGCAATTGTGCAATGGTTGACACATTTCTCGTTTCTCATGAACTAGAAGTCAGCCAGCTGACTTCTGAAGTTTTCAAAACCATCCATCTATCCTGCCGAGTATTGATCTTTGTGTGTTGTAGGGAGGTTTCCAGCATGGAAATATAGCATAAAACATTATTTCAATTATTTGCCCTAAGCTACACCAACCTTTGGTTTTGTTGTTAAGTTTCAAGGGTTGATATATTGGTCATTCAATTAAGATGAATTACCAAGCATTCCCCTTTCCAGTTCATTCCAGTTTTACCAGTGTTCAAGCATACAAACCAGAGTAAACACTAATATGATATACTTCTCAGTTATTTTACAGGCTGCCAACACAAAACAATATGGCTATTTTCATTGCGTTCCTCTAGAAAGGAGTGGAAACTAAATGTTGTACTTTGTCTCTCATGTGTCTCGTGTCCTTTTGCTGATAGCTGAAGAACCTTTTGCACCTTACACTTTTGCACTGACTCTGGCTACCGGCTATCCTATTATCTTGAAGTTCTGAGTTGCTCTTGTCATATGGGCAGAAATCAGTGAGTTTTCAGCGATGACAAACAGTTCTTTGCAGCACTGTCTGTAGATATTAAAGTCTTCAAGAGGATCTGGATGGAAACTAGAACTGAGCTAAAGGGAAAACTTCACAATGAATTTTTTAGTGCCAGTGGAAGCACTAGTAGTCACTGCCTCCCTCTGGCCATTTGTTCTTGCCCTTGGAATGGCCCACTGGGCTGGTTGGTCAGAAGTGCCTGTATTAGCTGCTATGTGGTTGGCTGAACTGGGGAAGGAGGAAGGTGGCAGGCAGCCAAAAAAAAAAGGGCTGGGACGCTGGTTGTGTCTGTTACCCAGAGTTGTTCAAGCAGTTTCACAGCTGAAGTTTTATCCGCAGCCTCAGAGTTCAGATTTCTGGTGGATCAGGTTTCAGGTTTTCATTCAAGGCGCTATCAGGTACATCTGTGAAACTGTCCCTGTCTGGTTTCGGTTTGACTTGACTGTAACTAAAACCATAGGAGCTGGTTCACAGAACCAAAGAATCGGAAAGGAATAAGACTGAGGTTCAAATGCTGACTTATCTTAAAGTGATGTTATCTTTAGTATCGGCTTAGTTTTTGTGTTGGATTTTGCTTGTACCCCACTGCCTATAGGGTTTTACCCAAGGTAGAGTTAAAACAGAAAATGTTCTCCTGCTACTTACAGGATGCAAAAACCGTTCCAAACCACATCAGTTGCACTTGCAGCGCTAGTAGAAAAGCCAATCTGTGCTGCAGTATCCACAAGACGGCTTACTGTCACTCTGTATAAACTTGGCTATTTACTTACCAGAATGTAATTCAGACTATTCATTTGGTAAATACCACAGATTTCCATTGAATAATGGTGAGTTGATGAGCCTGATTTAGTTAGACATTATAATTAATTGTTCCAAAAATGCCTGAGCAAAGGGGTATCATCAAATAATCAATTATCCAGTGGCTTTTAATTGAGATAGTTACGTCTATTTTTTGTTGTCAGCCTTTCAGAAGTTTAGGATCCCGTTTTAATGATGAGAAAATTATATCTGTGTTTATAGAGATATAGATACTTTTAAAAAGGACAAAATTCATGGCTAGTTCAAACAAACATCATAGGCTGGCAGATATAATGAAAATACTAAATTTACTCTACTATTAAAAGTTAATGATGTGTGTATATAATAACTTAAAATCTAACGTTTTCAAGTGCTAGCTATGGATCTTCCAGAACAGCTGGATACAACATGCATGCTAATTCAGAGAGCAGCTGGATTTTCCTCTGCTGTTGTGAATAGGTGGGATTTAAAGGGAAGAGTGCTACCTAGTGCCAAACATAATTTCCAAGCAGTTGTGTTCTCTTGGGATGTTTTGATTGAATTAAGAGGTTTCAGCTAGTTCAGTAAGTGCAATGTAATGGATAGCAAAAGCTCCCGTTCACCACACTTTCTGTACCCAATGTGTAGGAACTTTTGCTCATTTGTTACGTCTGCAAGTGAAAACTCCTAAAGTACTATCAGGATTGTCTGAGCTTTTTAAGTCATATTAGACATTGCAATGCATTGTAAAGACATCCAAACATTGGACTGTCCCCACACACTACTTCATGTCTTTTTTTTTAATGCCCAAACTAGAACGTTTTTTAAAGAAAAAGTCTATTGTATGACAAAGATCAAGAAATATGTTACTTATAAGACTGCAAGTGTCTGGAGGAGAAGGTCCTGTATTTTTAAATTCTTCCATTCTTGCCTCCCATCTTTGCTACAGGACTTCACTGTCTTTATTCTTGCCAGATTGATTTATTCCCAGAGCAAATATGACTTTATTATTCCAATTTTTACAAGTTTGAGTTCCTGTCATTGTCTGGGCTGAAATCTTTACCATCTCTTCTTTCTTCTGTTTACTCAGTGTGAATATCCGGTACACGCAGTAATTCAGTTTAGCCTTATCAGACATGTGGTCCCACGGTAACAGTGGGGAATATCTTCATTATTAATAATATTATGAGTACAGCAGTCTACTTATGGAAGCTGTGTCTGCATATTTGTGGAGTTTGTCTAGTGTTATCTGTCCTCTGCTAATTAGAATTTAGCTGACAAAGGCATGGAGTGAAAAGGAGGGAGGACATTTTTGCTTTGACTGCTTATTACAGTCAGCTCTTGTAATGTGTCTATACTGCAGATTGCAGCACAGAAGAGATGCATCTAAGTTCAGCTTTAAATTAATGTGCCCAGACAATAAAAGGAATTTAGCCATTGAAATATGGAACTTTGTGTAAGATTCCCAAAGACAATGAACTGAGAATGCCAAGAAAAGTGAAAAATTAATCTTACCAAAGTTGGATAGATTCTGTGGGATATACTGGGTGATTTGCTGTCACACGGTGTTATTTTTACTCTGTCTGCTCCATGCTATCACAGCTTGGAAGCAAGTAATATGAATGGTGTACGAATTCAACTGTACTGCTTTCCTAGAGTACTAATCTAGGAGAAGCCTGGAAATGGATATAGTGCAATGCATCGAAATTTTGATCACCTTCCACATAACAGAGCTAACCAGGAGTACTGAAAGCTCAGCTTCTCCTGGACAAATATCAATAAGGAGCTGAAACTTCTAAGACAGAGTTGAATATATAGCAGCAAATATTCAGAGGTGAACCGCTTATGTTCCTACCGTGTGTTTTGCCTGTAACAATGTCTGCGAAGGGGGGAAAGTATTTTGTCAGTTGTGAGTTTTTCAGCTTTTAGTTGTTTTGACTGTGCTTTTGACTGTTCTTACATTACAGGAGAGAGAAATTAGATGTAATGTATCTTCAGCCATGGGTAGGAACTCCTTTATGTCATTGCTGCATGAATACTAGCCACACCATGTTCTTCTGTCCCATGGAGTGGAATACATTTCACTTGTATATTGGGGCTCTGGCACCACATGACAGGAAAATGGTCACATGTCAAGGCTGCAGGTGGAAATGGTTGCTTTCAACAGGGCTTCTTGGAGGGTGGGCCACCTAGGAGATGCTTTTCTTCATATGTTCCTCGGTGGGGAGCTTCAGTGTTGTGCTGGGACCTTTCTCCAGCTCCATAACTCAAGAGTCATGGAGTGGAGAACAGGCTGTGTGGTGCACTGATATGTAGGTGGGGTGCTAGCAATGAGCAAATGTGAAGTAGAAGTCAACTGTGGGTTTTGTTTCAATGAATGAGACTTCATAGACCTGAAATAGAGAACAAAAAGAGTTTCCTTTCTCCAACAGCTTAGGAAAATTGAGTTATTTTTAGACATGTATTATTTTTAAAGAAAATTGGAGAAACCCTGGGGTGATATAAGTGTTTTTCACTGAGCAGACGGTTCTAAGTTCTGTTACACATTTTTCCATCGAGTTATTTAATCTTTTCCTGAAGGATTTTTTTTACGTCTGAAGTAAGAGAAGGTGGGTTTCCACTACTTACTTATCTTTAGCTTGAAGAGAGAGTCACAGAGACATAGCAAAGGATTCACATCCCAAATCTGAAACGAAGTTTGGGAGGTACACCTTAAAGACAAACTGAGCCACAGCATGTGCTGCTGGCATTGATAAAAAGGTCTATTTCAAACAAAAATCCAGTGCAGCAAAATGAAAAGGCAGGGTGGAAGAAGACCTCAAGAAAAGAAGTAGCACAGCTTGTCAATAGCACTAATGCTTAGAGATGTTCCCACCATCAGGCTCTGAGGCTGCACAGGGAAGCTGTTTCTTTTTCCATTACCCAGAAGATCTCATGAGGGAATGAAAACAGTTGTTTCTCATCTGTTCCTGGTAAAATTTCAGAATGTCTGGGCCCCTTAGTGGGATGATTCCTGGAGCTAATGTTTATCATTTTTCCCTCTTTTTTTTTTTTAACAAAATCTTTTCAACATCTCTCAGGCTAGAATGGATTTGTGCTCAGTGTGAATGCTATTCTCTGCCCCTTACATCAGTGGGAGCAGGAGCAGAGCTTGTTTTAGAACCAGTGGAAATATTGGCAAGGACCTCGGAATTTGTGCATAGCTTCGAATCCTACAGGCACGTAATAGCATGCTGCAGAAAGATTTACTGAACTGGATATCTACTGATTCCTTTTCTAAAAGGGCAAGCATCGCTTACAAAATTAGCAGTCAGGATATAGAAACTAAGGCAAACAAAGAGCATGCTGGCATTTTGACTTTTCTCTGGTGCATTTGGCAAGGTTCATTCATCAGGTTCAAATGGGTGTATCCTATGCAATCCATTCTGTGTTACTGAAGGAGGCGGGTGTTCGGTGACATTCATTCTTCCCTATTTCCTGCTTCTGTACTTCAGAGATAATTCATCTGTCTCTCATTGGTTAGAGGAAAAAGAAGAAAACCTTGTAGTTCAGGTATACAGTTTTGACAGTTCTTTTATCCCCTTTGCATATATCCCTTCCAATAAGGACATAATAAGGGATTTTACTGTCAAAATCAGGACAAAAAAGGAAGAGCAAAAAGAGCAAAACAAACTAATTCAGCTTCTACAATAAAAACAACTGTGGTGGTGATTATTTCCTTATGGTTCAGCTGCAGTCACTGAATGTAACCTTAATGGAAACAAGATTGATAGGATCTGCAAACACTTTTGGAACTATAATTAATAGTAGTGATTACCTAATAACTAATTGGTTGATGATTGTAAAGGGCTTGAAAGACAATGTCAAGACACTTCTCCAATGGTCTAGAGAGCACAGGGCTAGATAGACTCTTTCCCAAGGAATGTTAGCTGACTGTGCCTGTCAGCTCCAGGTATGCTGGAGAGGTCCACAGGTGAATGCAGACATGGCACTTGTGACCCTCAGGCCAAGCAACAGCTGCACATTCAGCAGAAGTCTTTGATAGCCTACATGGATGTCCAGGCTTTTTTCTGATGCAATACTATACCTCAGATCCTTTTGCCTGAATCTTAAGCTAACGAATTCCTTATTAGGCAAGAAGGTAGTGCACAGACAGATCCATGTGATCTATTGTAAAAGTGGTTGCCAAAGCCTCTGGAATAAACATGAAAAGAAACAGCTGATATTTCAAAACTGAATTGCAAATCTTGCATCCCTGCAAAGTTACAAATATACAAATCTTATTACACATCTCCTGAGTGACTACATTAAGGTGATTCATGAAGATACAGAAAATTCATCTCTGTCAGCTGGGGCTGAGAAGGATAAATTACCTGGGAACAGCCTATTATGCTTGTTCTTAGTACTTTTAAAATTACGGTTGACATTTATTTCTAAGACATTATAATGTACAAGGGAGGATAACATTCTCTGCTACTATAGAGCTGTGAACACCTGCATTCAATAATCATTTGCATGTCTCTCTCCTCTTTAATCCAAGGATTTAGATTCCCTTTACAAATATTTACCAATTAAGCAACTCAACAGACTATGCTGTGGGAGCATATTGTTTATATTTTATGGTTGTGCAAAGTAAGAATACAGAGAGATTAAAGGATTTATCTGCAGTTGTATCAGAGGTCAAAGGAAAGTAAAGTGTCAGGACCCAGGCGTCTTGCCCTATACAGACTTCAGTCAGTTCATCTTTTACATGAATATTTCTCTTCAAGTGATACACTCATCAAAATGGAGAAGTCATTTTTCAGGTAAAATCTTACATACTCATAGATTTTTTTAAAGGGAGATGGGACTATTGTGATCTTCTAGTCTGACCTCTTGTGGAATACAGAGAATTTCCATGACTTAATTCTTGCTTCAAGTCCAGGGTCTGTCATGGACTGGAATATTTCAGGAGGAAAAGAAAAACAGCAATACAAAAGCAAAAAAAATGCTCAAAAAACAATCCTCCTTTGAAGATTCTATCAGTGGAGAATCCACTACACCCTTGACAGAGTTGTGGCAATGATTAGAACCATTACTGTTAAAGTGTTTGCCTTATTTCAGTTAGCTTCA
This sequence comes from Anarhynchus alexandrinus, assembly GCA_008711295.1. Classification (NCBI taxonomy): domain Eukaryota; kingdom Metazoa; phylum Chordata; class Aves; order Charadriiformes; family Charadriidae; genus Anarhynchus; species Anarhynchus alexandrinus. The sequence continues at coordinate 2,824,804 of VUYV01000100.1, read as the reverse complement.
ATTTCTAAACATAAGCTGCTGTTTTACCAATAATATTTGTTTCATGGGATTTAAGTTGCTGAATGTCGTAAGGGATACAGACCTAACCCTCAAAGCCTGAGTGTGTTTAGTTTTTCCCAAAAATGTTTAGAAGTGTTTATTCTTGCATCTGTGGATATTTTTATTATCTTTACAAATGTTCAATCTCTTTATTAAATCATGCCAAATTCTAACACACATCTACTGGTAAAAATGTCTGCAGTTTAGTTATGCAGGATGGAAGAGAAGATTTCCTTTGAAATTTGCCAATTATTTAATTGATTTCTTTGTTCATGAATATTGAGACAAATATCACAGAAGGTGTTGATTCCCCTTTTCATAGTTAGTCATTGTTTTTGTATATTTTCTCATATTCTTTTAGAGTTCTCTCATCTTGGGTAAACAATATCAGTCTCAGGATTCAGTGTCTCTTCAGTGAAGACATTTGACCAGTGTATTCTCATTATTTTTCTTGAAATGTGTTCTTGTTTGTGACTTGTTACTTTTTTTGTTTTTCCATGGGAAGCTCGACTAGGACTCAGTAAACAGCGGAAAACAAAAAATACATCAATTATAAATTAATCCATCCTGCAATATTTTTTGCTTCTTTCTGAGAACCTTTGAATACAAATTCAGAGTATCAGAGATGCTGAGAGGAGTGATTTAGGACAAACAAGATTTCAGTTGTGAGTCCTGGGATTTAGAATCGGTATGACAGTAAGCTATGCAAGCAATATGATTTGATTTCTACTTCCTTTATTGGACAGTGTATGTAGCTCTTCAGGAACATGAACTAGAAATAATGTCAGTGAACAAGTTACAGTGTAGTTAAATGTTGGTAATTATATACCTCTGCCATCTATACAAAGTGAACTACATGCTATAGTGAAACTTGTGTGTTCAGTGGTACTGTTTAATCTGATTCGAACACAAAGAGTCCCTTGCTGATATAGTTCTACATAAGAAATACATTTGCACGATTGGTCTGTTTGCTTGTGGGCATGAAGTAGTCAAAAGTCACAGAAGAAATACTAAATTACAGATAATTTTCTGCCTGCTAGGCCATGCCTACTTGCCTCAGTTGGGTCTTGAGCAGTGCCTCTGAGCATAGTAAAATACAAAGAATGCAGAACAGATATATGGAAGGAAGAACTGGCATAGGGTGTATGGTCTTAGTGGATCCTATAATGTCCATATTAAGGGTCTGTTTCATTATTATTATTCTTTTGTACTTTAATAATCATAACCACCTGTGCATCTTTTATAGAGGACACACTATCCTTTTCTGTGGCATTACCCAGAACTAGGATCAGCACTTAACTCTCTCATTTGAGAATTTCAAAACTACTTAAGAGGATTAATTTGTTTTTCCAACACAGCTGTTTCACAGGATGAGATGATTCCTTGCATTTTATTTTTTTTTTGAGACAGGAAAACTACTTGGTTAGATAGCATGCTGTTGACAGAGGCAATGGCACGGTACATGTAGCCTCGTTCACGCTTTTCTCTGTCCAAAATCCAAGCTCAAACATTTTCCCTCATGCTGCTTATATAATAAAACAGCCCGAGACAAATTATTACATTAACTGTTGGCTTGTTAGATCATAAGATTAATGATTTTAACAGAGCTGTGATCTGAAAACAAATGTGATTTAAAACAACAGTGACATGGACACATCTGCCCAGACATTTCTACGTGAAACTAATGTTCCTTCTCTGAGTAGAATGGATTATATGGAAGTGTACATGATCTTTGCTCCTTTTAATGTTGACCTTTGGCCGTTCTGGCATTTTTAATATGCAGTGATTTCTGTGGCTTGTCAGGTGTTTTACCAAGAAACTGGCTAAGTTCTGTGTGCCTGATTTATGCATGAATGCTGAACTACATCTGATTTTTCACTTTTAGTGCCTGTTTGAGTTTGAAATCAGTTTTCTAGCTGGTGGATAGGGAAGGAAAAAGAGGTCAAAATTCTTATCCAGCAGGCTACAATAGTTAGAAGCCAAGTAAACGCACAATGCACATTTCACTGTGCAAATAACCTAACAGTGTCCTGCAGTGAAAGCATCCAGTGAAATAAGCATGAAAGCTCAGAATAATAGTAGAATAGCCCTATAGTATTTTTTTTTGAGTGAAGAATTCAGGGGTCTCCACAGTATCTCCTCCAAAAGCCACATTGAACTGCCTGATAAGACTTGGATAAGGTCTGTAAAGCCATTTGGAGATGGAAAAGTGTTTATGGAAGCTAAGTCTTATGGAAATTATGACTATGTATCACAGGTGGAGGCCACATGAGCAGTTGGAAAAGTTGAGAATGGAATTGCAAGGGTAGTAGCGACAGCCTTGTGTGCATAGTGCTTTTACCCAGGATACACACAGACATCTGTTACAGAGTTAGGTCCCCATGTCCTTACCCAATTTTTCTAGTATATTTAAAAGAAGGTAAATATCTCCAATCAAGACATTCTGGGATCCACAGAATCCAATGGAGTTACTCCAAGAATTAACTGATACAGAACAGGGGGGTGAAAAATATCACTGAAAGGATAGAGAAGCACATGGTAGGAGTGGTGAGCACTCAGTTGGACTAGAAACATCAGTGAATGATAGGAGTTATGGACGAAGCAATGGTAAGTGAAAACTGGAATGGGACAAGATAAAAATAACGTTTCGGGGTATGTTCATCTTCACCGTAACACTATTTTTTTTTCTGTGGCACTGGACAAATCATTGAGCTTTTATGTCTCTGTGTCCTCGTTGACCAAATGGAGAAAATGAGCAATGGAATGCCTATAATTTCCTCTTATAGAGGGAAGGTAATTTTATGTGCTAAGTAAGTATTTTGGAGGAGAGACATTGTGTTTGAGGTAGGTTTGGGTGGGGGTCCTCGGTAATGTCCCCTTGGCAGGCAGCCTCTGTCACTCGCCACACTGTCCACAAGTACTACATGCAGCAGAGGTACTTGGTGCTAACCTGTAACTCAAAACCATCTGTGTTCCAAACAGAACTATGTTCATGCATCAGGGGGATCCAATGGCATTTCCAAGGTGCTTCTTGGAGACTTCACAGCAGACTGTTGGGGGTCAGGATGATCTGAAACCTTTCAAGGCCACTCTTTGCTGATGGATTTTTGTTTCAACTCATACCTTCTGATGAAATGCAGAGGGGGAAAGTCAACAACATCCTCCTCGGCAGCCCAATAACAACTCTAGTTCTAGTGCTGGCTCAGTCAGTCCATCACGGTAATTTCCCTGCTCAGTCCCTCCTCCATAAGGCAGCAGACTTGGATCTCCCAGGGCCACATGGAACCCCCAGATCCCTCAGCAGAGCACAGCCAGGAGCTCAGGAATGGCTTCAGCAGTGAGCAGGTTGCTTAGCTGGGGGTGTCCTGACCACCGTCTGACAATACGCACCAGCAGGGTGGAGGTGAGCTTAATGCCCAGTCTCACACTTTCTCATGAAGTGCTGTGGGCCCTGTGTGATTTTGGCTCCTGCTGATGTGTATTAGGGTTGCTGTGTACCAGGCGGTGTCTGGAGCCCTTCAGGGATGGCAGGTCTGAAGGTGCCTAGTCTGTGACAGCCGGAAGCCTTTGGTTGTGGATGGTGCTCGGAGATCCCTTTGGCAGTGAAATGTGGCCTTGCTTGGTGGGAGAATGATAAGCATCTGGAGAATTTTTTTAACAGGCTAGGTGAGGACTGTGTGGATTATTCATTAGGGTCCAGACCTCCAGACCGTACTTGAACAGGAGCTGGAGGACTGTTGTCTTTCTGTGCTGTGACCTCTCCCGCTGTTCTGATAAAACCGACACACTGCAGGGCTCAACCTCCGCGCACAGCAGGTCCCCTCAGGGGATGGATACAGGCTCATTCTGGAAACAGAATGGGTGACTGTATTTTGAAGCAAACTTTTTAAGAGGTGGAAGCTTTTCCACAGCTCAATAAGCATATTGAGAGGCTTATTAAAATAATAACAGCACATTTGTTAATAATTAATCACTGGCATTAACGGAGAGACTTTCAGCCAAAGATGTTGAAGTTCTTTCCAAATTTCACTGACCAAAATTGAAAAACAGATAGGGATTGCCTAATCCATCATCATGTATTGCCACCCCTGACAGCTATTTAATTACTCACAGCAGAACAACTGCTCCATAGCTATCAGGTTGGTGCAGAAAGCAAAGAATACACTGTATATCCAAGAAAAGGTGTCAAGTAGGTAAAGTAGTGTAGGTGTCACGCCAAGATGGGCTTGGTCATCTAATAAGTGTCCCCACTTTTTAGTGGGGATCATTCATGAATCTCAGTTTACAAACTGCAACTTTACGTGTTGCTTCATCAGATAGTTCCCACTAGGACAGTGGTGCAGAAAGATGGGAGGTGTTCAGAATTATTGTTGTCATCATTTTTGCTGAAGGATGGCATTCACGCCAAGCCTAAGACTCTTTTGGATTCTTTCTTGTGTTTAACTGCATTGAAAACTATAAACCCTGTTCCAGACCTCCCAGTAAAGCCTTGAACTATGCTCATTGCCAGTATCTGGTAGCCTAAATTGGCTTATAGTGATCTCTGCTGACTGTGGAACAAGACCAGATGCCTAATTTACGTGCCTCAGCTAAATGCCTAAAAGATAGTGGATGCAAATCCAGCCAAAAATGCTTGCGAGTTTTTGACTGCATCTGTCTGACTGTCTTAGTGATGTTACACCTGTCTGTATCTGAATATATTTGCAACCTCTCCATATTAAACAGAGGAAATTTATCCTCATTATGAAATCGCTCTTGAGAGTCCATTGCTAATGAAGCTGCTTCTTATTTATTTTTGAAGTTGTATATAAACAACTAGCATTATTAGTACACAATTACCACAGAGTAATCACGGAATTACTGTAAACATAGTCTAAAAAACATACTGCAAATTAATATTCATGCATTCCTCTAATCTGCCATTTGGAGCAAACGCATGAATCTGATCTAGACTTCATCACAAAAGCTTAATATCACAAGGGGAAACTGGAATGTTTTATACTTTAGAAATTAAAGGCAATAATCCTGTGACTCTTTTCCTGGTTCTGGAGAAGGGGACTACTATGGCTGCTGATGCACAATTCAGCAACACATTGTGGCAGTCATCGGGAGGAAAATAAGAGCTGCTTTTAGACATGCCATTATGCAGAGATATTGCAGCATTTAATGAAATGTGTGCATCTGAGTCCAACAGTGCTGTTTGACAGCCTGGCAGCTGTATTTGCAGGAAGCCTAAGGTTAAGGATAGCTAAAGGAACATGTTTGAATTCTGCTGTTAGTAAACTGCTGTAGGTGTTTTGTTCTCTAAAGCAGAAAGAAATAAGTGAAGTAGTAAAACTAGTGGCTAAATCCATGTTGTGTAGTTTATTCATAATAAAATGCAAGTTGATTGCTCTGCTTAACCTACATTTTTACACATTCTTCACAAAACTGGGGATCAGCTAGTAGACTGAATGGGAATGATTGCAGGCTGGTAAAGTATTTCCTATTTCATTAATATCAGTGCTTCATTTTTACGTGTTTGGGGGTGATTTTTAGTTACTCATTTTTAGACGGCCAGAAATCAGCTTCGCAAGAGCTAAATGACCAGAGGAATAACTACAGTTCATAGTAGCTGTTCATAGGTGCAACTCTTTCAGAACTGAGCAGTAGAAAATTGAAAACTGAGAATTCAAATTGAGAGCGCTGAAACTAGGAGTCACTTCTGAAAATTTAACTTATACATAGTCATATAGAAAGAGTGGCAAAACTGATTTTTGGCTCTCTCAAAATTTTTGAGAGTTTAGGAAAAATAGGAGGAGAAAACAGTGGAAAATTGTGATCATTCTGCTTTTTAAAATTACTTTGCTATAAGTGTCATCATTGTTCTTAGTTGTCCATTTCTGCAGAGGTCCAAGCAGTTAAGTTCTGTAGAAATGAAGGCCATAATGGACAACAAATTATTTTTAGCTTAGATATTTCAAGACCAAAAGTCTTGTTTCCACAGGACTGCAACTGTAAGGACTAGCTTGCTAGTGAGAACTGAGCACTCAGTTATGTGGTGGTATGACTACAAGATGTGTTAACACAAGTGCCCTTCAATGTATTTGATTATCTAAGTCACAGAAACCATGATGAACCATGTTTATGAACCCCCTGGCTACTGAAGGTTGCATATACTCTTGTACTTCCAACTCCTACATTTATTTCTCTTATATTCAAGAAACAAACTGTGGTGTTGAACAGATGCTCAGAAACTGTGCATATGTTGTTTCATTTTGCTTTCATTTAGCTTGCTTTCACATTGCACTCTGTACGGTGTTGGACGCAGGGCTGTCTGCTGTCTCGTGGTCTGGGAATGTATCTGAAAGAATGATAGGTACTCTGTTTTACTGAAATTCCAACAAAATTAAATGGAACCATGGCATAGCCCGTTTTCCTTCCTGCTCACAAAAGAAAGCATTTGTACATTTCCCATTACTTCAGCCTGTCTCTCAAATTATGTCCAACTATAGCTCAACAAATAAGGCAGATCATTCCCATTGAATAATGTCTCCTTACATAGATAAGGCTCATAGTTAGCAACATTATAATAGAGTTCAAGTTTTTTTTAAAAAAAAAGAATAGAGATTAAGCAAGAAACACTAATACATGTTTTCCAAACATATTTTAACAGAGAATGCTCCAGTGAAGTAGAACGATGCTGAATATAAGATAGTAAGAAGTGGAAGGCGTTTTCAGGCACCAGGTGTTGTAGAAGGGATAGGTTCTTGCTGCAGTAATTGTGAGGGGACAGAAAGAAAGCTGGCCTGACCTTAAATCTATTTTGATTACCCAGGTCACAGAAACCATCATGAACTACATTTGGGAAACGTACAGTGAAAGGATGAAAGTGTTTAACAGGGAATCTGAGGCATTAAGGGGAATGAGGGCAGAACAGATTCTTGGTTTATAACACTAATATAAAAAAAATCATGTGTGACTTCTTATATACTTGTGTTTCTTTATGCAAATCCTTTGAGGATACCTTATGCTTGATGACTAATAGTATAGAATCTTATCCTTTGTATTTCTACAGATGTGTTCACAAACATTTTACATCATATGTGGTATAGATTGTTTAAATGTGAATTCTTAGATACAGATTCTTCAGGAAAGAAAAAAAAAAAATTGATTGAGTGATAGAATACAACAACCATCTGACAAAGTTTAATGAGAAATCATTCTGTATGAAACACCAGGTAGCTTGATAGCAAGAAAGGATACAGAAAAGGCAAAGAGAATAAAAAAACAACAGGATATTATTTTTAGAAAGGTTATTGTGGTGCAAGAGTTGAGGAGAGTGGGTGTCTCTAGAAAGTCCTTAAAAACTGACATGAAAACTCTGCTCTGCATGTGCCAACAATGAAGTTTTTTATTCTAGGACATAGATAACAAATTATATATTAACTTCTTGCTGGGCTGAGGACTTATTTGAATACCGTCTATCTGAAAAAAAAATAAAAATCTGGGTCACTCAGTTGTGGGTACTTGATGAAGGACCAAAATGAAAATGGAAAGATTTAAATTTGTATCTCTTGATGGGAAGATGATGGCAGTGCTGATGGTAAGCATTTCCAGCTATATACAGAGGAAGATCAAGAAGAGGATTGAAAATCTAGGGGATAGCACTTAGGTATATAGGGTAACATTGAGCAAAGAAATCAAAGGACAATGTCTAACTTATTCCTGATTGTTCCTTTACTCTGGCTATGTTTTTGTTCCATATATTTCTTCCATTCAATAAGGAGGAATGTAGTAAGGGCTATTTTTTTCCACTCTTTTTTTTCTTTCAAATTTAAAAAAATATGTGATGATTTATCATCTGCACTCAAAAATCACAAGAAAAGAATTTGGAATCCTTTATAAATCTGTTAGGAACATACAGTTATGTATCTGATAGCTCTAATATTGGGTTAAGGCAGGGCACTCTTTTATTCCTCCTGTTCTTGGTGAAGCTATTAGAAAAGTTGACCAGTTCTTGCAAAACTACCTTGCATACGCTGGTGATTTCATTGTGGAAGACATAGTGCAATAGATGACTGAGACCTGAAGGAAACAGAAAACAAATGGGATTTAATGTAATGAAGAAAAATTGCTCATGGTTAAATACCAGCAGAAATGTTCTGGATGAGTATACCCAGCAGTTGATGATCACGAATATAGAAGATCATTACTTAGAAAGGAGTGGCAATGAGGAAGGAGATAAGGACTCGAGCACACAATGCAAATACCTAGAAATTTAACCTGTAGCGAAACAGAAGCTTCAGCCAACTTTTGAAAGAGACAAAGTTTCAGCTATGAAAACCTTTATTAATCTTACTATTTTTTTGTGGGTGTTAGTAAAAGCAACTTAATACTTTCAACAGAGTATTGAGGTGTTTTTGAGCCAAAAAGTAAGACTGATGTTTGAAAGAGATGGTCTGATAAGGAAATATGAGAGGTCACTAAAGGGCAAAGGGTAAGGGTAGTTTAATTATCCCATACTCAGAAGACAGGTTCAGAGGTTAGGAAGGTGGGAGACAAAGAAGCTACGTCCCTCAGCAAAGACCATTCTGATGGTGTTTGACCTGTGACCAAACATTGAGAAAATGGAGGAATAATAGTGATTTGGGAGGAAATGACTAGTGAAGGGGGGAAATATTATTACAATGAGGTGAGGGCAAATTATCAGCGTGCCCCAAGATCTATATGGTTTCAAGAACCTGGATCAAGTGGATTAGTATCCCATTAAAATAAGGTGACATTACTTGCAGAGTGGATCTCTACCCTGTGACAAAGGGCAGCAGTCGCTGGCTCTAAGGGAATAACAGGAGAAAGAAGCTTTTGTGGAGAATATAAAACTTGTCATGAGAGATATCACAGGTTCAATTAGATGGGAGAATGTACCATAATGGATGATTCTGCACTGTGATTCAAAGAGACATTTTCTTCCCAAATTTCTGTGATTGTGTGACACAGCTTTGATTCTTGATTTATAGCCTTTCATTTGTTACACTTATTTTCAGAAAGGATGGGATTTTAGTATTTCTGTGTTACTTGTTCACTGGTTGCATAAAAAGTAACAGCAGAAGATGGCAGCAGAGATTGCTGACTCCATCTCATTTCTTTATATGTGCAGCAGAATATGGATGCTCAGGGAAAGAACACAGGGTGAACTTTTCTTTAAAAACATACTGATTTAATTCTAGAAAGATAAATTCATTGACTCTAAAAGCATATTCATCGGTTCATTTTTAAGGGAAATGTTGTGGGAGTTATGAAAGGAAAAACACATTCCTGATCCCTTCCATATGTCTTAATGGCAACACTCACAAGCAGATAAGAAGGTCCTTGCAAAAGATTGTGGACACGTTCCCTTTGCTTAGCTCTCCTGCTTTATCAATAGCTCATCAGAGGCAGGTGCCCTACATTCCATAAAAACATAATAGATTGAAAATGATGAAAAAGCTCTGAAAAACTTTATATAAAGTTGCTTAAATTTCAACAGGTGTCTCAAAGCACAGGTAAAATGCCCCAAAAGTATATTTGCCAGACTAGTTCTTCCTCTAATAGTGAGCCATTGTAAAGATCTGCCTGTAGGTTAACTTGACTGTCTCATGACAGGGAGCGCATGCGGGTGTGAGCTTAGATACATCGATTTGTTGAGAGAGTAATGTCTTTTTTTAGACCAACTGATATAGCTGGAAAACAAAAGCTTTTGGACACTCAACCCCCTTTTCATGTCACAGAGAGACATGAGAGAGACACAGATTTGTGCACAGACCGTGGCTGTGCTTTGTGGCTTATCCTACCCCAGGGAGAGCCAGCGCGCTGTTTCTCAGAGACAGGGGAATACCAGGGTAGATATATTTATAGAGGATGGAGCTGAAGTAGATGCAGCGGAATATCAATTCCAGTTCTTTTCCGCAGTGCCACTGCTGCCTCACTGCCCAAAGTGTATTTGGAGCAGCTGTCTCTGCTTCTAGTCTGGCTGCTGCACACTAATGTTTTTGTACTTCTGCCTGTGCCTAAGGAAGATCGCTTGAAATCTGTCTCTGCTTCTGCTGCTTTTCTAATGGCTATAGGAGAGCCAAGATGCTCCTGTGTTTTTTTTTTTTTGTTTTTTTTTTTTTTTATCCAGCATCTCTGCTTCTGTGCTGAATATTAACTGTTCGTAGAACTGTATAACTGAGGCTGACAGACAACCTAATTGCTTGAGTGAAGACAGAGGCATGACTCAGGTTTGCAAATTCAAGCCCTCATTAGCCTTCAGAATGGTTCAGATGAAAGGAAAAAGAAAATCACTCGGTACATAATAATGCTTTCTGGAGGTGGCGTATTCTGGAGCATCCTTGAATTCTGACAGGAATTTCCTGTGCTGTGTTGAAGAACTTTTGCTGCCTCCCTTCCCAGTTGTAAGTGACTGCCGCTTGTCAAATGGGAGACCTGGAGTTAGGAACATGTTGAGCGTTTGAGTAATAGTTCCACAGTATTATGTCTTCGGTCTCTTATACCTACTTTTCTGTCTGGTGAATGTAATTCAGTTGTTTTTCTCAGGTAATTTCCTAATAATCCTACTATAGGTTAAAGTATTCGTGACCACTGTGTCTGTCAACCAGAACAAGTTTCTGAAGCTTCAGGTGCGGACATCATACCTTACCTCAATTGCTTTTTCTAGGTTGGGGTGAGACCACTTATTCCTCTTAATAAACTTATTTTTTCCTGGCATTTTCCTGCTTAGAGCAATCATGAAAAGGTGTGAAAAAAATTTTAAAGGTACCCCAGAATGCATTCAGTTGAATTGTGCTTGCTTATAAGCATGGCAGTGTATGAGGAGTTATCCTCCAAGGCCAGGCTGGATGTGGCCTTGGGCAATCTGGTCTAGTGGGAGGTGTCCCTGCCTATGGCAGGGGGGTTGGAACTCGATGATCTTCAAGGTCCCTTCCAACCTAAACCAGTCTATGATTCTACGATCCTTTCTGCCACAGATTGCAGTGTGTTGCAACAAAAGTATGTGATAATTGATTATGTCTCTCTCATTTTCCTTATACATTTGTGAGTTCAGATTTCTAGCGTTTCTTTCTGACTTTCAGTGTGGATTGGGGTTTTGAAGTGATGGGCTTTTCAGAACTTGCAAAAATATTCTGTATGACAGTTGCTACATTCAGAAAGCGGAGGCGGGAATATTGGTACTACCCTGAAACTGAGACTACTTGCTCTATTTTTTTTCATTACCTGGAGCTTTCTTTTGTACTTAGTTTGGCTCATTTGTACCAGTCTTTCAGAAATCAAGTGTACAAAACAGTCATAATTATGTGATTTCTGACTGAAAGTTCTGGTGAGTAGCTGTTATACTGTTGCTATATAAACTTTGTTTCATGTGCTTGCAGGTGTCACTGGCCCTTGCCTAGCTACTAAGCAAAGCCCTTTCAAGATCAGTGTCTGAATATGTCTGTGCCATATTTAACTTTTAAAAGTATTGAAACAGCCACAGGGAGAGCCTCTTTATATCCTAAGATATAATGGTCTCATCTAGGACTATAATGTCTTCTTGATTTTTCATTGGTGGAAAATTCAATCCAGTGGAAGCTTCTATGGAAGGCGTGGTCATCAAGTGTTTGGCCTGCATAGCTGTTCTTGGGAGCATAAAGCTAGTTGGACTCATACCAGCAGAAATCGATCTGATTGAAAATAATAACAATAAAAAAAAATAATAAAAAAGAAGCCCATTCCAAACCACAGGTTTGTTAGGTTAGACTGGGGAAACACTTGTTCCCTATGGGAAGTTGTTACACAGTGTCTTAGGGGCTGGTAGGACCATGTGGTTACAGTGGACGTAAGCACCAGACCCATAACTGTATACATAAAGAGATATATATTGAGGTTTTTTTTTTCTTTCTAAAAATTTTTCTCCAAAAGTTCAAAAATCTCATTGAACTTCACAGATGGCAATTACACAGGAGTCACTGAAATGGATAGACAGAAGAACTTGGTATCCAACTGAAACATATACGTAATTTCTTCTTTTATTCTCCAATTGCTTTGTTCCAATTTTTCCACATTTGATTTGTGAATATTTAAATAAAGTAGCCCCTGATGAGCAAAGAACATTTGTAGTAACTGGCCTAGGAAGTGGATGCAGTTGGAAATAAACCATCACCACTGGGAAGATCATTCATTTACTTATGTCGCTGCTGTGTCTTAGTCCTTTTCTAAAAGGATGTGCTGCAAAACAAATCTTGACCATTTAGGTTCTTAGGGTCTTAGGAGCTTTGGGGTGTGGCCTGGTATTTGGATCTGACAGACAGTTTGGCACCTCTCTGTAAGTCAAACGATCATTTTGGTTTGAGCCTGGTAGGACTTCACTGATGCACTTACAGCTTCAGATGGTGGAGTTACAGCTTCTCAAAAAGGGATGGCAATATTAGGGAGCAAAGTGTTCTGAAGAAAGCAAAAGATCTATTTTGGATCTGTAGTTTCCACAGTCATTTCCATTAAATGGCAGTAATGTTAGGAGACTTCTGTGATTCTTTTTAAGAGTGGACAATTAATATATTATCTAGTAAAAAGCCTCCAGTGAACAGCAGGGAATATATCCATACTTTATGTTCCTCTTTAGACATACAAATCAGTCTTTAAGTGTAGTGTCCCATAACTAGACACTGTTGTTGATGAAGCTTGTAGAATTACCAGTGTGTCATTGATGATTTGAATTTATTTGCACACAGCCTATTAATTTAAAACCATACTTTAAATTGGGAAGGTTTATCTACCACTTTGAGCAAATAAAAACTTTCATCAGATTGGGTTTTACTGCCTCAGATTGGCCTAAAAACAGTTACTGAGAATGTCTTGTAGCTCTAAAGCCAAATCCTAGTGATTCCATCAATACATTGTGCTACAGCTTTCAGCTTTTAATGATCAGTGTCAGTTCTGACAAAGATGAGCTAATTTTTATTGAAAGAGAAATTTCTCCCTTTTTTCCACTCAGTACCTCATCTTGTTGCTATCACAGGACTGACATCTATGCCTGTAGGTTTTAGTAGTGCTGCCTACCAAAAAAACTTTCCTTCTTTTTCTAACTCTGAATTTCAAGCTTTTTAAGCCTGGAACCAATGCTTTTCCTGAAGAAGTGGGTTAGTGATACCCTTCTGAAGTCCGACTTCTCTTGAGTAGACAGGATGTTTCTGAAACATTTGATTCAGATCCCTTTCAAATTTAGTTAAGTCTGGACTATTCCAGTATTTGACTGAATTAATCTCTTACTTTCCTATGTTTCTGAGGGCCGCTCCATTCTAACTAATAACACAAATTAGAAGATATACTAACAAAGCTGCTTCATAAACCTCATCTCTGTGGTTATTGCTATTTTATAGATGTGTATGTCGATAGAGACGTCTCCTTAGTCAGCTTACCTACTCTGACCTTACCTCAAGTAACTGGTGATACAACTGGAATCCCAGAACTTCTGGCACTTTCCTACTCATCCTTAGTTGTTTTGGACATATCTGCCTCATTAAAGATGCTGATCTGTTCCGTTTTTGAAGGTCCTGTTCCATTTTTAAAATCTTAAAGACAGATGGCTCTTACGGGCACAAGAGGTTCACATTTTATTCTGCCATTAGCAGTGAAAAGAGTTCTAAAAGAGTATTTCTTTTTTATGAGTTATTTAACTACTTCAGATTTTAATTTCTTTAAACTTTATGGGAGTATTCATGGAAGGAATTCATTTGACAGCAGAGAAATTTGGACAGAGAGGAGTGCTGCTGCTGCATAGAAGCATTCCTTGACTGCCTTGCTATATCTCTTCAAAAATTCTGTGATGCTTTCTCTAAGATGCAAGACATCAAATTGGCAAGAGTTATCATATTCTGCCTTTGAGACCGCCGAACTCAATGATGCTGGAGAATCACAGAATCACAGGCTGGATGACATTGGAAGGGACTCCAGTGGTCATCTGGTCCACCCTGCCTGCTTAAGCACAGTCACCTACAGCAGGCTGCCCAGGACCCTGTCCTGACAGCTTTTGAGTATCTCCAAGGATGGTGACTCAACAATCTCCCTGGGCAACCTGTGCCAGTGCTTGGTCACCTTCACTGTGAGAAAGTGTTTCCTGATATTCAGATGGAACCTTGTGTGTTTCAGTTTGCACCTATTGTGTCTGCTTCTGTCACTGGGCACCACTGAAAAGAGCCTGGTTCCCACTTCTTTACATCCTCCCTTCAGATATTTATATACATTGCTGACATCCCCCCTAATCCTTTTGTTCTCCAGGCTGAACAGTCCCAGCTTTCTCAACCTTTCCTCATAGGAGAGGTCCTTTAATTGTTTTAGTGACCCTTTCATAGAATCATAGACTGGTTTAGGTTGGAAGGGACCTTGAAGATCATTGAGTTCCAACCCCCCTGCCATAGGCAGGGACACCTCCCACTAGACCAGGTTGCTCAAAGCCCCCAGCCTTAAACTCCTCCAGGGATGGAGCTTCCACAACTTCTCTGGGCAACCTGTTCCAGTGCCTTACCACCCACAAAGTAAAAAATTTCTTCCTAATATTTATTCTAAATCTACCTTTTTCCAGTTTGAAGCCATTCCCCCTCATCCTATCACTACATGCCCTTGTAAAAAGTCCTTCCCCAGCTCTACTGTAGGCCCCCTTTAGGTACTGGAAGGCTGCAATAAGGTCTCCCTGGAGCCTACGCTTCTCCAGGTTGAACTGGACATTCTCTGGTATTTTTCTGTACTGGACTTTTCCCTTTTCCATCTTCCCTTTGTACTGGGGAGCCCAGTATTGGACTCTGGGTGTAGCCTCAACAGTGCTTGGTAGGGGAGAAGGATCACCTCCCTTGAACCACTGGCAACGTTTCTAACACATCCCAGATACCGTTCACCTGCTTTGCCTCAAGGGCACACTGTTGGCTCATATTCAGCTTCGTCCTTTTCTTGAGGACTGCCTTCCAGTTGATCAGTGCCCAAATTACACAGGTTCCTCCCCAGGAACATTTTCCCTTGTTGAACTGGGAAATGGTGAAGAGCAGAAAATGGGAAAGTGTAGCCTGTCTTTTGCAGGGTAGCCATAAGCTTTCTATAATGGCAGATATAGGGTATATCCATGCAATAGACATGGAATCATCACTAGCAGCAAAACTACTGTGTCTTTTGCACTAAGCAGGATGAAAGCCCTATGTACCTATATTTTAGTAGATACTTTGGATGGATAGCATGTGAAATATCTTCATAAATAAGAGAGGCAGATGGATCTGGAAGTATAGTGGGCTCCTATCCACATGTTGAATTGCCTTTTAGGAACAGTAGTTGCCTTTGGGAGTTGTTCTGATACATGGAAGGAAGACTCTGGGTGCTGGTGACAGTATAGTGGTATAAATCCAAGTACCTCCACTGAAGTCGATGTAAGTTACTTCACGTTGTCATGGATGTAGCTAGGAGTGGTAGCTTAACTTCTGAGAGCAGTAAATCCTTTGAGGTTAGACTTACCATGTACAGGCTCTGTTTATTATATTTAGGTAGAAAGGATGTCAAGTGCAAGTGTAGGTGAAAAGATTAAGTTGATGTGAGGAGTGTCAGGTGCAGATATAAAGAAGGGATAATAGATACCCCTTGACCAGGGATTCCCTCAGTGACGACTACAAACATGTTTTTACTGTGTAGTAGGCTTGTTCCCTGTCATCAATGTGACACTGTAATATTTTCACTGGCTTTGTGGTCAGATGTTTAAACTGACCCAAGCTTTCCCTTTGGCACTGCATTAAATTCTCTAGAGTGAAAAGTTGCACAGTATGACTTTGTTTGACAGTTTTGGAGAAACAAAACAATGCCAGTAAACAGAGATGGGAGGGGGTGTTTAGAGTTTTGGGAGGATATATCAGCTAGTTTGGATTCGGGGTTAGAAAAATATGTGGAATGTACAGACATTGAATTGAATATTTTTAACTTGCTCCTTTAACAAAGATTCCTTTCTGTTTTTCAGACAGTTGAGGTATTATTGTCAACATAATGACTGGAGCTTCACAGAAGGATTTGATTCAATGATCTGCCATCCTTTTTGTACAAACCTTAGCAGATCTTCTAATTTTTTTCAAGAATTCTACATTCTTAGAGTTCTTTTTTCATGAGTTCTTAATTCTTATATTCTTCATGAATATAAGGTCTTTTATGACAGTGAGAGACGGTCTTTCAAAAATGTATCTTAATTTTTGAACTATTCCAATAAAAGCTGTGTTAGAATGAGTTGAAATCTTGGGGGGAGTTTCCTTGGCGACCTTGATTGTCTATGCTTCATTTTTTCTAAGGGTAAGGCAGGAGGAAAAATGGCACCTTCATACATCTCTCTGTAGTGAGTCACAGTGTAGAGTTCTGTACCAATTCTGTACATGAATTGGTTGCTTGGGTTTTTAACTGACTGAGAAATAAAAGAAAGGAAATAAAGCTCTTTCATATACCTAGCATTAAGTGAATTTCATAAAGAAACAGATGAGAAAAATATTTAGATATGGTGTTTTATTGCTTTCTCTGCATCTATACGTATAGCACCTGGCACAAGAATCTTTTGAAATGCTTTGTAGTGCTGTGCTAATTAATATGTACTTTTTATCTCCCTTTGGTTGCTGGGGGAACTAAGGCAGGTACTTAATTTATCTGCAATCACACAAAGAATTAATATTAGAATGATGACAGAGTCTGGGAGTTGCCCATCCCAGACTAACCCTCTACATCAAGTTACAAATGGGATTCAGTTCAGAATGTTAATGTTGATATGCCTTTCTCAGAGCAAGTATAGAAAGGAGAAAAAGTAATTTTGGAAATTTAAGATACCTAGAGTATCTCAGAAATTAGAAAGTAACATTGTGAAAAAAACACTAAAGATACGGTAAATTCAAAATAGGGATAGAGATGAAAATGCTATTGTGTTCATAAAAGGTAAATAGAAACCTTTCTTAGGATAAAGGGACGATTATTCGGAAATAAATAAAAAAAAAAGTAGAAAACTGTAACAGTGTGCAGAATTGGAAAAAGGCAGGTGAACAATTATGCTGACAGATCCAGGGCTCCTATTGCTTCCTTTTATTGTGTGGAAATCTATCTACATCACCAATATGGGGTTAAAGTGGCAGAGGAATTGGGCTGATGACATCTGGTCTCCCTTTCTCATTCTAGCATTGAGTCTGATTTTCTAGCCCTGAGAAAACCATTCAGCTTATCTTTGTGAGCTGTGATCCCCTCTTACATGCTTTCAAGGTTTTTTTTGGAGAAGCTACATGTAAGTGGTTTCTTTCCATGTATGATGTGGGAGGAGAAAGGATCTTAAGTGTTTGTTTCTTACATGTTTCTTCTGAGGTGGAAGACCTTACAGCAGTCACGGGCTTCTGTTAGCCATGTCCCCTAACCAGTAAGACTGGAAGCACAGCTACGTAGGAGTAGTCAGTCTGCCAGTTAATTTACATATGCAAAATGGGGGATTGGATGTCAATGCCAGTACACACTGGTGGATTTGTTGTGTTCTGGCACTGAGAAAGCAAACATCTTTACCTGTTTTTTCTTCTAAATTTGCATTCGTTCCAGGTTAAGAATGAGATATTCCTCTCTCATACCTCGGTATATAATGTGATACTCAGCCTAAGTATCAGACTAAATCTAACTTGGAAAATTTAATACTACCAACTCCCTTGGCCACTTGCTCATTTCTATCTATGAAGAGTTTTCATTGACCAGCAAGGAAGAAAAGGAAGGAACTGGAAGCATCCAGGCATCCCGTTTGTTTGCATCACGTTGGTGAATAAACTCAGTTAACAGCAAGTACAAGGTGAAGGCTATAGATGTGATGGAAACCGTTTTAAAACTTTATATTTAGAATTATTTTACAGCCCATCTGTTTTGAATTTTCTGTGTGTTTTTAAAGCAAGGTAATCCCTTAAAAGTAGTTGCTAACTTTTTAAAAAACTAATGCTGAAATATCTTACCAACATTCCGCAGGTCTATATTCATAACAATTTCATATGTATATTTAGATTATATAATGTAAGTATATGTTATATGCAGCTTGGAACAGAGAAGTGTCTTTACATTCCCACATACTCTGCGGGGACATAGAATATATTTTTCTTTTTTTTCCATTTTTTTTTCCTAAAAATTGGGAATTTAATATTATTCAGTGGAATAACTGTAGTGGAGGGAATATCCTTCAGGCTCCTAAGGTGAAAGAAAAAGATTCTGTGATGAAAAACACTAGATTATCCTAAAACCATTCAGCAGTTTTGTGTTTAAGTGTTATTCAGAGGCAATTGACATAACAAATTTGGTGAGAGCTGGTTTCCTTTCTGGGTGATGTGGATTTCTTGTGCAGTAACTCTCAATGCAGCTTTCTATGAGTTGTGATTAGATGGACTGTAAAGAAACTGACACTGTCACTTAGGTATCCTTTGCAAAGAAAGGATATAAGATACTTAATGCATAGAAAATCAGTGATTCATTTTTTTCTTCTAAGGTCAAATTGTTGCTCACTGCTGTGGAAATGCAAATCTGGAAATTAATAGTTTCTATGGAGTAGGTCCCTGGCTAGGAATATCTGGGAATTCAGGAACAAAAGGAAGAGGCTTTACTGCAGGATTAAACAGAGATTTTATTCAAGCTAATGTTGAACTTGGGCAGTCATCTCAAGAAAATAGGGTTTTTTTGGTGAGATTGATAATGTCTTGGAGATAGAGTCTGTTCTTTCAATCTGTTCAATCTGGGTACATCTTCCTTTCCATGTCTCTGGCAAAACATAAAAATCTTGGAGTAAAGAGAAACAGACCCAATATGTATAGAAAAGCACTGTCAGGCTTTAGGACTTCAGTAGGTTTTGCATAAGCATAGTTCTAACAATAAAAAAAAAAGTGTCAAATAGTACAAGTCTATGTAGATGTTGCCTGATTTGGACAACTAATTAATGTAGCTTAATCCTGTATCTTTCTGTGCTTTGGTGTTTTCGTCATTTGGAAAATAACTTGCTAGATTCTAAATGCTTCTGCAAGATGCATAAACTGAATAAACAGAAGAGATGATGGTATCCCTTCATATGAATGCCACTGTGATTGATTTTAGGAAAAAGGAAATTGTTTCCCTTGAGAAGTATATTATCATTTCCTTATGTTCCTTGGTGCCTTCCTCCCTGCATGTGAAGAGTAGAGAGGTCTCCTTCTGGGCTATAATGCTTGAAAACTAAAAGACATCTCTGGATAAACTGCTCGGTGGCCAAAAAGATTTGAAATGGGTTGGATTGATTATACTCAAGCTGACATTTGTAAGTGATGCTATCTGTTGGCTCCAGCTGGAGAGCACAGACAAAGCAGAAATACATAGGGACAGGTTAAGACTTCTTTGCTGCAGTGAAAGTTTAACCTTGCCCAGAGGCTGGTTAAGTGGAAGGCAACCAGAGAGCACTTAGTCAGGCAGATTTACTGATTTACTCATTATTATGATAACATACAATTACTTAAAGTGAAATGGACAGCTCAATACAGGAGTTTATTTAAAACCGGGNTCATTATTATGATAACATACAATTACTTAAAGTGAAATGGACAGCTCAATACAGGAGAAATGGCTTGGTTTACTTAAAACCGGTGAGAAACAGAGCAAGAATGAGGTGACTGCTAGCTCAAGAGGTGAAATGTTGTCAGCAGATATGAATTAAAAAAAACCATGCAGGCTTTTTATGGGACTTTTTAATCTTTTAATATGGGACTTTTAATCCCATTATGGGACTCATTTCAGGCAGTCATGGTTCCAAATATGACAAAGTTACACTTTGGAAAGAACAAAGAGAATGGAAGATAACTACCCTAGCTTGACTGAGCTGAGCAGAATGGAGGGGGAAAATAGCAGCTGAAAGCCTCACTGTCTTGATGCTGGACAGTGATGAGACAAAAGCCATGGAATTGAGATAAGACATTCAGATGCTACTGAAGATCCTCGATCAGCCCAGTTGAAAAAGAAAAGGCCAGAAGGTGGTATTTCAGAATGTTATCAAATGCCAGTCTGCTTAGTATGGTTTGAGGGTTAGAAGGAAAGCAATTAAATAAATATCTATATAAATAAAAATTATGTATATAAGCACGGGCACACACATAAGTATAAATGTTAAATATAGTTAGTCCCCTAAAAATCCTCATTATTCTGTCCTCATGATTTTCTCTTTTTCATTTGAGCAAGTAGAAATTACTGTGTTCTGGAGTGAAAAACATATGGCTGCTTGATTGAATTAATTAGATATGGTTGGTCCTGTCTTGGGACAGGCATATAAGGGATGTCCTAGATGACCTCTTGGTACAACTGCTTTTCCTGCTGAGGCTATGTTGCCCTTTCTTTGGCAAGTGATTATAAAGTCAAAGCCAGTTGAGACAGTGGCAGGAATGTTGATAAGACCAGAGCCAAGGAGGCACCTGGGACTTATCCTTCCTCTCCAGTGCCAGGAGCTTC
>VUYV01000100.1:2606859-2796981 GCA_008711295.1 Anarhynchus alexandrinus | reverse complement strand
TGGGCAGCCTGTTCCAATGCTTGACAACCCTTTTGGTGAAGAAATTTTTCCTAATATTCAATCTAAACCTCCCCTGGCGCAACTTGAGGCCGTTTCCTCTTGTCCTATCACTTGCTACTTGGGAGAAGAGACTGACCCTCACCTCGGTACCACCTCTTTTCAGGTAGTTGTGGAGGGTGATAAAGTCTCCCCTCAGCCTCCTCTTCTCCAGGCTAAACAACCCCAGTTCCCTCAGCTGCTCCTCATAAGACTTGTGCTCTAAACCCTTCACCAGCTTTGTTGCCCTTTTCTGGACATGCTCCAGCACTTCAGCATCTTTCTTGTAGTGAGGGGCCACCCATACACAGTATTTGAGGTGCAGCCTCACCAGTGCTGAGTACAGGGGACATTCAGTTCCCTAGTCCTCCTGGCCACACTATTTCTGCTACATGCCAGGATGCTATTGTCCTTCTTGGCCACCTGGGCACACTGCTGGCTCATATTCAGCCAGATTTGACCAATATCCCCAGGTTCTTTTCCACCAGGCAGCTTTCCAGCCACTCTGCACCCAGCCTGTAGAGCTGCATGGGGTTGTTACGATCCAAGTGCAGGACCAGGCACTTAGCCTTGAAGTGGGAATGAATGAAAGGGAAAGGACAATTTTTAGGCAAGTACATTGGTGTCTTGATCCCTTCACCTTTTATTAGTCTTTTGTTACGGTGCAACCATGTCTATTCAACCCTTTAGTTACACCAAAATTCAGTCACTAGATCATTTAAATCAGATCAGGAATTTCCAACAAATGTTTACACTGGATAAAACACATCAAAAAGGACAAATAAGACAAGGCCAGCTGTGGACTATGGCAAGCACAGTTTATTTGTAGTACTGCCAACAAATGCCTCCTGTCAGAGGAAAAGGATAAAAGCAAACTGAATCTGGATTATTCAGAGCTTTTCAGCTATTTTTCACAATTTTATCCCCTTAAAATAATGAGGAGTCATTTTATTTTAGTAGTTTGGCTCATGTAAAATAATGGTTAAAATTAAGTTTCCTAATTATGCATTTAAATGGAAGAAGATTGTAATTTAAATTCTCATTGACTACTAACAAGATACTTAATAAGGATAACCAGAGTTCAGCTGTGTATATTACACAGTTGTTGCATGATTTAAGACCCTGTGGGGTGACTCTCCAAGAGTTTTGCTTTGATAGCAACCAAAAAGTTCAAATTCTCACTCATATTATATGAACACTTTAAGCCGTTTTAAGGATTGAAAAGTTGTCAAGGCATCTTGTAAGAGTTTTTTCTTACCAAGTATTGTATCAAAGTCTGTAGTCCTTATATCACTGTGATACCTGAGAGTCTTCCAGAACTGCATTAATGACTTGCTGATCATCTGCAGTGTGTCGTTTTCTTTGTTACTCCTGCTGTTGTTCATCTGAAACGTAGAGAGTAAATCTTACCTTTTTGTTCTCTCCAGGATGTTATAATGTGGCAGTCACTATGGTAGTTGAAAGCCTCAGGCTGGCGTTAGAGTATAGTGGCTTGATATTTTAGGCTAATCTCAGTTTATTTTTGGTGGGATTCATGTGGTGCAAGCCCTATTAACAAGGTTGCTGTGTGCTGACTCAGAATTTGCCCAGCCGTCAGACACTGTATGTTGCCTTTGCTGTGAGGAATTGCAGTGTTAGGCAGGAACTATGCCTTGATGTTTGACCCAACCTTCAGGCTGGCAGTGGGCAGTCTGGTTGAGCTGTATATTCAGGAGATGGTTGGTTTGAGTAGTTTGAGTCAATTTTTAATGTTGTTTCTTATCTCTAGATGTAAAAAATTTTGTACTAACACCATGTTCTTTTGATTACAATTTAGGATGTGTGATGCTGGGTCCTGAAAAGATTTTAATGGAGGACCTTAAACTTCCTGTCTCAGAGATGGGAAGGGAAGGAATACATTTTCTTTGTATTTCTTGATCTTTACTGCTGAGTGGTAAATTGGTTCCTGTTATGGACTAGGTGGCCTTAAGGACAGCTCTCATTTATAGCCATATCTAACCCCAAAGGATCTTTGAAAGGTGGAATGTCCACCTGTGCCAATCAGTGGTTACAAATGTTTAAATGTTTAACGGCACACCTGGCCAGCTGTTCCCACTCAGTTGTGGAATCTCTTGTGCTGGGGAAGTCCTTATTGTCTAATTAGGACATCTTTAAGAGGAAAACTGTAAGAATGACCTGGCTTCCAAGACCTAGCTTTGTGGGGGTATTCAGAGAGATGGAGGTAAATCAGGCCTCTGAGAAAATAAAACTGATGAAAGGCTAGGAAAAGCCTGGGTTTTGCTGCAGAAGATTCTGTTCAAGGTATTAACTTTCTCTACTCTCTATCATTATCTTTGCTAGAGGAGACTGCAATTAGTACCTATATAATCCAAACGACAAACTGTCAGTTTTTGCTGTCTGTGGTACTCTTTGGCAATGTAATTACAGGGTAGGCTTCATTTGCTGTTGTGCTAAAAAGAAAGAAACTATTGGTGTCTGGTTTGCTTATTTTATTCTTTGTATGGTTGTAACATTTGTGTAAGCAATACTGAACTGCTATTTCCTACATTTCTACCACATATACAAGATACTTTTGAAGCATATCCAGAAGACTGTGTGAAGAATTCCTAAATCACATTTGTGAATGAATGTTTCAGAGCAAACAGTTGATTTAATGGTTCAGTTAATGGACAGAGGTGGGATGTCACATAAGTTCACTGAAATTGAGTTTGTTATCTATAATAGACGATGTGAACGCAGCTCCAATTTTTTTTTCTTTCCTTTTTTTCTTTTTTTCCCCCAGTGCAAGCCACTGTCCAGCAACTTTGGTGGTAGGAAGCTTAAATTGCTATTGTGCTCTTGAAGTTAGCCCACAACAACATGATGGCAGAATTACAAGTGAGTTTCTGTGCCGGATGGGACTTAACTAAACATATAATTGAAAAAGTGAGACCACCTGGATACACAATGCTGTCAACTATAAAAAAGGCATACTCCTAATAGTTATCGGTATAAACAACCCAAACAACTTTTACAGGCAGCATGGTGAGTGTTAAAGAGAGTTTTGTTCCTTTAAAGCCTGTGTAAATTCCAGTTGTGGCTGTAGATTAATGCTTCCTCTGGAAAGATGATTTAGTGGGTTCCTGGAGTAGCTTTTGGTTCTCCGTTTACTCAAATACCACCCAGTTGCCATGACATAGCTTTCATTTTCTCTCGTGATTTGAAGAAGTTATGCATAATCCACCTCTTATTAATAATCCAGTCCTCTGAGGTACCAAATATTTTAATTTCCCATTCATTTCATATTTTACGGGGCCCTAAAAGTTGATGTAAAAGAAATATGTTTTGGAACACCTATGTAGGTATTATGATCTTTTTTTTTTTTTAAATGTAGATAAATTGGGCCCATAAGGCTTATTGTGATTAAAAGCTTTACTGCTTATGGTGAAATTCTAGAGCTACCCATATTGCTGTTATTAGCATATAAATGCTCTTATCTGCCAGAGTTGGACATAATCATGAAATATGCCATCATTCTAGGATGAAGTTGGGAGCTGCCTGGGGTCCCATAACATTATGAGAATGAAGTAGCAATACTATTGTCATGGTTGAAGAAGCACATTCATTACCAGCCCCTCTTTTTTGAAACTGGTAATTTTACAGGAAAAAAGCTTACGTGTTAGGTAAAATTTCTGAGACTTATTCTAATGTCAGAGGTGACTTTTTTTTTTTCCAGTACAGTGACTTTAATACCTTTACTTATTGCCATTTTTTGAGTAGCAAGAAAAGCTGTTTTAAGTTTAATTATTCCAGATTCTTTGCATGCACATGGAAAATAAATAGCTTCTTAATAGTCAGATTGTGAGGGTTTTAATCTACATGTAAAACAAGCACCTCTGGAAAACTTCAAGAGATTTATGCCATATTTCAACTGAGTGGCCAGTTTTTCTTGTGGTGCTTTGGTGCTTTTTAGGATCCACATTCTTTTTTTTTTTTTTTTTTGCTCCTTATTTGTGTGGTTTTGGCTACTGCTGCACAAGGACCACTGGCTGGGATCATCTGCATGGCTTTGCATGGAGGTTGAAGCTGAGATGGTCTTTCAGCCTGCTGCCTTCTTGTCTGTGAATATGTGGAACATAGCTAAGAACATCCTTGATGTTGACCTAGAGAAAGGCAAAATAAGACAGCATCCTTCCACACAGCTTTGTTTTCGAGATCCACTGGGTGGGTTTACATTCTGCCCATAGTATTGCAATATTCAGGCCTTATAAGGAGATGTAAACTCCACTAATGCGTATAAAAACTTAGATGCAAAAATCTGGATCAAATAAACTGAACTGCTACTTAAACTGCATGTTTCTTTGAATTTCTTATGGCTAGGAGAAAACTTTTTACTATACATGTTTTTGTTGTCACTAAAGGCTTATAATGCCATGATAGAGTCTATTTTTGCAGTACATGTAGCCTGTGTGAAACTCCAATAGAAATCTTAGAAGAGACTCTAATCATGCAAGATTTCCAGCTCAGTTTGTAGATTAGCAGATAAAACTGGCTATAAGACAGATAAGCATCCAGCCTTTGAATTTTTATCTAAGATGAACCTTTTGAGGTTCTGTCCTCACCACTTTTCGAAGGGGTACAGGTGGTATCAGCTCCATCAGTTTCCAGTCCCAGATCAATCAATGTCAAGCCTAGATTTATTTTCAGCAGTTTGTGGAGGATCTCTTGATAGCACACATCCTGTTCATTATTTTTGACCTGCGCTATTGAGATTGAATCCATATGTTTATTAATTTCATAGGAAATCTGCCTGAAATCTAAGGTGAGTAATTTATGAGCTCTGGCCATATTATGGGAACCCTTCTGTAAGAAAATACAGTATTCTAAAAAAAATTACTCACTTATCTTCATAATCATAAATTATTTCATACCTAATTACAAACAGACAGTCTGAATGATTGTCTTCATTGAGAGCTGTTTGACACTGAGAATATACTGCCCTATTTTATAAACTTTTTAATGTGCAGCCCATAAATATGTCACAGCTAAGGAGTACTGCATCTTTAAGTATATTAAATGCAGTCTTGTGTAACCAAACATAATAGGATTTTAAATGAATTATAACTGAAGTATTTAACAAACAACTTTTAAAACTTTCTACATGTGTAAAGCTTCTTTAAACTGACCAATTCAACTTAAATATTTGAAAAGAAACTTTGTATTTGGCAGTATTGAAACAAATTAGTATCATTCTTGTTTCATGTACATTTAAAAGCAATAAAACAGTTTCAGGGAAAACATTTTTAATTAATTCCTTTAAAAAGCACCTGTTAATGGGTTTCAAAGCAATGCCAAAGTCAAAGAAGTGTGAGAAATGAATGCATATGCTTTTTTTCAGTGAAGGTCATGCTGACACGATTATAGCTCCTTAAGGTCTGAACCTAATACACAATGTACTAACTTGCAGTAGGCTTCGTTTTGAACAGTCATTCTCTTATTTTATATTGAAAATCAGCTCATTCAAAACTTCATCTTGAGTTGATATGTATTTGTTAATAAAGCCTCTTTTTGAGGGGATGGAATTTCATATAAAAGATATGGGTGATGTAAGCCGTGTAGAAAACTTCAAAGATACCAATCCAAACAGCAGAAGAACTGTGGATGGGGTAAGGGGATAGAACAGGATATAATAAAAGACAGAAATGTTAAAGTAACTGAAAAAAAAAAAAGTATCCTGTACTCCGAGTACTAACAACACAGGCTAAGTGATGTATTCAAATGCATTCTGCTTTAAGTACTCAACCGTGATTTCATCTATAGTCTGTTTTTTTTTAGGAAGACAACTGGCCTTCATCCAAGTTGCATTGTATCAGTAGTTAATTATGGCTCATTTCCAATCTAAATTTGCTAAACTTCAGTGTCCGTCCCCACCCACATAAAACAGCAGTTCTGGTAGCAAAGTACTTGTTTTGCTGTTTCGTATGCGTGCAAAGCTCAGTGAAAAAGCTTTTACAACTGGCATTAGGTTTTCTTTCTGCTTTTGAATCATACCTGCAACAGATGTGTGCATTTGCACAACCTGCTAAATAGAGAAATCATGTATAGGCAAAATATTGTGCTTACTCAGACTAATATCATTCCACAAGAAATAGTGACTTAATATGTTAAACCAAACCATTTACATACTTATAGTTGTGCCTTTCCTGAATACTTATGTAACCAGATTTGGACTACATTTCAGAGGCAAATGGTAAATTTCAGTTTTATCAAAAATTTGTTTGTGAATTTGAGTAAGATTTGATTAATAGTTGGGAGGGGAAAAAAGGAAATTTCTGAAAACATTGAAACATTTCACCTTCACATACTGAAAAAGTATATTTTGTTTTGGAAATGCATTCTTATTTTCTTTTGACATTTTTCTACAAAATTCCTTAACTTTTAAGTTTGAAGTTGAAACAAGTTTTTATTTAAAAATTGGATAATATCAAAAAGAAGGTGAAATAGAAGTATCAAGTGAAACAACTCTTTGGTTTGAGTTAAACAGATATGATGCAGAAAGTTGTTTTTGGGTTTTTTTTCAGCATTGTTGAAAAACTTTAAATTCTCTTTAAATTGACTTGCCAGAAAATGTTGGAGAGGTTATTCTGAAAGAAAGAAAAATCAAAGCCCATTAATCACTGTACACAGCGTCTACCGTGTCTATGCTGTAATTCTCTTTCTCCTTTTTGTTTTATTGCATAAGAATTTAGGCCTCCATAAGTTAAACGTCTTAAATGTATACGGGGCTTAGTAAGATATTTGCTTTAAGAAAGCGCTGAAGACTGGTGTGCTCTCACCTTAGTGTGCACCCAGAATTGTAGGCTTCATTATGAAGACTTTCAGAAGGGGGGAAGTAAATTAGATTGGTAAACCCATATGTAAGTTACTTAAGAGTCCAGTTGATTTTGTCAGATATGTTGAGCCCTGGTAGCTTCTGGGAAGTCAGAGCTGTGTTTGTAAACATACTGCCAGTAGCTAAAGCTGAGGCAGCCTTGTTTAAAAAAAACCAAAAAACCAAAAAAACCCCAAAACCTCCTACCTTAGGTTTTCCTCTGTGCTTTTGCAACACAGCCTACCACACATCAGGCATTGAAAGAAAGATTAATTTTATAATTAAATACAGTAAATAACGTATTGAAGGAAATCAGCATATGTGCACCTTCTTTCCTGAGCCCTGCAATTCTGCTGTTGTAAGAAACATTAATGGTGTATGGGAAAATAGGTGTGGTGTTTGGTTTCTTAAGCCAACAGTGTTTCTGTTTTTCCATCAAAATTCTAAACTCGGAGAAGGAACATTTTGTCTGCTTGTATCTCACTTTTTAGCCTGCGAGATTTCTGGGTTAGGTACATGGAAAATGAGAAAGTCTGGTGGTGGATGCACAGCTGGACTGCGCTGCTGTGACAAAAGACAGTTACAATTCTGAATTCTTTATGCCTGGATGAAGCTGAAAGAAAATGGTGCTGGCTAATGTCTGTTGCCAGATGGCTTCCTGCCTGTTTCAAGCAAGAGCTCCGATGCTAGACCACACAAAAAAAATGATACTTCTGGTTTTGTTCAGTTTTGGGTTCACATGGCAGTGTTCTTTAATGCATATACATAATTGTATTTTTCTTTATTTCCATGAAAACTTGTTTCTCTTTAGTTACAAAAAGGTTACGTCCAGTAAGACGTTATAGCATTCAAATTCCATTGCTGTCATGGGGTGTTTTAAATTACATCTCATTTTATAACTTGTTGAATCCCATATCTGCAAAAAAATGTCCCTTTTAAAATGTTTGAACTGGAAAGATCAGAGGTGCAGCCTGACTCTTCACAACATGATTAAACAGTGTGATCCATCAGCTCCAATGAATTCAATTGACTTTGGTGGTCTACATGGAAGTGATTAGTAGCAAACTGGTTATGGTAATTGGAGGCAAAGAGGTAAACGCTCAACTTCCCCTGTGCCTGCAAAGGGCTGTGGAACACAGCCAGCCGGTTGCCTGAGTTGTTTAATTGTCTGCCTGCCTCCTTTGAAGTATTAAGTCATAGTAGCAAAGAGAATTAGAAATACATTCTTTCTAGATTATGTTCAGAATTTCCCTTTGTCCTGTTTTTATTTGCATAAAAGATGTAATATCCATAAACACCACATTCTACCAAATACTAATTCTCTCATAAGGCCACTATGTATCTCACATATCTTTACTGAAGGAGAAAAAGGTTCACAGCAGTAGTCTTCTTGCCCTGATCTTTCTTATGTCAGCTTTCAGCATTGGAGATGTCAAGGCAAGATAAACCATATGTTTGTAGACCATAGTAGAAGTGAATTAAATGTGTGCTCAGCATAAGGTTTGTCAAGGAAGAGAGTACCGGCTGTGCTCTGACTTCACAAAAATTCTATTTTAGCATTGAATATAGTATACTCTTAGACATAACGCAGGTACTCTCCTGTTAACATTAAATATCAATGACATTTTGCTCCTACAAATCTGGTGCCTAAATTTAGAGCATCGCATCTCTTTCCTGCCTAAAATGTCAGGCCTATTTAAGTAAGTGGATGCTTCCAAATGGAACTAGAGTTTGTGGTGGTGTTTTCCAAACTCTTGTGATGACCAATTTCTCGTCCACCTCTGTAAACAACAGTGAACCCCACTTCTGTGATTGACACTGCCGTGGGCTGATAAAAATATTGACAGATCTGAGATCCACTGGAGTAGAAATTCAACAAACGAAAGTGTAAGCTGTAAAGTAAGATTCAGGGAAAACTGAGGTGACTAAATGAAATAAGTGGTAGTGGGGATCTCTTTTGAGATGTCTCGTTTTTTGAATTCTGCTTGCATTGGTACACAGAACTGCATGCGTCTGATAAGCCCCATCTTTTAAATCAGAGGGACTAAGTTCTCCTGTAGCCCCATAAGAGCTTGACATATGAAGTGAGCTCAGTACACTGACAAGGAGCAAACTTCTAAAAACAGAAGTAGAACAGTCTAGGGTATGAGAAATGCAGGGTCAAAACTCTCCTTAGCAGGCAGTGAATTCAAATCTACCACCTGTAAGAATACTGCAGTTACCGAACTAGGCCAAGAAGAAAAATGGGAAAGCACTATCCATTCTCTGGAAAGTGTTTCACTCTGCAACAAGGGGCTCAGGCAAAGGATTATCGCTGGAGCAGAGAAAACACAAAAACCTGTGCACTGAGACTTGCTCATTCACTGGAAGAGTTCAGATGAGTTACGTCTAACACTGCTTGTGCATTTTACTGAATGCAGAATACTCATATGCACCAGTTCTGTAAAAGATGTGGTAATTGAGATCTGAGCCATTTTAACATCTGTTGATGACTTTTTGGGCTTTTTGGGCTGCTGGCCCAAGGTGTCTCGCTGTTCCTATTTACTGAGTGTCACAGGTGCTACAGAGAGGTCCAAGCACCTATAAAACTGTCTTTGTAGTGGTTATGGAAGGTGCCTACGATCTTTACTGATTATCGCTCCATGTGATACACCCATGTATTTTTGGAGATGTAGGTCTTGGAGTCTAAATGAGCTCAAGTATCTTGTGTCTGTATGGGCAGAGAGGTTGACAATTATTACATGGGAAAAGAAAAAGAGAATATTAGAGAAGTGTTGCCTGTTGTAAAAGCCTTTGGTCAGGGTTCTCAGAACTTGTCTTTATTTTGATTGTTTTGAAGCCACAGCTGGGAATACAAAACAGGAATATACTTCCTGCTTGTAAGCTGCATCCCAAGTAGATTTGAAGACAAGGGTATAGAGCTGGTGGATCTAAGCAAGCAATGGGTATTAGGAAGCTAAAGTTAACTTTAATTTATTCATAAATGGGTCTATATATTAGCATTGCAATATACTGTACTTTCTCATATATGCCTCAGGTGATCTCAGGCAGCAATTTAAGCCATTGAGGGCTTAACAGAAGAGAAAATCAAAAGCTATTGATTGATTTCTCCTTGTATGCCTAGACAGAAATGCCCTTGCTTGTTAATACTGTTTTTTGAATATAAGGTACCACTGTTTGTAATGCCCTAGAAATAAAATTAAAATCTGTCAGATGGTACAGTTGTTTCATTCTAAAATGTACCAATTTGTGCCAATTGCTTGGTACAAAACTGTAGCATACTATTATGTTTCTCTATAAACAGGAAAAATTATACTTTTTAAAGTATTAGCTGTTCTAGAAGTGCCATGTTTTAGAAACAGCCAGTATACATTTGTTTTAACGAACAGCCATGTGTATCCAGGTAAAATTTGCCTGCAAGGTAACTGCATAGCCTGCAAAAGATCCTGCATAGTTTTTTTACTGTTCCATAAAGGAAAATGGAAGAAGAACCGTTTGTGCTGAAGGACATCCAGGTGGAGTGAACCTTTTGCAAAGCGAAGATTTTGGCAACATGTGTTTAGACTCTACCTCATAGTCTCTGGGGTTTTTCAGTGTTTACAGCTGGAAATGAATCGACTGGATGGAAGCTGGACTTACGTACGTCTATGCAAAACACACCTCCTAAATTGGTAAATTTTCCAAGGTCATCAGTGCATGATGTATCTGCTATGGAGGTGTCAGTGACTTCTTAATGGCTGATTTAAATGGAATTAATTTTAAAATGGCATTCGTGCTGTAGGTACAGTGAGAGAGAGAAGCACAAGCAAAGAGTATAAGGGATGTTGGAAGTCAGGCTAAGTGACTGTGTGGCTAAAGGAGTTGTAGGCTACCAATTAATTTTATGATTTGAAAATCTTATGACCACTGTTAGGATACAAAAGCGCTTCTTTTAATTTAGGAGAATAGGAGCTGTGGAAACAGAATTACTACATGAATCAAAAATATAATTAAAGTGTTTTGTAACCTATTTGAATCCCTAAATATGGGAAGGCTTTTCAGACTGCCCTTGTTGGTTCTGTATGATCATCTAAAAACATGCCACACTGAGACCCAAATAACTTGGTAAGGGGAATTTGATGAGACAAAGTGCTTGCCAACCCTTCAATAAGTGTAGTTAGTAACTAATAGTTTTTATTAAAGCTGATTTACTTTCTTTGGGCTGAAGAAAAAATGCCTTTAAGAGGCTTGATTAGAAACATTTGGATTTTATGCCTAGGGGAAACTACTGCTGAAGATTAAGAAATCTAAGGGGCACGTGGGGTTTGTGTTCCATTGTGGAATAAGGAAAACCAAATGGGTAAAACAGACGGGATATGTAAAAGTTAAGCACTGCAGCACCTAACTTTGGAGCATCTGGCTCCCTGAAAAGCAAGAATGCCAAGTTACACTTTTTTGAAGTGCTAAGTGTCACTATAAACAGGATTTAAATTAGGCAGTGGAAAGCACATAGATCTGTCCAGCTGGGAAACAGTGAAGTGAGGGAGTCTGTCTAAAATCCCCTGCTTCTCTGGACTATAGAGAGACCTCATTTACAACTGCCAAAGAATCCACCAGCACCAAATCCTTCCTTGAAACTAAGTGGATACAATTGATTTTTACAGACTTGTTTTTAAATTTCAGCTATAAGGCTCGAGCTCATCTTCTACATCCTGCCCAAATACCTATGCCAGTGAAAAGAGGGTGACATGCATGTAAGGTCTTTGTTAACTTACAGGTTCAAATTGATACTTCGCTCCTCTGGATTCTGCATTCCTTCTGTGGACTGTGGGAATCAAAATTTAAGGGCTGCAATGTCTAATTTGTAGGTGTTGAAATCATCTAATGACTTTGGTTCTGAGTCCAAAATCCACAGTGCAAAGGTCTTCTCGTGAAGACCACCACGTCATTTTTTCTTTTTTTAAAGTGAATGCTGTTGCAGCTACCCAACACACTTACTGATCAATAGTCAACTACTCTATGCACTTTCTCATGATGTTTTGCTTCTGCTGTCAAACCTAAATCTCAAATGATGTACTAACCAAAGAGATGTGTTCCTTGTCACGCTTCTTCTAGCCTTTCAGTACATTTCTAGATGCAGGAGATACTTTTTTTTTCTTTGGTTTCCTGCAAATTGTTTTATTAGACGCCTCAGAAATACTCAAAAGAGATCTCCAAGTCCAGTATTGTAACTGATAACTCGTTTTGTTACCATCTATTTCCTTGAACTCTGGAACCCACTGAACATAGCATACTCTTTTTTGAAGCATATTTCTAGTTGTGCGGAACTATGTTGGTATTTGGGAAATTAGCATTCTGGGAAAATGCCACAGTGCTTAGATGGGGTACTCTGAAGAGCTGCCACAGACAGCAGCATCAGCAGACGATGCTGCAGTGCCCATCTGCAAGACAGCTTAGGGAATGGCAGACTCAGACCCACAGGCTAATAAAGGAAGGATTCCCAAAGTTGTTCTGTGCCTTGTATGAGGAATGAGTATGAGCTTACAGGGTGGGTACAAGAAAGAACAAGAACATAGTATGTATTTCGAAATCAAAGTGAAATGTTACACTGGAAGTCCCTTAGGTAGCTCTTACTGAGCTATTAGGTCTACATGTTGTAAATTAATGTGTAGCTGTGTTATTTCTGAAAAGTCACTGTGCTAAAACCTCCGCTTGTTAATAGGGCTAATAACGCCAGGAGCAGTGTCGTAGTCATGTGTGTTTCCAGTTCCAGAGATAGGTTGGTCAGCAGCTGGAAAGGAGTAAGGCCGGGAATGGTGACCACAGGGTAAGCAGTTTGGGAAACACTGGCCTAGAGGTTTGCTTACTGAGAAAAACCCAATAGAAATAGACAAATTCCACACTATGAAAAATGTTAAAGTGATTGCACTGAAGGAAGACAACATAGTAGCTTGGATTTGATTGCTATGGTTCATTCATAATCAAATAATAGCTGAGCAGTGAATGGGTGCAAATCATCATTAGAATGTACCATATCATTCTGCAGCAAATTAGCAGGTACTTAACCTATGTGAATGTGCAAGTTCGTATCCTTCATATGAAAAGCTCTTCTTTTTTTTTTTTTTTCCCCTCTCTGCATCTTGTAGAAAACAAATAGCTTGGATGTAGTCCTTCAGATAAAAGTCAGATACTTTTGATTTAATCCTACAGTAGATCTACCAATCAGTTGAGTCCTCCATTTGTACCACTGTGGAAGGCAAAGAGGTGAAATGGACTTTCAAGGTCTTGTTTAATCTAGCTCCCTAGTAAATCAGCGCTAAAATCTAATATGTATCTGCAGATATTAGGGGAGCTTTCATTTCTTTCTGGTAAATACCAGAATCAGAATATGTATCCGAATGTCTTTATTGTTCTGACATTTTAAAACAAAACCAAGAAAAGCTTGAAGAAATGAAAGTGTTCAGCAAGCAAAAGAGAGACCAAAATCGTTGAAAAAAGGAAATGCTTTTGGTAGAAGAGCTGTGTTATGAAAATATTTCAAACTCAACCACGCGAGTGTCCTACAGAACAATGGAGAAAACAGAAAAGGAGAATAAATCAGGAAAATAGAAATATCGTGTTTTAATTAATAGAAAAATCTAGGGTCTAATTCTGTCCCTGTTGAAACAGTCAATTATGCTGTTATTGCATAGGTAAGGCCTGTATGTTTTTTGTCCTGACTGAGTAGGGTACAGTAATTAGATGTCTTGTTGGTGTCACACTGCCAGTAACCCACTGCTCATCACTATTTCAGTATGGCAAAGCCTTGATAGCAATAAATTCAATAATTAACTGGAATGGAAAATGTCATTATGGGAGCCAGCACACGGATTTCTGGTTTCTTTCTTAGTGCATGGCACAAAGTTTCTTTTAAATATACAGCAACACAAAGTAATTAAAGGAATATTGCTGTCTCATGTCATGTAGCTTTGGGAAATGTGGCATGTTCTGTGAGCAGGGAAAATGCAGTTCAGGGCCTGACCAATTGGGAAAAGTCACAGTGCATGCTTTGAACAGAAAGCAAGGGCTGGTCTATTAAGATCACATTAAATGGCTCACAAACTTCCCATTTTCACAAAAAAATGACAAAGCTTGCCTGTTGATTTATTATTCATATACAGAGTGCTGCTTCTTCAAGAAGATCATAAATACAATTTCTCTGGCCCAATCAGCCTCTCTGGGTTCCTGATGAAGTGATAAACACAATAGAATTCAGGAGGATTAAGGGATGAGGTGGAAAATGAAAGCTGAGCTGTGTTTCTGCATGTTGCTTTGCGTGAAACAGCCGCAGAGAGATAAGAGCCAAGTAGTATGAAAATATCTGCATAAACTCCCTTGTAATGGAAGCTCGAGGCTCTGTCAAAACTCTCTTTCCAAGGTGAAGGATTCAGATTCTTAGTTACATAGATTTGGGAGGTTAATCCTTTCTTAAAGAATTCTTCCACTTGTATTTATTTAGACAGTATGATCACTACATATTGAAAAAGATACTAAAATCCTCCTCAGATTAGGCTGTTTATTTACTGATATCTTTGGTGTACTTAGAACTATTACTTTTATATGTATTAACTCCCTGGTGTTAATATATCTCTTGACTGAAAATTTTTGTAAGTGTGTAGGACGATGATTCGGCTGGAATGGAGAACAGGCCTGGGGATCAGGGCCATTGGCTTCTCTGTTCAGCTCCCTGTGTACTTACTGTGTGATTTTGTCAAGTTAGCTATATGCACCTCTGTTTATCCATGTGTAAAATGGGCATATTATATTTCAGGGGTTTGGTGAGACTAAATTATGCTGAACACTCTTTTCAGATGAAGGGCTGTCAAAATAACTGTAACCAGTTTTATCAAGCAGCTTTAATTGGCATTGATCTGGTTGCTTGGTTTCATAACTTACCCTAGATGAAATTTGAAGCACTGTTGGGCTGAGGCTCTGTTGTATTGCCATTACTGCTTTATAGTATGGTTTTCAGTCTGGAAAATGCCTGCAATTGATAATCTGAGAGACAGGTGTTTGTGGAAATGTATTTGATTTAAGCACTACATCCAGATTATATTAATTTTTTCATCAGAGTGTCACAACTGCAGGATAAAGAATTTTTAAAGCATTGATCTATTTTTAAGTTCATCAAGCCTCTGACAAAATATAATTCTGAAGATCCCAGCAAATCTTCCCTTTTCTAACTCCAGTGGTACTTATCATATTTGATTTCAAGATACTGTAGTTGCTTTGTAGCCTGAATTTAAGGGTGCATTTCAGCCTTAGCAAGTAAATGTTGAAATCTGGAAGGAAGAGCATGGATTGTGGGAGAGAGGTGCCCAGTGGAGGCCCTGGGCAGCGAGTCTGTTAGCGGGGAAGCCTGCAACATCTTTAGGAAATGATCCTTCTGTTAAGCAGCCTGGGGAGTCTGTCCTGATTATATCTCCTCAGGTTTCATAGAATCATAGAATGGTTTGGGTTGGAAGGGGCCTTGAAGATCAGCTAGCTCCAACCCCCCTGCCATGGGCAGGGACACCTCCCACTAGACCAGGTAGCTCAAAGCCCCATCCAGTCTGGTCTTGAACACTTCCAGGGACAGGGCATCCACGACTTCCCTGGGCAGCCTGTTCCAGTGCCTCACCACCCTCAGAGTGAAAAATTTCTTCCTGATATCTGATCTAAATCCACGCTCTTCTAGTTTGAAACCATTACTGCTCATTCTACTACTACAGGCCCTTGTAACAAGTCCCTCTCCAACTTTATTTTAGGCCCCCTTCAGATACTGAAAAGCTGCTATAAGGTCTCCCCAGAGCCTTCTCTTCCACAGGCTGAACAACCCCAACTCTCTCAGCCTGTCTTCATAGGAGAGGTGCTCCAGCCCTCTGATCATCTTTGTGGCCCTTCTCTGGACTTGCTGCAGTCCAACATCCAGTTTACTTTAGAAGTGTTGGTAACAAGGAGACAATAAAATGCTGATAGATATTTACCACTTATTACCACTGTCCTGCCCCTCACAGGCAGAGAAATCTCCCTGAATAAACCTTTTGTGGGATTTTGAGACATTATTGGGATCATAACCCATGGGTGATGGATGAGTGCTTAATCTTTACTCTCATATCTGAGATCATTGCTGACTTCTGTTTTGTTGGTAACTGTGTGTTAGTGTTTTGTTACCAGTGAGCAGCATAAAAGAATATGAAAATGGAAAGACACATTTCATACCGATATTTTATTTAGACCTAACTAAAGACTGTTGCAAATTACTTCTCAAAATTGTAAATTACTTCTTCACAGAACTCATAATCTCAGCTGATATTCTCCGATCTCCTTTCTGTGGCCTAATAGCCTTTGTAATAAAGGTAATGGCAAAATTTCCATTAGCTTCATTGGTGGAGGGTAAAACTTTGTTTTTATTCACACTGATATAAAAAAATAATAGGAAATTTTCCTGGTGAAATCTTGAAGAAGATCAGGCCGTGACAGTGTTCGGAGCACAGAAGTTTCACTGTATTAATTTCCTGACAAATTGTGGATGTCTAGCACTTTTTCAGGAGGTACCCAACACCTTGCAGGAGCGCATGTTAAATATTTACTTTTGGGCTCAGCAGAATTAACAGAAACCAACAAGGCAATTTTCACTTTTAAACAAGCACAGTTCCTGTGGGAGGAAACCAAGGTGGCAGTCCTTCACATACCACTGAGAGAAGGGAACTATTTTACCCAATGCATAAACGAGACTTGCTGTTCTGCAAAGAGCAGTAACTTTTCAGGAGAATACCTGACTAACTTTAGTGCATACCATGCTATTCTTTTAGCTCAGTGAAGAGTTAAAGAGATCTTCTAGACATCTTAATAAGACCCAGTTCAATGATGTAAAACATTTGCTGAAAGGTACATCAATTCCAGTACACTTCAGTAGAAACAAAACTTGATAAAGGCTGAGGACTTTGCCTAAGGAAAGCAACATGTCAAAAACTTAAAAGGGCAATAGTTTTACATGGTCATATAAAGTGTTTTATACTGCCTTTTTATGCTGTCTTATATATGGAATTCCGATAGAGTGGGATACCTGGGGACCATGCTTCAGGCCAAATTCAGATATACAAAGCCTCTTT
The DNA here is from genome assembly GCA_008711295.1 of Anarhynchus alexandrinus. Classification (NCBI taxonomy): domain Eukaryota; kingdom Metazoa; phylum Chordata; class Aves; order Charadriiformes; family Charadriidae; genus Anarhynchus; species Anarhynchus alexandrinus. The sequence goes on along the minus strand of VUYV01000100.1, from coordinate 2,779,983 downwards.
GCACTCACTCTCTTATTAGATTCATATTAATGTCTGACTAAATATATACCTATCAGATGTAAAACTATACTAACCTTCTGCTCACTCTACTACTTGCTGAAGGTCAGTCCTAATGCTTTATTATTTTTTCATATTAAAAAGCTACAGATGTGATAATAGACACTTTCCTAATTCTTTTCCTGATGAAGCTTTGCTGCTCTCGTGCTTGTACTGTTTAGTAAACAAGTGGGAAAAGGGCAAGAATTGAGCAATTGTACTTGGGAAGGGAACTGCCTATGAAACTATGTCTTTGTTAAAACAGTAGAAGAGTCTGTGGAAAGATTTGAGAACTCCAGTTTGGCCAGGAAAAACATTGTTAGTAGATATATCCTTCATGTTGTGAGTATAGCTCAACAAAGGCACACTCATTAGTTGGATGATGCTGGTGGGGATGATTATTTTTCCCAAGGCCAGATGCTTATTTGATCTTCATTACAAAGAACTCTCCTGTATTTGTTAAACAGAGCTGGCAGGACTCAATCTTCTAAAAGATGAGGTGCCAGAGACAGCTTACTGTGGAGGAGAAAATGCCGACAGCTTCCAGGAACCTAAAGCTTCTGTTTGATTCAGCCAGACATCTTTCGGAGGAAAAGGTCTCTTCCAATATTTTGGAGAGATCTTTGTCCTCTGCCTGCCAGAACATGGAACTGCAAAGCTAATGCTTGATCCAGTTTTTCAGCTTTTCAGAGATTGACAAAGCTTTGGTTAGAGTTTGGAAAATACTTTGGTTTCGTTTCTATTTTGTCAAACAGAGTTTACACCAGGCAGATGTTAGTGGGTGCAAAAAGTTTAATGTGTCAGACTGCAGAATGATGGTGGGGGAGTATTAAGGGTATGTCTTTTCTTCTGTATTTATGTAAACTAGTAGGAAATTCACTTAAATCTTCACAGTTATTTTACTGCAACACTATGATAGGAGAAACACTTTCCCCAGGAGATACCAATAACTTCAATGTGGGTAAAAATTTGAAGTTGAAAGTTGGCAATATCCCTTTAAAACAACCAAAACTTTAGTAGACATGGAAAGTTTAAGCCATAAAAATGAAACCTCTGTCAAAACAGCCATCACTGTTGGGTGGTATCTGATTGTCAAGTATTCTGCTTGCTGGCCACACAACAGGGGAAGGCTTCCCAGTCACTTCTGCAGGAATGACACTGGCTCCCAGACGTGATCAATATAGACTGTACTTGCCATTGATCTCTGCAATTTACCTCAGCTGATCTGCTGCTGTGTTTTGTGCCTGACTGACATTTTTTCATCTGAGATTTGGTTTTTACAGAATAGATAGCTTTTCTCACAAGACCTAGTTTGCAAACAAGATTGTAACCTGCTGTCTTCACTAATTTTATCACTAGACAGGGACAAAATGTCCATATTGTTGGTGTTTTGTTTTTCTTAATTGCCCCTGGAATTTTGAAACTCCTATCACTTTATTTAATTCGGACATCACCCTTATACATTTACCTAACCCCTTGTATTTTATGGTTATCTGGTGAGTCTACTGATTACTGATTAAAAAGAATTAAGTTTGGGGGACGTGTTGAAGTTTGTGCATTAGCAATGTTTCAAGTCTTCCTCTGGGTTTCATGGCATTGGGTTGCCATGAAAATTTAGGGGGAAAGCATCTGCAGGGACAGTGTGCATATATATGGATGGATGTTTGTCTCATTTTTTTAATTACAGTTGTACAAGACCTGAGTGCTTTAAGTTTTAGTTACATGTCATTCCAGATAAGAATAACCACCTAGAAATGTGGTGCAAAATAGCAACTTAAGGCCAATAATTCTGTTCAATAACAACAATTTTGGTATTCTATCAGTTATCTTCCAAGGTCCCCACAAAATACACAGCGCTCTCTGCTTTCTTGCAGCATGTCCTACACCCATATGTGTTTAAATGAATCACCCAAGTACTGGATTCTGAGATAAAATATGCAAATAATGTCACTTGAATGCATATGTGATGACAAAATATGAATTGTTTCTAATAGCTGAGTAGTTAATTTTAATAGGATTCTTCATGCTAATGAAACTACTGTGAAGGCGTTTTCCCCCTGTGTTTTTATAGCATCTAGCACAACTGAGTCTGTTTCCTCGGTGCTATATTCATGCAGTTAATAAATATGTAGCATACAAGTGTTTTGAATTAACTTTATGTAATGTAGATATAATTGCCTGTCCTTGCAGCCTTTAGGAGACCTCACGGTAACTGCGGACATATTATTACCTATAAAAATGAGCAGTGATAGCTTTTTGAAAATGGTGCTTAAATCTGTACTGTTAAAGTGGTCATGAAAATTCAGAGTTAGTGTCCTGATGTTCTGCACTCTGAAACACAGCAGAACGCTCACTGGTGTCAATCCAGCATTTTGAGAAAACAAACCTTTGATCTCAGGAAACCAATTTTAAAAAATGTTAATTCTAATCCTGTACTCATATATTTTATATATTTTATTTTTATTTTTTTTTGGCACACAAGGTTAAGATTAAAGGAAGTAAACCAAAAAAAGCCTCTGCAATTCTTACTGCATGTGCAGACTGTGTATACATTCCTTGAATTCGACTTCCTTTCTTAAGACAAAAAATACATGTAAAATTTGTCAGGTAAAAGCTGTTGCAACTTCCACTGAAGTCAAAGGATTTGTGCAGAAAATAAACCTCTTAGGTAAGTTCTGTGATTTAAAGGAACAAAGGTAGGACAAAAATGCTACTGCTTTAGCTGGATCTCTTCCTCAGCTTTAAAAGATGATTTTTTGACTTCATGTGAAAACAAAACACTTAAAGTGGCGTCTCAAGAACACTAACAACTACTTAATGTTCATATAATGAGCAAGCTGACAATTATAGACTTCATTGGGTGGCACTGAATATATGACCCATATCACCTCATATGGCAAAGCTGTACCATCATTTTAATTTATGTGTAGCTTGATAGCATATATAGACCTCTGCTGGTGATCATCCTGTGACAACCATATGAAGATTGGTGTCCCACCTCAGGGAGCTTCTCATGAGACACAAGATTGATAGCAGAAGCATGTGGGGAGCACAAGGTGAGGTAATAAGAGGTGCACATCAATTAAAATGAGCAGATTCAGCTGACAAAAAGAAGTTTTGTGGGGAAACAGATTTAATTAGACTTCAACAGTCTCAGTATGTTCAGTGAGCACAAATAATGCTATAAATAGAGACAGACTCACATTCTTCTGTTCATGTGTATGTGTTTAGCCACTGAGTGCATTTATGTACAAAAACAAGCACAGTTTTTGGTGCTGCTTTAATAATGTTTTCCTGTGGGAAAAGATGTAATCAGACTACCTCTGATATGAGATAGTGAAGTGCATTGTGTGTCATCAGGTTCTGCAACACAAACTTTCATATTTTATGAGCTGTGCAGCAAATATCTGTACAATATAGACATATTAAAATGCCACCTGCTGACTGGAGGTTTTACATTTCTGTATAGTGTTATTATAAACAAAATACAGTTTTAAGTGATGGATATGTTCTGCACTGATTTATGTTCTGTGTAGCCCTGTAACAGTTAATATGCCCAATTCATTTCTGGTGCTATTCCACTAGATTCAGAATGTTAATGTCAGTATAGCTACACTAGGGATAAACTAAATCCAGTAGGATTTACACTAAGTGGATAAAATTATTGAAATAAATACCTACTTGTGCAGTATGTCATCATTTTTAAAAATCAAATCAAAACTTGATTCTGCAGTTCTTCTTACATACAGAAGAATGATCAAAGATGTCTAACAGGAGTGCTATTGTGAATGAAGGCAGCAGCTTGGACCCTGATCTTAGGAAAACAAGAAAGTTCGTGCTGTGTCCCAGATTCAGCAACTTTATAACTGTGACAGAAGAATGAAAAAAAAATATATAGTCCCACTGGCTCTAACAAGACTAGGATTTAACTCTGAAGACATTCATAATTAATAATATTCATATAGGTGTTGCATACTGATAACTTCAGAATATTTGCCAAAACCAAATTAATTGAAATGGCTCCTGGCAATTTAAAGGAGAAAGGATGCCATTCTAAATCTACCTGCCACAATGTATAGATTCTATGATTCTGTGACTTCATAGGTTTGTATTTCTAGATTCAAAAAGGTAACACTCACATTCAAAATAGCTTTTCAGTCTTTCCCTTCTCAATTCACTCCTACCTGGCTCTGTGTAATATTCTTTTCTGTGATTTTGCTTTCCTTCCTTGAAATAGCATCTTATGTTGATTTTAAATTTTTCACGGCCTTTTTGGGGGGCAGCTTCCTTGTTTGAATGACGCCATCTCTGAAGCACAGATGTCTCCACTCTTGTTTCAATGTAATATTTCTCTCCTATGGTGCTGGCTGGATTTTAGTCATAAAGACTTAGGATCAGAAGCATGCCTGCCCTTAGCCTAACTTTGCAGTACTTTGCAGTGTATCTTTGCCAGAATTAAAAAAAAAATCCTCTTTTTAAACTTTTCTAGACTGATCTGTTCCATGAATCAAATATCTGGCATGTCACAAATTTATTTCTTTAAACTTCATTGCATTTTGACATTACTTTTCAGATGTCTAGTTGACATATAATTACTGTTTTAAATGGGGATCACTGATTGCCTTCAGCTGTTTTTCCTGAGGCTGTTGCAGATCAGGTGGATGAAAAAACAGTTGCACCGGAAGTGACCTGTTATGCGCTGATAGAATGCAAACCACTTCCGAATAGGAAAGCTCTGATATACAGTCCCTAGTTTTTACTGTCCGTGAGCCCATTATCATCATCATCAGTGCCATCTGAGGTCTTCTAAAAAAGGTGGCTATGAACCTTATATCAGTTTATGTATTTTCTTAAATTTTGAATTTTTATTTCTGTAAATTCTGCTGCATCACCCTTTCCACTGAGGAGTTTCGTCTCTTTAGGTTGGGAGTTTATTACTAGCTTTACAACTCAGTCTATTTTCTTTGATTGTTTACAGCTGGGTATTAAGCAAACCACTGACACAGTATACATTCCAGAATGTTACAGTAATTCCAAAATAGGAAAATACTTCCTTGTAGTGTGACAACTTTCCTCATTTTGGTGTCTGGCTGTAAATAAAACCAACCAGATGGTCCTCACTGATCTGTATTGTGCGGGAGATATCTCAGTGCTTTCATGTCAGGGCACAGATTTGTCTCATCTAACAACGGCAGAGAAGCAGCTCTTTTGTGTGTTTATTTGATGTTTCTGGTTCAGACGGCTGGCAGCGTGCACAGTCCAAGAATGGCAGTCCTCCAGATTTAATATCATGCTAGAGATGACTAGTGGAGGGAGTTGAAATGAACCAAGGAGGAAACATGAAAGTTGTGTTGTGGTATTGTGTTAAAATGTTATTTTCATATGGAACCCAGCCAGACTTAGGGATAAAATCCAATGATCTGCAAACTGTTTTGTCAAGACCCAGGCTAGAGGGGGACTGGTAAGTGGAAAAGGCTGCATGCCTAGAGATCAGGTGTTCTCCAGCATGCCCATCCTTGGCCAAAACAGAGTGGACCTGACTTCAAAGGGAGTGTTGAGCAGCTTTGCTTTGTCAAACAAATTAGGAAGTATGGTACCATAATGCGAGAACATTCAAGAGTAATCAATAGAAGAAATGGAATACTGACGTGTAAGAGAAAGGCGAAGTTCAGTTCCAGAGAGGAGAGATTTTGAGGTCTTTCAGTTTGACATGATAGCTAATGTATAGCCATGTCTTTTTCAGGTATGATGGTTTGTTGTGTACACAAAAAAACTACGCACCCCCAAAAGCCTGTAGGCTCAGCAACTGTACTGTAGAAATATTTCTACACGGTAGACTGTCTTTATTCTCTTCATTAAACACCTGCTATTGATCACTGCTAGATATGAGATACTAGAGCAGGCAAATGTTTTGTCCGAACCTGTACAGCCTTTTCTGTGTTCTTATGTCTTCAGTTGTCACTTTTCTGTACACTGTCACTTTTCTGTACACATGTACACATGTTAAATTTCATTTGGAAGAATCAGGATTCCTTGTTCATTACCTATTTAATTACAACTGGAAGTAGTTTTTGTTGTTACCTTTCTAAACTGCTAGGCAGCACAATTTTAAAAAAATAAATCCCATAATGCTGACTATCTCAGTGACTGGGAAGTTCTTATCTGCAGTTTAAGGCACCTAAGGAATCCACATCTCTAACATTTCTTCTTTTTCTAGCACTTTTCTGACCAGCCTGGAAAAAACTGAAAAACAGAGGCCAACCATGGGAATCCAGAGGACACCTAAATTGTGATGCTTTCTTGACTCTGGGCTTTTATATTTGAATCTGTATTTGTTGCAAGTAGAGATAAGTAGTTCCCAGTTTAGACCTGTACAGTATCTGCGTAGTTCCTGTAGCTTTTAATTTAGGCACATAGGACACATTGTCAACTGAATTAAGCTTGTATTTCAGAAGGAAAGATGCAAAGAAATAATGAATCATTATTTTGTATCTCTTTTTAGCCATAGCTTTCCAGGTTGGTAAAAGAGGTTTCCTTATTTTAAAAATCGGGAAAGTGAGTCATGGGAAAGTGGTGATATTCCCAACAGCCTAGAGGCACAATTGGGAATGGTTTGCTGTATCTGTATTGTCTATATTAAGTTCAGAAGACAGAGTTTTCCTTCTGTTGTCAGTCATACACATAAAAGAAATTCTATAAATGCCAGTAGTAGTGTTTCTTTACGTAATTTGAGACACTCTAACAGCTTCCTCCCAAACTCAACAATTTCTGGCAATGACAGCTTCTGGTCACAACATCAAGTTGCAACTGTAACTGTTTACGTTATTAATCTGCCATTATTGTAGATTCTGTCAGTAACAATTACATGCTGTTTACTGAATCACACAAACATCCTGTGGAAGGGGAGAGCTCCTCACTGTGAGAAGAACTGGCTTAACTTGGTAAGAAAAAAAGAGAAAAATTGGTTTTAAAACCAATAGGTGTTTGCCCTGCTACCCATTTCTTATTTGGCATGACTAACTGATGGCTAATAGTATTTGGGAAAGGGTGTTAATGAAACTTGTACTATCATGTTCTGTAAGCAACAATAACAGAGAGCAGAAAGGCTTTGTGAGGGCCAGGTTGGGATGATGAATGTGAGAGATGAGACTGAGCAGAACAGAAAACTCCCGAGAGCACTGACATCATGAAGTTTCTTCCCCACTCTTGTTTTAGATGAATGAAAACAAATATGTCTTCCTTAAGAGTTCCGCTGGTATCTTTTTCTTGCCAAGAGGCTGATCCCCCTAGTCTTTCTTTATCAGCTTTGTTGTATAATTGTGCCTAGATTTCTGCCTTTCATATTCAAAATAGACTATTGTCCTACTGGCCAGCTGTCACTTTGATAAGTAAATGTTCTAGAAAGAAGCGACAGGAAACTTCTGATTATTTTTTCCATGTTTTCTCATACAACCTGAGCCTCTGCTATTCTGTTGCACTCTTCACAAATATAAATTAGTCTCTGCACATTTAATTACTTACCGGTGTCATTTATGTGGGCTTTTATGTATGCAAGTGGAATTTGCTACTTAATCCCCTGTTTATTGCAGTGACACTTTATTGCAGAGAAACACAGATACAGGCTGGGTGATGAGTGGATTGAGGGCAGACGTGAGGAGGACTTGGGGGTATCGGTGGATGAAAAACTGAATATAAGCCAGCAATGTGCACTTGCAGCCCAGAAAGCCAACCGTATCCTGGGCAGCATCAAAAGAAGTGTGGCCAGCAGGTCGAGGGAAGGGATTCTGCCCCTCTACTCTGCTCTTGTGAGACCCCACCTGGAGTACTGTGTCCAGCTCTGGGGCCCCCAACAGAAGAAGGACATGGACCTGTTGGAATGAGTCCAGAGGAAGGCCATGAAGATGATCAGACGCCTGGAGCACCTCCCCTACTAGCAGAGACTGAGAGAGTTGGGGTTATTTAATGTGGAGAAAAGAAGGCTCTGGGGAGACCTTATTGAGGCCTTTCAGTGCTTAAAGGGGTCCCGTAAGAAAGTTGGGGAGGGATGAGGGGTAATGGTTTTAAAATGGAAGAGGGCAGATTTAGATTAGATATTAGGAGGAAATTTTTTACTGTGAGGGTGGTGAGGCACTGGAACTGGTTGCCCCTCCCTGGAAGTGTTCAAGGTCAGGTTGGATGAAGCTTTGAGCAATTTGAACTAGTGGGAGGTGTTCCTGCCTATGGCAGGGGGGATGGAACTATGTGATCTTTAAGGTTGATTCCAACCCAAACCATTCTATGATTCTGTGATACTTGGGAAGTTTCAAGGCAAATGGGGTAATTCAAGTTCAGCAGAGTCCTGCCCCTGCTGATCAGGATCCTCACGAGGAAGAGAGGAAGGATCCTGTTTCCCTTTCTTCGTAGTCAATCAGAATTACAGATTTTTCATGTGTTTGCTGGCATAGAAAGTTCACAGTTAAGCACTGTCAAGTTTCAGTCAGTGAATTGTCAAGCCTGACTGGGAGGGCAGAAAATGGGGAAAAGATGCTGTTTTTTTTTTAACAGTGCACATTCTCTTTGGGTTGCCTTGAGTCATCTTCAGCTGTCTAGTCAGTACGGCTCTGAGACATAGACTGGAGCTTTGCCTCTCATCTGTTGGAGACCCACATAATAAGTGCCTGGTTTTACTTCGATACATCAGCAAGAGAAAAAACCCTGCCAGGATTCTGTTATAAATCTCTCTGATTAATAAGGGAGTTACATTCAGGAAATTAGCTCATTTCAGTGCATGGAGCCTTTAGGAGCACTACTGTGTTTTAGGGTTAATACCAATGATAGAAATAAGTCCCACAGTCCACAGAGGGGAAGAAGGTCCATACCTGTGATTGTATTCGTGACCACAATCTTTGCAAGGATGTGTTCTGAAGAATGGTACTTTTTTATATGTTCCATAATGGGAAGGTGAGAAAAATCTCAACGATTTTAATTGCTAGGGAAAGTGTTATAAATGATACATAAAAGTTTAGATCTCTGATAAAGGGCAAAATGAAGTTATAAGACTGACTGGCAGGAGAGTACAAGACATTTGCACAGGAGGGACACTGAGAGGTTTTAATCTAATAAAAGAAATCCCTTTTTAGTTTTCACGTTCTCTGAGTGTTCTCCAGATTTGCATTGGCATTTCTTTCCCAGGCACTAATGTGCCAGTTGAGAGAATATTCTTGGTAATGAATGACATTGAACTGATGACAAAGCAGAAAGTGAGTACTGTAAAGGAAGAAAATAAAAAGGCTAGCACAGTTGTTAAGATGAAACACCTGCTGTAAGTGCCATGAAAGGATGCTGGGGAGTAGGCAGCTTCTGAACAAATCATTTTCCGAGGAAAGCTAAAAAATCCCTGTCTGCCCACAAGGCCTTCTTTCCTCCATCTCCTCAGTCTCTTTCCTGTGGATTACTGTTTTCATATGTGTGTTTTCTTTGGCACGTTGTTAATAGCTTGTAATACAGAGGTTGCACATAAACAGTTTTTGTTTCAGATTGATATCTAAGCAAGCTTTCTTATTCTCCGTGTCCCATCGGTTTTCAGACTAACATATTCTTTCTGAGCACATAATATAAAATTCCAGCAAGCCTCTTTGTAAATCTCTAAGATGTGTTAACAGGGTCTAACCACATCTTTCAAGTGATAGCTCCAAAGGAGTTTGCTACACTGGCTCACCAGTATCACAGAAAGTCTTTCCCTAGGAAGCCAAAAGCGGCATTTCTAAAGCTTGTCTTTAGTTATTAATAGTGTTTCAGCTTAGAATTTTACAAGGGATTCTTTCTTTTGCAAATGCAAAGAAATTTTGACAAAAGAGGACACTGATATCCTTTGCAACCTGCCCCCATAATTCTTATCCTTGGCTGGCACTTAAACACAGATACAACTGGCATGGCATTTCCTAAGTGGGCCTGATACCAGTCTAACAGATGGGGCAATGGGGGAACAAACATGTACTTCAATCTTGGGTGTTTCAGGCACTGAGTTCCATTAAGGAGTGTTTGGACTGCAGTCTGCTCAGAGAAACATTAGCAAAGATCAAGGAGACATGTGACCTCTAGTACTCCAGTCATCAGTGGAATTAACTTTGGCTTCTGGTATAATGTAAAGCATGTTTTGGCACTCATGAGTCACTACCAGTATTTTGCTCACAAAGGAAAGAAAGAGTGAGAAGGAACATTTTGACTGCTTTGTTGCTGATTTGAAGATCATGCCTGTGGAAGTTGGCCTAAGTGCCAGTGGAGTTTTACTGGAGTGACTTTATATTGGTCTGTGCTGTTGCTTTTCCAAAAGATTTGAACTATTTATTAGGATTTCAGAACATTTAGTGCATATAATCTTATTTTCGTTTGAGCTGCTGCTTTCCACTCAGTATGTTCACCAGCTAGAATTACATTTTAGTCATATACAGGAATACAGTGGATATCACCCATGCAGAATATTTCGTAACCTTTTAAATTGAGTTATTTTCCCCCCTATATTTAGGTGAAACAGTGTGCTGAGCACAAAGGTGCTCTAACACCATGGGAAGTATTTTATTAATAACATAGAATACAGAATTATATTTTCAAATGAACTTGAAGAGAATTGTTCCCAGATCATTGTGACTGCTCCAAGGAGCTGACAATATGAAAAGTTTAGATGCCTTTAAAGCACAGGCGGCTTTAATGTGGTAGCAAATGGTTCTATACTTGTTGGAGTTGTGTTTTCTGAATTTTCCAGGTGGCGTCGACTAGAACCATATGAGAGAGACACTATAGCATATGTTCATTCTCTTAAGACCGGGTCATCCAGAAAAATAACAAGTGATTACATCAGTGGGCAAGGGAAGAGCTATGGATGTCATCTATCTGGACTTCTGTAAGGCTTTTGACATGGTTCCCCGCAACATCCTTCTCTCTATATTGGTGAGATATGGATTTGATAGATGGACTATTTGGTGGATAAGGAATTGGCTAGTTGTTCGCATCCAGGGGGTAGTGGTCACTGGCTCAATGTCCAGATGGAGATCAATGGTGAGTGATGCCCCTCAGGGGTCCGTACTGAGACCAGTAAGTACTGTTTAATATCTTCATGAACAACATAGACAGTGGGATCAGGTGCACCCTCATCAAGTTTGCAGAAGACACCAGGCTGAGTAGTGCGGTTGACACACCTGAGGGATGGGATGCCATTCAGAGGGACTTGAACAAGCTCGAGAATTGGGTCTGTGTGAATCTTATGAGGTTCAACAAGGCCAAGTGCAAGGTCCTGCACCTGGGTCAGGGCAACCTTCAGTATCAATACAGGGTGGGGGATGAGTGGACTGAGAGCAGCACTACTGAGAAAGACTTGAGAGTATTGGTGGATGAAAAACTGAACATGAGCTGACAACATGCACTTCCAGCCCAGAAGAACAACTCTATCCTGGGCTGCATCAAAAGAAGCGTGGCCAGCAGCTTGAGGAAGGTGATTCTGCCCCTCTACCCTGCTTTGGTGATACCCCACCTGGAGTACTACATCCAGCTCTGGGGCCCTCAGCACAGGAAAGACATGGACCTGTTGGAGCAGATCCAGAGGAGGGCCACAAAAATGATCAGAGGGATGGAACACCTCTACTATGAGGACAGGTGTGGAGAGTTGGGCTTGTTCAGCCTGGAGAAGAGAAGGGTCTGGGGAGACCTTATTGTGATCTTTCAGTACTCAAAGGGGGCTTACAAGAAAGGTGGGGACAGACTTTTGAGTAGGATCTGCAACGATAGGACAAGGGGTAATGGCTTTAAACTAAAAGAGGGTAGATTCAGACTAGACATAGGAAAGAATTTATTTTTTTTTTTACGATGCGAGTGGTGAAACACTGGCACAGGTTGCCCAGAGAGGTGGTAGATGCCCCTTCCCTGGAAATGCGCAAGGTCAGGTTGGATGGGACTCTGAGCAATGTGATGTGTTTGAAGTCATCATTTAAATGATATGCATTAGTGGCATAAGTAATGGCTTACAATGCTGTTCCATTGTAAATTTTTCAGGGAAGAGAATGTATATTTTGTTTTAAGAATACTTTGTATATTAGAAGTCCTATATGTACAACATTCTTCATAGTATTTTGTAAAAAAAGTGGGGTCAGATTCATCACTGGTTTAATTCCAGCAAAGTTATACCATGGGTTAATTTATACTGAAATTATTTTCAGAATATTCAGGATTGACCTATTTTGACCAGATAATTTCAGAATTATCATTATTTTGTTCCTCTCATTCTTAGCTCCTGAGTAGGAAAGAATTAGTACCATTGTATCTTGCTTATTTGCAATAGATGAGAAAGAAGGTTTATCTGTGCTTTCTTGGGCACTAGAATTTACTGTACGTTTCATTTCATGAAAAGTTTTGCTTTTCGCTTGCATCAACTGTGCTTTTTTAACCTGCCACCTGAGGTCATTTCAATTATATCTGACAAATGAGTTACGGTAACCAAATGAATTGCATTTCTTTTTCATAAGTAATTACAATGCAAATTGTAAGTGTTATGCCCAGTTTTCTGGAAATGAATTGGGCAGAGCTCTCTCTTTTCTTTAAATACTTCTTGCAGGAAAGATACAAATGATTATATAGAAATTGAAAGTCAGTCAATAACAGAAAATTACATTTGAAAAGCAACTTTATTCCATGCAGCACTGAATATTAGTAGTGACTATGCGTGTTTCCAGCAGGCCAAGAAGACAAAACAAAACACATCTTCCAAAGAACACTTCATAATCTAGCAAAAGGAGAAGTCTTGGTTTGGATCAGATATCGCACTTACAAGCTCCTACTTGTATCCAAACATACTAAAATTATTCCTATATCCTGGGTCTGGGAATCCTTATGAAATTTTTTTATTTTAACAGTAGCATTTTCATTGTGTATCCTGGCCTAGTCGAAAAAAAGAAAAGAAAGGAAGTGGGGAAAGATGATGTGTGTGTTTGGAGAGCTTAAAAAAACGTGCAAACCTTCCTAAAATACAGCATTTTTTTTTTTTTAAAAAAAAAGAATTTTCCCTAAACATCATCAGAGAATATTGGCTTAGTAGAACCTCTGGCAGAAAAGCATTGCGTAATAAACTACAGTGTGTTTCCTGCAGCACCTGGGGTTTTCTTTGAAATGTGTCTCACTGGAAATCAGGTCATGCTCTACTGTTCATAGCATACAGCATTTTTTTTAGCTTCTGGTACTGTGCATAGCTTCTGGTACTTTGGCTGTGATAACAATGACATTGGTGTGTATTAAATTGGTTACCATCAGTGTGATATCTAAGATGCAGGCAGTTAATATGAAATGTTTGGTTGCTGCCAGCAGAGCCCATATTTGTTGCCAAAGAATAGGTAGTTTATGAATGTTTTCATGAATGTCCTGTTTTGATTTAACAGTCGTGTACTGTTGTGAAGCAGAGGAAACACTAATAGAGGCCAGCCTGACTCCTTCATTTAAGCTAATTAGCTTTTTCACAGAAGGTGGTGTGAAGAAGAGAACTAAACCTGAAGTACAAAGAAAAGTTGTTTTAAAGAACTGGGATGCAGCCCTTAAGAAACATAGTTATGCTTCTTTTCTCATAAGTGATATTCAGAGAGATATATATTGGGGCATGGGTTAGGGACAGTGATGAGAGGCATTTAGCTCCTGACTGTCTTGGAACCTTGAGCAATAGCCTGGCAGAAATGGTGGGTGAAGTGAGGGTAAGCTAGGGGCATAGCAGAATGATGCCAGTGAAAGCGAGCCTGTGCTGATATCAAAGCTGAACCTTAATTTGGGGCAGAATATCCTTCCTTAATCTACCTTCCATGGAGACAGAAGGTCAAGTGGCAGAAACCCTGCCTAATGGCTTGCATTATAATTTGAATTAATTATGCCCTGATACATCTTGAGGAATCTTGTTAATAAAAAGAAGCCCTTCTACTCATCTTTAAAACCATCCATCAGTTTGCTTGGCCAGAAATTCTTCCAGATGTTTCATCACCACTGTGTGAATTTGAGGCCCGTTATAGTTAGGAGCTTAATGAATTGACCAAATCTGAAAGATACTAAGAACCGTAGCAGAAATTTTCTTTCTCAGTTCCAACAGACAATTCTTTGTTTGTCATTTTGCAAGATTCCTGGACTGTGTGGATTTAAACAATGCATTTGCTGCTCTGAACTAAAGCTATGGCTAAAACAAACTAAGCAGAACAAATTCAGTTGTAATATAGCAGTGATCACGTTGTATTACATGTAGTATGATGACAAAAGTGTAGAATCTATAGTAAGAGTCCTGAATCCTATTGTTTCCCTGGAATCTGCCTGGATGTATTTTTTTGTTTCTGGGGGCGAGTGATGCAAAGCTAGGAGAGAGTACAGTTCTGTACCTTGTGTCTTTGCAAAAGAATAACTGGGAGTCAATTACTACAAGGAGAATGTTGTGGTAACGTGTATCCCTTGACCTATTTCAATCAGGTTTCCTAATAGAGAGGGTGATCAGTACCCGTGGTGTTAAGTACCCCTACTATCAGAAGAAAACTAAGTAAAGTGCAAGGTTTGACTTTTAAAATAACTATATATGCCAAAATAACTATATTTGCCATAGTTTAAAAGTGATTCAGGTGCCTAAAAAAAATTCAATGCCTTTGATAAGACCTAGCACAGGGCTAGTAGGACATCTGCATAGGTACTATGTCCATATGCAGGGGGATAGCCTGCGTATTTAAACTATTTAAACTCTTACTAGATGCCCGCACTTGAAAAGGAAAAATTAAAACTAAGCAGAGGACAGACTTTCACAATACCTATGAACTACTTAAAAACCATTTGTGAAGCAAATTAAAGCTCTTTTTTTTTGGGGGGGGGGGGGAATAATTACTGCCGTAAAAGACAGAAATGTCCCTGACAGACTTCATTGGGAAGAACACTGCTTCTCATTAACAATAACTTAAATTGGTTACCTGAATCTATTAGCAGTATAAGGAAAAAAAACCCTGATTCTGGTATGCAGTGTCAAACTTCATTTGAATCAGTCAGTGAGGAAACAAGGAGTGTGATGAAAGAGAGAGATAAGGATGAAGTGTGCCCATTTTTCTAGCCTCAAGAGAAAACCAGTGCCATCACAAAGCTTCCTGTTCAATTTCTGGGATTATCATTAGGGTTTTTTTTGGCATTGGGAATAAGTTGCTAAGGCCATTCTACAAGGCCAAGGTGCCTTGAAGAACTGAAGTATTGGTTACCTTTATCACAGGCAAGAATTTTCCTCACTCTACATTTTTTTAAACTCAACTAGTTTTCTGCATTTTACAGGGGAAAAGAACTAACTTCCTCTGATATTGGAGTCTTCTTCTATTCCATTTTTTTTACTTGTCTTCATCAGTTCTGGTGACAATTTTCAAAAACCAAAAGCATAATCTCATTGACAGTGTCCACAGTGTGTTCACATATTATGAGCCACTATCATTCTCTGTACAGTCAATAGATTTCTAAGTCCTTTCTTTAAAAAAAAGAAAAATGTTTGGGTAAATGTAAATGTATTTGGGCAATTTTGGGTAAACCCTGAACCCCTTTCAAGCTGGGTCGTTCTTATTTTGAAGAACAGGTATTCTGAAGTTATCTCCCTCCCTTGAAAATTGTCAGCACTTGTAACTGACTGACTGGCTTTTCTTGTAAGAAATCGTGAGGTGGAGATAACAGCAAGAGTTTATTTACCCTCAATAAAATCCTCTTGTATTTGTTTCAGTTGCCTAGTAGAATAATTTTTCATTCCTCTGTTTGAATCTATGCCAAAAATCTTTGCCATCCACATTTAGGCTTTGGCAAGTTGGGAATACGGCTGTGGTACTTGAGTTTGTTATTTAATGCTTGTACTGTTCTTAGTTACACTGATGAAGACAAACAAAACTAATCTCATTTCTCAGAGAAAAATAAATCTCGCACACTCCAAAACAATTCCACCAGCCAATACCTTCCTCAGCCTCCAGAGCCACAGATGTTGTTTCCTCTGAGTTGTCCGTTTTATCCAATTTGGTAGGAAGACTGGAGCAGGAAGCTATCTGTAGAGTTGTACAATTTTCTGTATGCCATGATGACCATCCAGAGAAATAACCTTCACCCAGAGCAATACTTAGAAGTGTAACATTTCCAAAACTTATCTTTTGCAATACACTTCTTATTAAAAAGTTTTGTAGCTAATAGCTTACTAATTGCAACCAAAGAAGATAAGAGGCCAAAGATCATCAGGTGAGCAGGAATTAGACCTTAGGGTTTTTCAGTCACAGGAGATGACCTAATCACTGAATCATTGTTTTTAACACTGTTAGCTTTTGCGTAAGTGTATGGTTCAGCGTCAGCCTCTGGCATATTGGTACTTAAAATAATTATTATGATCCTAAATAGTAAAAAGCTTCCTAAAATGAATCTGCTAACAAGTCGAATTGTACAATCAAACTGATATTAAGTACTGTAAGGCAAAATTTTGAGAGAAAATAATCTCTTCTTTTTATGTAAGTAAGATAACAGCTCTTTTCTAGCCCCAGGTAGGCTTCTAAAATTCAGATGATTCATTTAGTTGAAAAAAGCACCCTGGCTTTTTTTTTTTTCCCCCCTTATTTTCTCTGGGAACTCAGAGTAAGCAGTTACTTCATCAGCATGGCGCATGCCTTTTCAACAAGACCAATGTAAGCTTGCTTAAAGCAAACTTGAAAGGTTGATATAACATGAGGTTTTATCACCTCATAAATGATCTATGACAAGAGGGAAATGATCCTTAATATCAAGGTGACTCAGAGAGCCTAAATCAGACTTCTCTGAGTTACTCTCTAAAGACGCCTGCAGAAGAGGAAGAAGCAATCTCCTAACATGGGTGTTTGCAGGTGAATAGTCTCCCCGTGTCCAAGTTACATTTTGCATCACAAAATGTAAACACTCCCACATTGTTAGTGTTGATAAACGACTTGCAATATTTACTTTGAGGGGCTTCAGACTTTTAGTGTTAATAGATAGGAAATCAAAGATGACACCTTTTAATAACTAAATTAATCATTCAAAACCATGAGGTTCATTTCAGGTGGAGGTGTACATTGCCAAAGCACCAGTGAAAACTGATTTTGAATTCTTGACTGAGATCTGTCTTTTCCCTTCCCAGGTCTTTTCTCTACCTATAAAGTAATAAGTGACTAAAAAATTGAGCAGTATATGTCTCTGTAATTTCACTGCTATAAAATCTTTTCAGATAATGAAAGGATAAAAATTTGTCATGTAAACGTATGACTTAATTTCAACAGAAAACATAATAGAAAGTTTGTGAAGTGATTTGTGAGTGCTTTTTTTTAAAGCTAAACTTCCTAAGAATATCTTACTTTGCTTTATCACCTTCACCTTGACTCACCAAGGAGACCAGCTCCGGTGCAGGTAAGTCCGCACTGGGGAAGGGGATCGAGGTGGAAAAGGCCGGCTAGGGGCTCTTTTGGGGGCTTTCGAAGGCGGGAAAAGCGGTGAGCTCTTGCTGGGCCCGGCAGTGCTGGGGTGGGCTACTGACGTGGCGGGGGCAGAGCCAACACCACACGTGGCAGTTCTAAATGGGCAGTCCTGGAGCACAGCACGTGGGCAGCCCATGGGCGTCACCGTGGGGAGAGTGTGCAAGCAGGCCGCAGCATTCCGCACGGTCGGTCGCTCCCACGGTTGGTCCCCAGTTCAAGAGAGACAGAGAACTACTGGAGAGAGTCCAACGTAGGGCAACTAAGATGATTGAGGTATTGGAGCATCTCCCTTATGAGGAAAGGCTGAGAGAGCTGGGACTCTTTAGCCTGGAGAAGAGAAGGCTGAGGGGAGACCTTATTATTGCTTACAAGTATCTAAAGGGTGTGTTGAAGGAGGATGGAGCCAGACTCTTATGTAGGAAGTTCCATTCAAATACATGGAAAAACTTCTTTACGGTTAGGGTGACAGAGCACTGGAACAGGCTGCCCAGGGAGGCTGTGGAGTCCCCTTCTCTGGAGATTTTCAAGACCCACCTGGATGCAGTCCTGAGTAATGTGCTCTAGGCAATCCCGCTTTGGCAGGGGAGTTGGACTAGATGATCTCTAGAGGTCCCTTCCAACTCTGAAAATTTCTGTGATTCTTGGTGATGGATAATGTTGCTAAAAGAATTAATTTTCCTAATATATGCTTGTTCACCCCAGGTAACTGCTAAAATATTGGGTTTGTATTTACATTTCTGCTTCCTACCAGGAGGGCAACTGTAAAACATTTTCCTTAGTACCAAGTATTACAAGTTAAATTTAGCAATAAAGGAAATACCCAGTTCAAGAAATTAAATTTTAAAGCTTATGTTTATTTTTTAGTAGCACACAATAGTCTTCTTAAAAATAGTGAAGAAAAAGTTACTATTTTAATTAAAGTAGCATATGAACTTCTAATTGCCAATTGAACAACTTTGCCTTTCAAACTTTGGGTTGTATCAATTGATCGCAATTTGCTTTTGCCATTGTCGGAGCCCATCTTGCCAAGGCCTGTGACAACATTTTACTCTTCAGTGCTCTTAATGTTCAGCTTTCAATTCCTGGATGACATCCAAACCCACAAAGTGACAGTTGTTTTCCAAGTTATAAACACAGCTTTGAATCCATTAAAAACTCTTCTGCTGTTTCTTCTGTGACTTCAGCTGTTGTGTCACAGAAAGAAGCAGGCAAAGTTCCTTTGCTCCTCAAGAATGTAATACGTCACGGCTCATTTGAAATAGCATCTCCACAAAGCAAACCTTTATAGTAGAAGCTAAGTGTAGCATCCTCAAGTGGCATCTGGCAGTTTGTGATATAGAGAAGACAAGGTTGGAGATTGTTATTCCCCAGAGCATTTTATGCAAAGGAGCTTAGACTAAGCAAGAATAACTTAAAGTGCCATGGGTTTCATGCTGGAGAAGGATGGCTTTAAATTTTGTATATCTGAAGCCAAGTTCCTAAAATGCATGACAATCTTTTAATCTCTTTCTTTTATCAAAATTAATGGTTAAAATAAAAGGAGAAGAAATCAGGAGTGAAAATAGGTTTTACGTATACTGAAATAATATATAGTACTGCTGGAAATCCTGTAAAAATGGAAGGGGACCTGTCTCTGGAGAGCAGTAATACTGCATTTCTGCAAGCCTCTTGATCAGCTCTCTGAATTGGTCAAAAGACAGTCCATCTTCTATTTTATTTAAATAAAGCAAACAGAATTAGGTAGAATAACTGCCAGTGACATGTGGAACTGGATGACTATGAGTAATTGGAGAAAAGAACTTTAGTACTATAAAATTAGTCAAAGAATTGTAGAATTACCTTTCAACCTTAAGTTAACCCTAGTAAAATTCTTCCTTTTCTGAAAGAAATTGCTGGAAGCTCCATGGTGGGGCCACTTATAAAAACAGGGAAAATAAGGCAGGCAAAAATCCATTGTAGAGAATAATTCTGTTTTGAGAAAGGAAATTCAATAAAATGCAATTCTTTTCTGCTGTGGTGAGTGAATAAAATGGCAAGTATTGCATAGTGCAAATGTATTAGTTATTGTCCAAGATTCAGCTGAATAATTGGGGTTCTCAAACTGGGAGTTGGAAACAATCTTTTCCTTCCTTTGTCATGGGCAAGTATAAGTAATAACCATCCCAGATTCACAGCTTTATACTGAGCGCTCCCATAAGTAAAAATAACCCAGAGAGAATTTGTGTTTGTTGTTAACTTTGTGTCATTAATAGTTCTAAGTTCTAAAAGAGAGTTAACATGGGACTGTGTATCTGTCTTTTTCTGTCCTGCTGCAAAGGGGTGCTGGGTCAGGCTGGGACAGAGTTAATTTCCCTCATAGGAGACCATATGTGCTGTGGTTTAGATTTATGACTAAAACAGTGTTGAAAACCAAACAATGTTTTAGCTGTTGCTGAACAGGGCTTGCACAGCATCAAGGCCTTCTCTGTTTCTCACTCTGCCCCCTACAGCAGGTAGGCTGGGGGTGGGCAAGAGGTTGTGAGGGGTACACAGCTGAGACAGGTGACCCCAACTGACCAAAGGGGTGTTCCATACTGCCTAACATCATACTCGGTGATAAGAACTGAGGGTGTAGTTTTAATGAAGTAGTCATTGATCAGAGAGACTGGCTGGGCATTGGTCTGTTTGTGGAAGGTGCTGAGTGATTGCCTTTGCATTACTTGTGGGGTCTTTTTCTCTTTCCTTCACTTATTAAACCACCTTTAACTGGACCCACAAGTTTTTCTGACTTTTGCTTTTCCTATTCTCTCCCCTATCCCGCTGTAGAGGGGGCAGTAAGCCAGTGGCTGGGTGGGTGCTTAGTGGCTGGCTGGAGTCAACCAAAGGAGTGAACTTAACAATAAACAGTTTGGAGTAACAAAATGGGTTTTTCAGTTATGTAATAAACAGAAAAAGAGATGGAAAATGAATAAATATGAACTTTGAAGGAGAACAAATAACTTATTTTTGTGATAGAGCAACCACTAGGCTGAAAGTCTAAAATAAGAGAGCTAGTTCTACCTTTACTTCCAGATGAAGTACAACAATCTAGCTGAATTACAGTATTTGTTCTCTTTCAGTTCAAAAATTGTCTGAAAAATATTGCCTGAAAAAATAACAGTACCTTTCTGAAAATAATTGCACGTTTTTGTGGATATCTGCAGTGTACCACTTTTACATTGCCCAGGAAGTTTTCTGCTTTGCATAAGAATCCCATTAGGTCTTCATAATAGTATGTAGGTGGTCTGGAAATGGTGAGAATCCAAAGTGTAGCATTGTCTGGTTTTAGAGATATAAAACCATTCCCTCTTACTAAAAGAAATAATGAGTTAAAAGGGAAAATCAAACCCAAACTAGTAGAAAACTATCCTTTGCTTTGCCAGTTTAGAATAAACGTAGCAAGCAGTCATTGGGATAAATATTGTTAACCAAGAAAACTACTAAAGCATTTCATTACCATGATAAAAAACTCCAACCCCCTCTACAATTGATTTACCTGATAATTTTTCATCTTCATATTTCACAACCTGAGGTAAACATTATTAGAGAAAGATTAATACTTGACAAAACAAAAATATTAAGAAACCGAGATCCAATCATCTTTTTCTCCAGGTTCACAGTTGATCTGAAGCACTTAAGGTACTTAATGAATTTGTTCCAATTTGACTTAGTATGTTTTTTCCTGAGACAAAAAATAAAAGAATCTCTAAGAAAATGGTGCTTTTCTGCAGAGGAATAAAACCAGGATTGAAGGCAAGGATTTCAGCCTTGCACTAGTATATTATGAATATAAAGAATTTTTACTGTGAGGTGGAGTGAGAAATTATTTGGCAGAGTGGATCATCTGTATTTACTATAAATAGACAGCCATTTCCCCAATAGAGAGTATTTTCTTAAGTAATTCTAAAAGCTATTTAGAATTACTCCTCAAATGGAAACTATTACTGTTTCACTGGCAAGTTATCCTTTTCCAGGGGATATTTCAGTATAATTGTTTGGTTAGGTAGTATAATCTTATGCATTTTCTGTTGATAATGTGGTTGGAATTTTCATCATTATCAGTATTTTATTACTGTATTGCTGTGGCACTCTGCATTCACTTGAAATAATTTCTGACTATTTTCACAAAGAGGAGTTTGACTGAGTACTGAAAAAGCCTATTAGAATCATTGTAAAGCACGCATCTGATCATTAATTGTTTGTCACCTCTGTGGAAATCGTATTACATTCACCTACAGTGAGGTGTCTGACACTGGTAATGGTGCAGTATATTAATAGCTTAGAGAAACAATCATACTATTTGCAGCACCTATCTGAGTGGACTATGCCTGCCACTCAAGGGTAAAAGCAAATCTTACAGTCTGGACTTTCTGTTGAGGACTACATGTTGGTATAACGTAAAGCTGAAAAGATGGAGCCTGATTTGATTTTCAAGCATCTCACAGTCTGGAGATGCTGATATCTTCTTATCAAAGTACAGAACTGGAAGTTTTTCAGGTAAGTATTGCACTAGGCTGGGTGAAAAAAAAAAGCAAAAAAAACCCCACCAGCTCTTGTATGCTTTCATAGCCAATATCTTTGAATTGCTGTTATTACTGAAAGTCCAGTATTTTCTATCACTTCACAGTGATATATAGAAACCGTCTCCCTTATTAGGCCTATTGTGAAGAAAAGGGTCAAAATGGATTTGATTTTTAACAACTTTGCTGTTTGCTACCTTGCAACATAGAGTGAATTTAGCATATCTTATCTGGAGTCATGGTAAGAAACAAGAGAATGATTCATACAGTGTTGCAGAGATCATCTCTGTGTTTTTGGAAGGAAAAAGAAACATGAATTATTAATACGGCTGTCAGATACTTTGACAATACTTTATCTCTTGTAACTCTTAAATAAAACAGGCAGTCATTTGCTTGCATTCAGTAATTTCTCTACTTTGTATGAGTAAACAAACAATGTTTTTGTGAGATATAAGGAATTTTAAAAGACTGGTGTTTACTTACTGCAAGGATATTGAGCTGTGACAAAAACAGTCTTTGCTTTTTCTGAACATAGACAAAATAAAAAAAGTATGATCTTCCATGGAAACTAAACAGTTAGAGAACTTTTCCTCTGTGCACCAGTCAGTAACCAGCTAAGCTTCACATATTAAAAAAATAAAATCTTTGGAGAAATAAATCCCAGGCAACATTACTATGGAGAAGATCTATTTGGCTTTAGCCAGGCAAAAACCTATAAAACGGGGTATTTTTTGGCCCAAAAAAACAGAATTACAGAAGTATTTGGGTGCCAGAAGGTGTACCCAGGAAGAAAATCCATGGGATTTTTCCAAAACTAGTGAAGTTGTTTGTTGCTTAACTCAGTGAAATTAATTCTGACTTCAGAATCTACATTCATTAAATATGATGGAGAAAGTACACCGATGGCACTTTCTTTTACCATCAGTGATCTCTCTGTCGGTGTCAGGATTGGGTACTATGCTACCAACAGACTCAAGTCCTCATGGCAACACTGATTTTGGATATTAATCTGTGGTTTGCATTCTTCTTTAAAAATGGTAAGCAGCAGTAACTGCTCAAATCTACCCAAGGTCTCTGAACTGTCTAGAAAGCACGGTTGAAACAAATTGACAAAGGCGAAAATGGTCAGTGTAGACTGCTTAAACAGGTGCTGTAATTCTGCATAGGCTGAGTGAATGGCTGTAGCCAGAACAAATGAACAAGTTGTGAAAGCATTAGGCATTACTGAAGACAATAAGAAACTCCTGAATCAGCAACATGGGTATTGCACAAAGACCCCTTGTGGCACTGGTATAAAATAATATATTTTGTTCACATCTCCAAAATGACTATTTATTCCTGAGTTTCTGTATTCAATTAAAACCAAACAGTTCTACTTAATTAAACATGCAGCAAGTGAAGAGTTTTCACTCTGCTGCACTCTTATACCTATGAAAAGAGGAAATCTTTTTGTGAAATTTAAGTTTAACTTCATGGGAAAAATACGCAACTTTAAATATAACACACTTGCCTCAGAGATTCTTCTTGGCCAGCTGATGGTTGAGAAAAACTGGCAAATATGTTGAAGAACTAATTACTCTTCATCCTTTATACGACCAGCTCATTGCATGTTTTTTTTCCAAAGTTACTTCACATTTAGTTGTGAGAAATTCTTGTTTGCTGGCACTCTAGTTAAGAACAGCCAAGGGCAACTTAACAGTTTTCTTTAATGATGAATGTAGAAGACACAAAAAGTATTACTTTGTGTTGAATGAAGTATTATCTTCATCCCCCAGTGAGATCTGTCATTCGGATTTCAGCACTTTTTTCTGATATAGATTTCCTTGTGGTTTTTTTTGATTAATGAAATGAAAGAAGTGTTAAAAGTATAGTTCAAACTGAAACATGGAAAATACTTAACATCACAGGAAAATATTTTATTGTCTTAACTTTTGTTTTCTCCCTTTAAGCTGTTTGGCAAAATTCAGAAAAATGAGGAAAACATGTTGATGGTTCTGATTTTTTTTTTTTTCCTAAAATAACCTCTTTAAACCAGGAACTTTCACTCAGGGTCTCTGTTGCTTCTATAGATTAGCCAAGGGACTATACCTTTGAATAGTGGTTTTCCTTTACTTTCCCTTTGTTAGATGTGCTATTTCACAAAAAGGTAGTTTGCTGGTCATCATGGTTTTTGTTTGACACTGCTTTCAGGCCAACAAATGGACCCTTGGGCAGCAGAGTTTGTACAGTATGTGTGGGAGGAAGGCAGAGATAAAGATGCTCTTTAGGAAATCAGAAAGTACATTAAATTGCTTTTTGCTTCACCTGAGTTATTCTCCTTCCTTGCTCCTTGCTTTAGTTGCCAAGCCTGGAGGAGAAGGGAAGAGGGGGAGGAAAAGTCAAGTATTTATGAATATTATTACCTATTAATAGTTCGGTTTAAATAATGTGCAGCAATGTGTGCCAAACTGAGAAACATAGAGGCTTAAGGTGTGAAAAAAACAACAATACAGCATCGGCAGCAGCAGCTCATGGCAAACTTTGAAATGCCTAATAAGTAGCTGTCAAAGCAGAAAGTCAAAGCAACCAAGTGTTTGTGCACAATAATGGAGTAATCTGCCTAAGAGAAGAGGGCTATTGTGAGTGTTTGTGGGAAAAAAGAAGACAAGAAAATACTCCTTTTGAGAAAAAGGAAGATTGGCCACCATTAAAGAGGAAGATTTTTGAGAAACACCCTTTGCCTTCCCCTCTCACCTGTCTTTATACCCCCACCATAACCAAACTGGCAAGACACATATAGTACATGTAGGTGACTAGGTTTCTTCAAAAGCCAGTTGAGTTGCCTAACTCTTTTTCAGGTTTGCAGGAATTTCAAAGCAATGTCTAATTCATGCCCAAATTTTCTGAAGGCTCTGTGGCTGAGTCAATCAGAAAGCTGCTTCAAAGCTTCCTGAAGGCAAATGGAGTTTTTCTGTTGGCTTTATATTAACTATCCAGACAGGCTGCTGGAGAGTTAAATCCAATAGAGGCTTTAAGAGGCTTGGCTGTAGAATAAATATGTCCAGTAATTTGCATAAGCATCTTTGTGGTTCAATTCAGTGCACTTGCTTCAGCCACAGAAAAAGTTTGGCTAATCTGGGAGGTTCTCCTTGAGCCACACTCATATGCACCATTTCCTGACTGCTGTGCAGTCCACATGAAGAACAGTACTTTCATGTGATGAAAACAATTTAGAAAGAATGAGTGGAAAAGGTTGCTAATCACAGAATCATACTGAATCACAGAATGGTTGAGGTTGGAAGGGATCTCTGGAGGTCATCTAGTCCAACCCTCTGCTCGAGCAGGGCCACTTGGAGTCTGTTGCCAAGGTCCATGTCCAGATGGCTTTTAAATATCCTCAAGGAGGGAAACTCCACAACCACTCTAGGCAACCTGTGCCAAGGCTTGGTCACCTGCACAGTAAAAAAGTGTTTCCTGATGTTCAGGTAGAAAATGCATTTGTGCATATTATAGGTGGGTTGGCTGCCATGAGATGTGGAAAGTAACACCTTTCTGTCTTAGGTGTAGATGTCTGTCTTTCAGGATTATGAGGAGACTTCGTTAGTGTAGTTTAGGCTGGGGACTGTTGTCTGGGATGCAACAAATCACATCTCCTTTTCCATGGAGAGCTGCTGCAAGTGATAGAGCGTGACATTGCTACAGGAAGAGGGATCCATGATAAAATACTAGCTGTTTACTGAGGAAGAGTCTTGGGTACCAATATTGCTGTAAAAAGGCATTTGCTATTGGAACAGTGGATACCAAAAAGCCCAGTTTGATTCTCATCAGTGGCAGTAACTGACCAGGCACTGCAGCTGCTGGAGTGCCTGTGTTTTTTAGCATGTCACGGGTGAGCTGCTGCATTGACTGACAGACCAGAGAGTGTCCTCACATTTGAAACCATCATTAAGACTGAGAAAATGAATAAAGTATCTACTCTAACTGGAAGTTAGCACCTGTGTAAAAGCAAAGACGTAAACCAAAACGCTTATTTGTCAGCAAAATTACTTCCTGTTAAAATTGGCAAATTGCTAACAACAAAGGCAAATCACTAAGAAATAATTTTATGTTTCCTTAGAAGGCTAAGGATGTAATAAGAGAAAGCAAAAAGCACTCATGCTTATCCTAGGAAAAGGGTTAATGCTACCATTTCTGGTAGGATTATAATATATACTGCAAATTCTACGAATTTTCTTAGTCATAATGTGATGCATGTATCTAAATGGTGCAATATTCTCAGGCTTATGTAGACCCCTGTCTCCCTGCTTCTTGGGCTATTTGGAGAAAAATGCCAGCCCCCCCCCCCCCTTTTATTTTTTTATATTATCAGAACATAACAGAATCAAGAGTTGCAAGACTAAGAACGAGAAACATTTTGATGGAGTCAATCCCATGTGTTAAACTGAAATGCCATCACAAGGAAATAAAAAAATATCCATATTGTTGAATATCAATTACTTGTTTATAAAATCATTAACAAAATGCAAACTTTATACATGAAAGATGTAAGTTCCAATAAATAATTTACAGTAATAGGACATGGCTCTCTTTCTTATGTTTTTTAGGTATTTTATAAAGGCTTTCAACTACTTACAGCTTTCAGCAAGAGACTGTTTTGAGTCAAGGAGACTACAATTACAAAAGAAGCCACTGAACCATCTTCATACAAAAGGAGACTCTGGAAGGTACTGTGGTTGTGCATTATGACCCTAATCTTTCAATCACATCTGCATGGATTGGTGTGTAGACCTACTGGTTTGAATTCTTAATGTGTCCAGTTCTGTCTGCAGAGTAATTTTCATCCACCAAAAAGCTTGTTTCCGTTTAGAGAAAGGATGATTGACAGCTTGAAATATGCAAAGAAAAGCTTTGTTCACAGGGAAGTACAATTCATGGTTCACCTCACATGTTAGAAGAGATACTGAATAAAAATCTCAGTATGTATAAAATTGAGACCCATGCAGGAGCCACATCAGTGTGTAGAATTTGCATAGTCTGTGGTTGTTTGGTTGTTAAATACTCATTTTTGGGACAGACTAGCGGCAGATACTAAGATACATGCACCAAAAGCCAAAATCCTATTGTAGCTTATTGTTATGCTTAAATCCTGGAAGAAACCCATTGTCAATAATCTCCTTCACACACTGTCTATATGTCTTTATTATCTTTAGAACACACAAGAGACGGCTCCCACATTGAATTCTCCCTTTGAAAAAGACTGTCCTTGACTGAAGCCAACAGCTCCCTTGCTCCCTGCACTGAAAATTGGAGACCTCTCCAGGCTGACCACTCCTATTCACCTATCCATTTGTCCATGTCTTAAAGTCTTCACTGGTGATATCCCCTGCTTGATGTTCAGAGTTATTAATGAAATTGTGAGACTAAGGTTCTGAGGTGACTCACAGTCACAAGGGCTTTTGTGTTACACAGGGATAGATGCTTACTTACACTTCAGGGTTTGATAGCTTCCAAATGTATATCTTTCTCCTTAGAGTTGAAATATGGTCTTGGCCATCAGAAAGCTCTGGAGATTACACATCTTTGACCTGGAATCCAGTTGAGATTTGCAGATGATTATTCAATGTGTTAATTACAGCAGTATGTCAGAAGAAAGACCCTCTTCAAAACCTATACTCGAAATTGGCTTCCCAGCACCTGCAGAAGTAAGGTGGATGGCAGAGACTGTTCCATAGGCTGCTTCTTGAGCATAGGGGACTACATTACCTGGGTTTATTCTTACCTCTAGGTGAATTCTGTTTAACTGTGAAGAGACTGGTGGGGTCTGTCTGACAGATAGCTGTACTGTTGAGCATATTCGAGGGAGATGGTGGAGCCAGCCAAGCAGCCCTTGTGGGTGTTTTCATACAAGATTCCTTTTGGAAAGGACCACGTTACGTCAAATAGGAAGTATTTTTAGATAATATTCTGAAGAGGATTCTTTCATCTCTGTTTTTCCACACAAACTCTCACACACATAGAATCATAGAATCATAGAATTAGTGAGGTTGGAAGGGACCTTTAAGATCATCAAGTCCAACCGTTAATACTTTACACTATAAAGACATACTGATCAGTTGTCTATGTATCCCGTATTTGTGGCTGCAGTAGTCACCGGTGCTGCACAGCAGCGTGGTCTCTCTCCTGTCCTCTGCTGCAGCATACAAATAGCGACACAAGGTGCTAATGACAGCTTGACGGCACAGGGGCAGTGAGGGTAGTGCTTTCACATGTGCCCCTCTCAGGAGCTCAGGCCCTTCCTTTCAAAGTCTTAAACAAGGTCTGAAGGAAGTGCCAGCTCCTGTTGATTGCTCCTTTATCAGGGGCCTGGTCTGCCCCAGAAAACTTGCAGATTGCTTACAGACCACTGTCACCAGGCCTCCAACAGCATCCCTGAAATGTCTAGTTGCTTCCTGTGAATAAATATGAGGACAAGTCTTTCAGAAATTTCTGTTCAAACATTTATATTTGTTCAGGTGAACCTCTTATCAAAATGGAGCCATAGTAATGATAATAAGTAATAACCAGACTTTTCCATAAACCACCATAGAATG
Source organism: Anarhynchus alexandrinus (assembly GCA_008711295.1). Lineage (NCBI taxonomy): Eukaryota > Metazoa > Chordata > Aves > Charadriiformes > Charadriidae > Anarhynchus > Anarhynchus alexandrinus. Next base: position 2,751,375 of record VUYV01000100.1, on the reverse strand, counting down.
GGCATTTTTTCTTATCTAATGCTGTAATTTGAGCAATTTAAGAAAAGTTATGATTTCATTGGCATTTAGTTTCCAAGAGAACATGGAAATGTTAAATATTTATACAGATAAGTCCGTGGCTAATGTATTTCTCATTCAAACATTGAATGAATTTTAATTGGCAGCATGAATTTTATGCCGTAGGATATTGTACAATGTTGTACACAGTTGGAAAAGTACACATTCAAACCCACAAAGAACTGAACCCTGAAGAAATGAGTACAATTTGAAAATAATTTTCACATTTTAGTGTGATTTTTTCCTTAATTTACTGTATTGAACAACTTGCTTTGTCTTTATGCTAACAAAGCCAGTCTGGTTTATTGCTGAATTTAGAGGTCAAGTTGCATTTCTTGGCTCAGGTTCTTAAGCATATACAATCCTGCCCATGTGTCTAACAGCTCAAATATGCTGAATTGCCATGAAGGCAAAAAAGAGCGGTCAGGATGCTATTCATACTAAGTCTGCTGGTTGCCTGAATTATTTCTGAACTAGAAGCTTCTGGCAGTGGCTGTGTAGCTGTATAGCTGGGGTTTTCTTTACTTCAATTCATGCAAGGTAACATGAAATTTAATAAATTACTGCTCTCCTCCTCACCATAGAAAAGGAAAGAAAAAATCCAGCGTAGAAATGTAGTTTGTGTCAGACATGAAAGGAATTTATTAACTTCTCCCAGTTTAAATTCCGGAGTCATTGAAGCTTCTGAATCAGAAGCCCTCATCACCTTCAAGAAATTTAAGAAGAGATCTTTTCCATGATAAAAATGTCTTGCTGGGAAAAAAAGGCATCATTCTCTGTGTCTGTTGCCTCCCTGGGAGTAAGAAAGCATTTAGTGTGAGTTATTACAGCTCTGCATCAGAAAATGGTTCCCCAGCTGCAGTCTTAGGCAAGAGATGCTGCTTCTTAGAATGAAATAATTTGGGATTCATGAGCTTCCTCAACCCTATCACACTGGCCACAGAGCAACTCAAGCTTCTCTTTTCCTGCTCTGTCTACTTCTCACAATGGTCAAAACTCCACGGCTTGATGCCTGTGCGTGGAAGCTCTGAGGACTTGGGCTGTGCCGGTACTGCCAGGTTAAGGACGTGCTGTGGTTCCCTGCTGTAGGAGGCATTAAACGTTCTCCGCTTAAATACTAGCCTGATTGCACTATAGAGAAATTGAGCTCAAGATGTCTGCTGATAGGATTTCACTGCAGTTGGTTTTGCTTACGCACTGTGTGTCCAGGGTGTGACCCTGGTCGAGGTGCCACGTATGATGGGCGGTTTCTGTTGAGAGAGTTCCAGAAACTAATTTAAATCTGCAGAGCATAGACCTGCTCAGAGAAGAAAAAGAGTGCAATCTGTGAACCTGCGCATAGGCCTGACAATGAGGAGACATGAGTTTCATTGCTGGTGCTGCTTTTGAATTAATATCTGCTTGCCAGATCTGGTTACATAAAACCTGGGCAAAATGGAAGCAATTCCTGTGAAAAAACACTTTGGATAAATTGTTTATCTGGATTTGATGAAAAACCTATGCTGACTGCATGAATAGTGGGCTTCCCAAAAGTATGTAACTGCTGGTTCTAGCTGCCCCTCCTGGAGAGTGTGGACTCCACTGCGGTCATAGACTAACCTGCCTTGTCTGCAAAACACTTCTCAAACACACAGGTGCCCTGTAGGCAGCCTAAGCAGTCTGCCCTGTTTAATAATTTTGGGGGTGTATTCAAGAAAGGGGATTTCATCTGATTCTTCTGGGCATGTGTCAGCTACTTTTAGCTTCTGTTTGCAGGCAGGAGTCTCACGACTGTTCTTAGCAGACAACCCCATGTGACAAAATGGAGAAAGAGGGAGATTTGTGACTTTGGGGGGGCATGGAGAGTGAAACTGGCTACAGGGAAGAGATCCTCACCACACACAGATGAACTTACCCTATAAAAGGGATTCCCAAACTCTTATTTGTGCTGTTGTTGATACTTAAGGCCATAGTGCATATAGTCTGCAGCTTGAGTGTTTTGCAGTAAGCATTATTTTCTGTGCAACTTGCAGTTGAGGATACATGACAGGTCAGAGGAGCGCCGAAGGCTGACAGGAGTCCTTTCCTAAAGAAAAAAAAGAACCAATGTGCTACATAATTCACTGATGTTAGTCCAGATTGAGTTCAAATATCCCTCCTGAGAAATACCTTTGTTTACAGCAGGATCTTATTTCGACTTCCGCAGAATATCAAGTCGGTGTGGGTTACACGTATTTTGCACACCCAATAAATGTCAAGGCACTGGAAGTTATACTGCTTTGCAGCCACTTGTAGCCTCTTATCAAGATATTAATTTTCGGACCACCCTGCACTGCATTTGTGTCTGATTTCTTTCATCCGTATGATGGGAACAAGTCCTTACTAACCTACTATACATCTCAGTGTGTTTCAGTTCATTCATTAATGTTTGGAAGGACCACTGAGACCATTTAATAGATGCATTGTAGAAGGACAAAGTCTTAATTATTATTAGATGGCTACAGGTTTAATTATTCTCACTCTACTACATGAGAACTGTAGAGTTAAACTTTAAAGGCTCCAATTATTTCAGTGGGGACATGCCGTTTATAGCTCAGTACAGTATAATTTTTCATGCAATGATCTTTACTTTCAGATTTAAATCTAGTTTTCTTTAATTTAAATTTTGCTGAAAACAGCCATATTGCTACAAGCATAAATTAAGGTAGATGAACATTAATGATGTCAGTTCACAGCTGTTCTTAACTTAAATAATTACCACTCACTCCCTATGATCAACATTTTAAATGCCTAAACTATTCAATTAGAAGCACAAAGCACTTGCTTCTGTTATTACTATTAAAATCAGGCCTTAGCTGAAGTACCTGTAACATTCATGTTATAGAAAAATATGATTGAGGCTGTTGATTTATTAACCAAGTTGGTTTGTGTTTGATGGCAGTTCTGAATGTGTGTAGCGTTACAAATGCATTTAAAAAGCCATTGAAATTAATGCTACATTAATTACTGATTCTATGAACACTCTAGCATATGCTGCTATTAATTGCATCCATTATCACAAAATAAACATCTCTTTATAAAAACAAATGATGCTTCATCTTAATATTCTTGATTTTTATATCCTCCTTCACAGCTGTTGCTACTTCTGTTTTAGTGTTTTTGCTATAAAGAGCCACCTGTTAATTATAAAATATATTTGGGATGTTTTTATCCTTCGGTGAAAAAAGTCTAAAACCCCCAAAATATAATGGAATCTTAACCTTCTGAATCATTTACTAAAATCTCTCTAAGATTTTTGCAAGAATTACCCCATTGAAATACATTGGGTTTTTTTCTGCTTTTATTTGAATAATTAATGAAATAATCAAATGCAGTATCCTGTTGTTAATATTTGTACTACAATAATGACATTTGTGTTCAACAAATTGTTTAGACGGGTAATAAGGAAAGTATTTGCTTAAGGTAAGATTGTTAGTTTGGTTCTGTGGACAAGAATTCCTTTGATATTAAGCCCAAAAATCTTTTTTCAAATGGGCTATATAACTATCTGAGATAGTAATTTTGGATTAAGTTTTTCTTTGACCTAATGAAAGATTGCTGCCTGCCCTGTAAACCTGCCACTTCTTAGCCAGGCATTTCCATGGTGAAAATCTTTAATCAGAGAGAACAGCCTGGCTTTTAAAGTGCCAGTTTCCTTTGAAAAGTGTCTCATTATAAATCACACTATAAGGTTATATTGATTTTGTTTCAGATTTATTGTCTTTCAGTTTAGATTTTCCCAATTACAAGCAGAAAGTTTTTGCTGGGGGAGAGGATGAATCTCTTTATAATTTTCATCTTTGCAGACTGAAACTGGGTTGTGTAATTTTTATGTTTTCTTTCTGCCCTGCACTTTATCATCTGTTAAAGATCCAGCTGGACCAAACCTGGTCGTGAGTCACTGTATTGTTATTAACCCGTTTCCACAAATGTCTTAAGTAATTGTATCTGAGGGCAGGATTCCTGGCAATGAGAATGTAATTACCAATTCTTTCACTGATGTGCAGTAAGAGAGCCTATCTCCTTGTCCTTTGGCCATTAGCTAGGGTGAGACTTCAGCATTAACTCTAGTAAAGACTTTGGAATTAATACATAGAGAAAAGCAATTTGTGATGCATGGTGGTGCTTTAGTTTCAGGTGGTTCTCAGAGTGGCATCCACAGGCCTGAGTTCGATGTCTAAACTGTACAGGTTATGGGTTAAGTCAGGCACTTCATATGGGATTCACAGAAGCTTACAATTTGGGAGGAGCCACCTGTGATATGTATTTTGAAACGTGAAATATAAGCTTAGTTTTCTGATCAGACTACACGGCCTTCTTCTGAGGCGGGGATACAAATTCAAAATGAGATCAAGACTTTCTTCCCTCTGTAGGACCACACATAGAGCCAGCTCTCACTGAATATTGGAAGTAGGATGACGTGCCATGTCTGTGCTGTATCCTTTGACACTGAATGGGGACATTGCAAATATTTCTTGCAGCAGTCATTATGTCTAAATGTTTGTCTTGTCCGGTTTGTTTGTTTTGGGGACAGATTCTTTAACTCCACAAAATAAGTACAATAAGATCAATTGGCAAAGAATATCATTAAAAGCTATTAATATTCCTAAAAAAAGCCCTAGTTAATATCATATAGTCTAATTTTCCTACAGCCCTCCTTGACACACACTCCAGTCTTGTACTAGTTCACTTTTCAGAAGAATGCTGCCATTGCTCAGCTTAATTTTCTGGAATTCCCTGTTTCAAACTGGCCCACTCTGCTTTCCTATTCTCTCTTTATATCTAAAGTATATTCAGCACACCCTCAAGATCTGTACCTTATGGTCACAAGCACTTTTAATATTACTGCTTTTTTATTCAGCAGCATAGCAATTACAGCAGTCATTCAGGTACTCAGTTTCAAGGCTGTCCTCCATCTGAAAGGTTTAAAATCAATGTTCTTTAACTCCAGAAAAGTGTCCTAGTCAGCCATCTTTGTGCAGAGTGTAAACGCTCTCTTCCTGTTAAAGCAGCCCCATTCAGAAGATCTAAGAGTTATGAATCTATTCTAGACTGTAATGGAGAGCCATTGGACATAGAAGAGTTGACTCTAACCCTTGCTCCCAGGACAGCTTTATGCACTTTATGTTAAGCAATCATTGGCTTTATCACTAAAATGGATTTTGGTGCTATGATGAAGGCCACGGACTTCTCTCTCTCGAGTGTCTGGACCTCCTGTGTAGGGAATTATGGCTCCTACTCCTATGGTCCAGTGAATCTTGAAGTCTTTGTAAAGTACTATGCCTTCAAGGAGAGAATTGAAGCATCCTTTATCCCACACGACAATGCTCTCCTCTCCCTTAACTTTTTACTAACATCTGTTGTTGTGTGTGTGGGGGGACTTTCTTAAGAGAGGAAAGAGGTGAGTTTGAATCTCCTCATGTGAAGGTACTTGGGTCCTGTGCTTTCATTTCACTTTCAGCACTGTGTGTCAGATAGTGTTTTAATGAAGCTACCAAAAAAGGTCATTCACGGAACATGGGCAGTTGGGGGATTTCACATGAGATAAGGTCTGAAAAGGGAAGGGAACCTGTTAGCAGAAGCTGGGGAAACTTCTAGCAAAAGTGTGTATTCCTAAGAATTTGAGCATTTAAGGTGTTAAGTGAGGGTTATGAAGTTCACATTTTTTAATGAGTTAGGCATCTTTGTAATTTCAGATACTTACATTCTTTCAGGGATTTAGATCTCTGTCAAAAGAGATCTCTTGGACTGTACATAAAAGAATCTGACTAAGAGAACATCATTTGGCAAAGTCACTTTTCAGATCTAAAATGTTTTTCTACTCTAACAAGAGCTTTCAACTTGAGATTTTTTGTCTGCTGTCTGGGAGAAGGGTTTTGACACCTCCCTTTCCCTCACAGCTCCCTTGTTTAATGCTCTATTTTATTTCCTTTAAAATAACACAACCCAAACTGGGGTGTTGATTGTAAATTCTTTTTTTCATGACGAGTTAAAGTCTTTGCATTATGCTTTCTTTAGGGAGAGCTAAACTAAAGGAGAAGACCTTATGCGTAAGACAGATGTTCATCTGCTGGCAATTTCAACATCCTCATCAGTAATTTGGAGGCAAAATCTATGTGTCATCAATATATTTTGTTTTATCTTAACCAATATTTGTATATGTGAAAAAATAGGACAAAACCTGGGATCAATATGATGAGACTGTTACTCTTTAGTAGTACCTAAAGATTATTAATGGGAACGCAAATAATTTCTTAGGTTAGTTCAGTTAAATGTCACTTCAAGTAAACTTTCTCTGAAAAAGATTTGCTAAGCTCTGTAGAAAAGCAATGAAAGTATTATTATTGGAGACATTTAAAATTAGGCTAGACAAAACTTCAAAATATATCCTGAGATAAATTATGCATCAGTAGGTAGATGCACTAGGTGAAATAATACATCTTTTCCTTTCACTGATGTGTCAGATCCTGTGATTCAAGTCTTTTTTGTACCAAGCTGACTAATTTAATCAGCAACTATTATTATTATGTGCTACTGCATGTATCAAATATAGTTTTTTAATTTAGGCCTAATAAGTCATTCTGCTACATTATTAAATACAAATTGGTTGCTATGAGAAACAGTAAGTGACTGTTCACAGTAGGCATAGACAGCAAAGCTAGCTGTTATGTAATTAAGTCAAAATTATAGACCCCTGAAAGTGTGGGTATTTTTGATGTATCCCAACATGTTTTAGCATAACAGAAAAACATAGCAGCTTAATCAGATATCAGTTAGCTAAGATAACATGATGTTGCTTTCTAAATATATTAATTGATGTCTGACTGGATACGTGTAATTTGTTATATATAGATTAAATGGTGAAGTAGTCGCTTTTAGCGGAACCAGAGTCAATTTATATTGGAATGGGCTTTGAATTACTGTGCTTCTAGTTTTATTATCTGTTGCCATTTTCTGCAGAGTATTGTCTTTAAAAATGATATTTGTCATATTACTGTCATACTTTTGGGTCCTGACATCACCTACGCATACCAGGGTTATCACTGGGAAGCCAGTGCTTAACCTAATGGTCACTTGCTAGATCTGAGATAATATTATATCCTATTCTGTTCAGGGTTGAAAACTGAAAACAACTGGTGACAGAAGACATTATTCAGGACAGCAGAGAGGACTAGTAATAACTTTCAAAGTATAGATTAGGTACAAATAGAATCTGATCTTCCAAACAGACATACAGTCTCCGAAGTTGTATTCATCTATTTCTAGAATTAATAGCTATATAGATACACGCTCTATATATACATTTATGCATATACATATATATATGTATATATAGCACAGATATATATTTGAAACTGTTGCTTTGGATCTTGTCCTGAGAATGTTGATGGTGGTTTGGTACTTCCTTTCAGGAATTGTTACATTTTTGTTGCAATATTTCTGCTGCAGTGGTGTGCAGGACTACCTTTTTGTTTGGCTAACAACTCAAAGTCATTTAATCCTAACTCTACAAATAGCTTTGCTTTTCAGAGATGAACCTTTATTCCTGGGCAGGAGGATATTTTACCTCTTATTTCACTCTCCTTTAATATCCAAGTTTTCCTTGACATGAGCAATTATTTTTCATTATCTTGACTTTAAAGACACTTTTAGCTATGCTTCGACATTATATAACTTTGAGCGCTTCAGAAAGAATGGGGTGAAATCTCTTTTTTTTAATTTATATCCCTCTAAACCAATTACAAGCTAAAATTTTAGATAATTCACATTTAATTGAACATATTAGTAGCAGTGATATGTACATATATGTATTGTGCCAGGGCTTGAATTTCCTGCAGTGCAGATGTTAAAAGATGATGTGGTGTTACAGGGGAATGTCAATGCTATAATATATAGAATAAAATAAAGGGCTATTAGTAGCATTTATTTTGCCATTAATCCCATTTATTAATGGAGACAGGGAGCAGGGACAGAAAGAAAATTGCCCTATGTCAGACAACGAGTAAGTTGTCAGTTTAAGTTTGTTCACTGGAGACTGTGCATTCTCCAGTGAATCATGATACCTTACCGAGCTCATGCTGTGTAACTGCGTGTAAGCACTATGTAGTGGGACGTGACTGTATGTGCCTGGAGCAGGTAGAATATATGCCAACTGCTTGAAGGTATCTTACACATCCAGTGTGTATCATGGAATGACTAATACATATACAGCATTTTATATTGATTTGCTTATTAAATCTCAAAAAATACCTTTGTGACACTCGCTTGATGTTCAGTTAACTTACGATATACGTCTTTCCAGGCTTAAGTGCAATTCAGTGTCTTACTGAAAGTACTATTTGAACAAAGAGGGCTAAATGGATTCCTTTGTGCATTTTCTTTTGTTTGTTTTCGCAGGCACTAGGGAGGATCTCATGCTGCGTTTGTGTTATCCTAACAACTCCCATTGTTCACCTTCCGTTAATTAGACATCTTCATTTTAGTACAGTTTTAGCATTTAAAATGTACTTGCTAATGTGTATTTGATTCACTCCTTTAAAGCTCTCACTAAGGTTTTGGTAAAGCTGAACAGTTTATTTGGAGAAAGGCAAGGTCTGTGGAAAGAGGTAATGTCTGTTATTACACAAACAGATGCAGCTGGAAAAAGAGCCCTTCTTCCAGTCTGAAACAAAAGCAGCAACATTCAAGGCAGTATGAGTTCAAAAGCAGAAATGTACTTTCAGCATGTCTGAGACTGTGATAAACTGAGTATTCAGACTTCCAGGTAGCAGACTAGCTGGACTATCAGGGAATCTTACAAATTTTTTAAAAAATGTGCAATAGGTAAATAGACTAAGGAAACAATCTAGCAGACTTCATACCACTGCTAGCACTATGAGAACCAGCACAGAGAGCCCCATTAACAAACATCCAGAACTCTGGATAGGGCAGGGAGGTAGTCTGCCCTTGTATGAGCTGCGAGGGTAGCTGTGTCCCGTTATCCCTGCCAGCTGCAGTAAACGAGGAGCAGATAAATTAGTGGTGGAGAGTTTGTTTTGGTATGTAGCTTTTAAAGAGCAGAAAGCTTAGAGAAGCTGTGGATTTGGAAGATGCTTCCCATTATAGCTGTCTGCAGAAAAGTTACCCAGAGAAAGGTTGATGATGGGTATGTTAGTGTACCAAGAAATAACAGCATGTTGTTTCTTAAGACAGGGTTCTAGTGCTGGAGCTTAGAGAAGTTGGTAGGATAAGCTTCCTGTTAGTGGTCTCATTCACTGGTGATTGGGGGGATCAGCAGATACTGCTCTAAGAGGCGAAGCATACCAGAAGTCCTTGCTGAGAAAGGATGTTATCAAAAAAGGAATCAGCACAGGTAAGGGGTCTGGCATAGGAAGGGAAAAAACCCAACAACAAACAAACGACTCCAACTGGGAGATGGAGACCGTAATGCTAGTTTTTTTCCAGGACACAGAATAGGTCACAGGAGTAACTACCTCAGGTACCACCAAAGAGCAAACTTTCACCATTTTTGTGGTGTGTTCTGAGAGGGTTGTACTTCCTATGCTGATGAAAGATAAGTATATAGGTGTAGCTGCTTTGTATGAAGCATTACATTTTTCAGATAAAACCAGATCCCAAATACTGAGTAAAGCATGCGAATCTGCATGCTTTTTAAAGTCTGGAAGAGGCTACTGGATCATCGTGGGCTTTCAAGTTTTCAACTCCTTACCTTAAATTTAGACAACGGTAGCACCTGGGAAATTAAACTGTAAGTTAAAATATTTAAGTCCTTTTAATGACAGGAGTAATAATGTAGTGAAATATGCCTAGTTAACTAGTAGTGACTGCTGAAGATGAAGATAGTTTGCCTCCTTTCTTCTCTAGCCCTGGTGGGATGCACGTTGTTGGGGGGGGAAAAAGCTCTTCTCTAAACATGACTTTTGAAAACTTCACAACTCTGATGATGTGAGTAAGGCAAATCAGACAATTCTGAGCAAAACTGTGACTTCCTTCTCGGTAACACATGAGTGACAGTTTGGTAGTATATTAGTGTGTCATCCTTAGCTTGGACAACTTCCTTTTTGAAGAAACTGTAAACAGGAGAAAAACAAACCTCCAAAATCCCTCAACTGTACCTACTTTATCTGAGCAAGGGCAGCCATGGAGGGATTGGCCCTAATTTCTACAGGTGACCTAAAGCATGAGATTTAGTTATAACTGTGGTCTCAATGTTCTGCTGGATATACTAGCCTGTTTAGGGCGATGTAGATAGTGTGGTCCTTTTGTAGTAATTTTCTGCTGTTGGAGACCACAGGTTTCAAAGGGTTAGAGGCTGCAGTCTCCACTGTGGCTTACCTGCCTAGCCTGCTGCATACAGGTGTTAAAGAATTCCTTCCCAATGCAGGATTGAAAATCTTTTGAAAAGAGGCATTCACTGTAAACATTCAAAATTATGCGTGTTCATGACTTCTCTGCTGAGTGTCTTATATTTAATCTTATTCACTGTTGTGATTTAACCCCAGCTGGCAACTAAGCACCCACCAGCCACTTCACTCCTCCTCCTCCCCCCACCTCCCAGATGGTGGACAGAATTGGAAAGGTAAAAGTAAGAAAAGTCATGGGTTGAGATAAAGACAGTTTAATAGGGAAAGTAAAAGCCACATATGCAAGCCAAGCGAAATAAGAAATTAATTCACTACTTCCCATCAGCAGGCAGGTGTTCAGCCATTTCCACGAATGCAGGGTTCCATCACAGTTACTCAGGAAGACAAACGCCATCATTACAAACGTCCTCTCCTTCCTTCTTCCCCCCACTTTTTATTGCTGAGCATGATGTCATATGGTATGGAATATCCCCTTGGTGAGTTGAAGTCACCTGCCTTGGCTGAGTCCCCTCCCAGCTTCCTGTGCTCCCCCAGCCTGCTTACTGGCTGGGAAAGATGAAGCGTAGAAAAGGCCTTGATGCTGTGTAAGCACTGCTCAGCAATAACTAAAACGTCCCTCTGTTATCAACATTTTTTTCAGCACAAATCCAAAACATAGTCCCATACAAGCTACTGTGAAGAAAATTGACTTTATCCCAGCCAAAACCAGTGCTTTCACAAATAAGATTTGGGGAATCTGATATGACATGTGCAGTGTACTTGTTGCATTCTTATTAAATTGCTGGGTTTTTTTAAAGCTTGCTCAAGTATGCTTTAGACCTTGCTGATCGCTATTCTGGCACGTAATGCTTGTTTTACATTAGCTGACAGAGGAATGTTGACTTCTGTCTGGGACTAGTCCATTAACTCTGATCACCTGCAGCTTTGGGAAGTCTAATGCTTTGGTTACATGCACACTTCCACTTCCAGCCTCTGATGCCTTTCTTTTCCTGTTGATGCCTTTCTTTTCCTGTTAGGCAGTAAACTCTTCTACCTTCTACCTTCTGCCTTCCCTTTCCCTGTCTCTAGCTAAATTTCTGTCCATAATGTGTCAGGTAGGAATACTTAGTTGTTTAAATGTTTTACTGAACTCAATAAGGTTCTCTTGAATCAGGTTGGAGTAGAGACTTCAGAATGACACCAAATTTTTATTTGGTGTAGAGATTTATGAATGGAAGCACTCTGGCTAGTCAGAAGTATATAGCCTGTCATTTGTGCTTCTCCAGATAGTTTCAGAATATGTTAGGTATTGTCGAAGGTAACAAAATAATGCCCGATACTTCTTTTTTCTGTGTGTGTTTCTTAATAGTTCCTGAGGGGGGGGGAAAGAGTTCTCTGAGTGTGGTTACTGACCAAAAGAACAAAAATCACACAACCAAAATTTTAAGCATTAGGACTGAGAAACCATGTGTGTTCCATGCTGCTGATAAGCTTACTGTTTGCGTATCACTTTCACATTGAAAGAGAAACTAAAGTTCATAAAATATTATGAACTCAGTGCTGACGTTTTTTGTGTGTTAAAGGAAGGTTTGTGGTTTGTTGGTTGACCAATATTTTCATTTTACATTGGCTTTCTATTTTCATAGCTATGCTGTATCTCCATTAGTGTTTTCTGCAGGATTTTTCAGACAGCCTAAATGAAGTCGAGCATGACCAATTTGCCTTGTCTTTCTTGCCATGGAAACAGGATTGAGTTGCTAGATGACAAAGTAGTACCACACTTGAAAGAGCAAAGGAAGATACTTAGCATCCAGACAGATTAATTGTAACAATTCATATCCTTAATATTTTCCTATTGGAACAAAAAAATTACTTCATTCAAATAGAAAGGTTATTTTCATGCACTTGGCATGCAAACTCCATTTATTCTTTCAAACACTGGAGTATAGGAACAACTAGTGCGAAAAAGGCCCAATGGACAGTATCCTATCAGATTTTTTTTTGAAGAGAAGATTGTAATACACCTACTGATATGGAATATATATTAGAATCTTTATAAGAATCTGAGTGAACAGTACAATCCTTGTGATGGCTGTACTGCTGGCAATGGCACCTTTCCATTTTCCAATGCTACCTTCTGCTTTGATGTTGATTAACAAGAATCATGGTGACTTTAAAGAACTCTAATCACGGCATCTTTGAAAGAGAAGGCAAGAATTTTCTTCTTTGATTTATGGAGTCTTAGGAGCTTAATTTAGGATGACTCATGATAAAACTGTAAGACTATGTTATTTTTGTTCAGGAACATGGGTTTAGGATGCTTCTGGTTTTGGATGGTACATCAGTGAAAAGCAGTTCTCTTTTGGGTGCACCAAATTGTGCATTTGAAGTCTTGAGTCTGTTTGTTTGGATCCAGTATGTCTGTCTATGTAATATGCTGGGCTCTGCAGTGGTTTAAGGTAGCTATAAAGAATTGTATAACCATGTTTAAGTTAGGTGAAACTTCATGCTATGTGTATGTACATAAAAACCCAAACATACATGCACATCTATAAATACCCCTCCTCAATTTTCCCCCTTTGAATCCCAACCCTAACTATGAAATGTCATCCTAGACCTTTTCATTTCTCCACTGCAGCACTATTTTAATCTTTTTCAATACTCTGTAGCCTCAGACCTGTCAATTCCTAGCTCCTGAAGCTGCTAGGTTTCCTTTTTCCCTATCTTGTCCCATATCCTGTCTGGGTTCTGTTGCCTTCTTCTCTTCCAGGATGGTAATCAAAACTGTATTACTATTCCAGCTGAAATGCAAAGAAACAAATCTCTACAAATGAAAATTGTATCAATTCTTTCTTTTAGACATTGTTGCTGCGCAGCAATTGTGAAACTTTTGTCAGGTTACTATAGAGAAAACTAGTAGTGACTTTCTATAAATATAAGAGGATGACAAATATCCTTAGTGCTATCCATTATTTATCCTCTTTCAAATTTTACAATAGGCAAATGCCACATTTTTATTATTACAATTTCAAAGGAGAGGTGGAGGACAGTCGTCTCCTTGCTATCCTGTTGATAGCTCCAAACCATAACATTACCTCTTGCAAGCTATCTGTCAGTCCTAAGACCTGATATGCAGAGGGTTTGATTAGTCCCTCATTATCTTTACTTAGTGTTTTAAATCAATTTATTAGATTATTCCTATGTCATTCATTATGAATTAACAGTGTGACTTATTTCAGTACTATATGTTTATTTTAATTAACTTGTTTAATATATGTTGATGAAAGAAGTAGGCTTGGGAATATATCATTAATATTTTATCTCTGGAGAAGTTATTTCAGACCCCAGTATGACAGTGAAAATAATTACTAGCATTTCTTCAGTGTATCAGAACTCTAGATATTTGGTAAAAAAGTCCTAGAACACAAGCTCTAGCTGAATGTGTTGGGGAAGAGGAACATTTCCCTTTCAAATGTGATGCATCGCTGATTGTCAGTGCACATGGTTTGATAAACTGTTTCTCGATATCTTCAGTGCTAATATTTTTCAAACCTTGGAATGAGCCCTAAAGAGAAACAGTAAACATTTGTAGGTAATGGTATCATCTTCCAGAATATTTTGTGAAAATAATGTGCAAATTCACACTGGCTAACCTTATTGCCCTCACTTAAGAAGCCTACGTATCCTGTATTTATAGTCTGTGCCATCTGGACAGGTAAAATTGGGCAGGGTAGATTTGCCAGAAGTGCAAATAAATGGTTGTGGGCTAAGTGAGTGGGTTCTGTGATGTGTGTTTGAACAACGGTACTGGGACGCAACAGTCCCCATGGACAAGCCCATGCTTTGGTACTCCTGTCCTTAACCACCACCAGGCTTTCCAGGCAGCCTATGCAACATCAGCCAGCTCTGGGCTCCACTGGTGACTGGATTTTTAAGAAGGCAAGATTTCTAGCACTGGCCGTTACCCTGCCCATAATATATGAACTATGTATATATTCTAAATTTTAACTGTGGTAGCAGAGAGACCCAATTCAGCCCTTTGTGTGGTACTTTTCTAAATCGAATCTGTGGTGCAGTTCCTCAGAGTCATACTTCTGCATCTGGCACTGTGGAGTAAGTCACAGGGACTGGCCATCTTTGGCAGTGTTTGTTCTGTAACTTTTTAGAAACTTCTAAGAAGTAGAGGTCATTGCAGGAACAGTTTGTACTGTTTACTTAGAAAACCATGCAACCCCCTCAAATGACCGAAATCCCAGTCTACTCTGGTTAATTTACCCTGCTGCTTCATCAACAGCTAAAGGGACGTTTCAGTTCCTACTGATACTAAGGTTATCCAAGTTAAATTTAAATGAGCTAATTCAGCTGTAAGAAGAAGGGTAATTTAATGGATGGTGAACTGTGAACTCCATACTTCTGTAATTAGACTGCTACCAGTAACTGAGTTAGCTCAAGAAATTGTACGAAACATGGAAGTCTACATTATAATGCATATAATGAATGTCTCAAAGAGCACAGAGCTCTGGACTTTCAGCAAAACCCATTTTTCCCTAGTATGCTAAGCTGAGAGGCTACGTAGGAGTTTTGTATTGTTTCATTCTTTGCTGCTTTTTTAGTTCATTTTTCCATGAACATGTGTGTTAAGTGATTAAACTTTCTGTGTATGTGAATATAAACAGGCAAATCTGTTTCTCTTGAGTTACCAATTTTACATTTTCAAAAATTATTGAGTCCACTGAATAATTTCAGCAGAAGTTGGGAGAAGTAGGTGTCTCAAAAAAAAAAATTATGTGTGCATAAAACTCTCGTGAAAATAGACAGCCAGGTAGAGAAGGAAGATCCTAAAAATGTGCCAGTAGAGAAGTAGGTATTAGGAGATGCCAAACAACCTGTCCATGTAGATTCCTTGCATGTCCTGTGTTGGGAGCGGCTTCAGTTGGAAATTATGTTTTCTGAAACACCAAAATCTGTCAACCACAAGACTTTAGGAAATCACATGTAATTAATTTTGTTGCTTACAGAAAAATGTGGAGTTTTTGTAATACTTTTGAAGTCTGTGGGATTTTAAATCTATTTATTGGTATATTTAGATTTCTACAGTATTTGTTATTTCAGGATTTAAGAGCAAAATTTCACCAAAAGTTAAATGTATTAGTTTCAAGTCTTAAACTTTGACAATTATATTTATATACACAGGTCAGAACATCTTCCTCCTCATCAAAAGCTGGGTAATGACCTGCTCAAAATGAGAAACTGATGCTGATATATGGTGGTAGAAGAGCCTATGGTTAAGTTTGCAGTTGTATGATCAGATCTTTAGGAATACCTGAAATAATTATCTAAGGATCTAGGCATTTCAGAAGTGCCTACAAGCCCTCTTTTTAAAAATGAGTAATGGAATAGTTGTGCTTTTGGGAAGTAATGTTATGTCATTAGTTGTTACATCCAAATATTTGGAAGCATTTGAATCAATTTCTTCATTTTAAGTCTCATTGAATACAATTTGGGTACGTCAATGAGGTCAAACACAGGATGACTACAAGTATTTGAAAAAACACAACTGTCAAGGAAGGAGAAATATCAGTCTGAAAATATAAATCTGTGGCTGAAATGTCACAAGGAAAAGTGCAGATGTGCTATTATGAAGCCATGAGTTGTAGTAGACAACGGGATGTCTGTCAAAGGAAGGGTAGTAAGTCTTGTTACCAGCTCCATTTCCATCTGTGTTGCCTGAAGTGCTGATTAACGCAATGTGGGGAACAAATTGGAACTATTCTGTGTTAAGAGGTAATATAATTCTCTATGGGAATAGCATCAAATAAAGAAAGTCTATGACAAGATTTTAAATTAATATTTATGCAATTATTTTAAAAAAAATATATATGGTAAAATATATCTTGAGACATGCTAAGGCAAAAAAAACCCAACACAACAAAACACAACCAAAAACCCACCAAAAAACCCCACCAAAAGTCCCCACCAAAAAACTAGGCAAGCTCTTGACTGTCTCTTTGTGATAAGCAGTTTTGGACTGGGAAAGGAGTTAGCACCTCTAAATTTCTGAAAGTAGTAAACGATTCCTTGACGTATTCTCCTAAAGAAAGAAAAGAATCTTCTGTTCCTTTTAGAGAGTGGTGAGATACTGGAACAAATTGCCCAGGGAAGTTGTGGAGGTCCCATCCCTGGAAGTGTTCAAGGCCACGTGTTGGATGGATCTTTGAGCAACCTGGTTTAGTGGGAGGTGTCCCTGCCCATGGCAGGGTGGTTGGAGCTAGTGATCTTCAAGGCCCCTTCCAACATAAACCATTCTATGATTCTATGAAAATATACCTCTAGACAGAACTGAAGGGAATTTCATAAAGTATGTTTTTCATTAGCTAGGTTTAGATATAATTCATCATTTTGCTTTGCTTAATGTTCCACAGGGAGATGAAATCTCTCAGTTCCTCCTGTCCTTCCCCAGTGCTGCACTCTCCAGATACTCTCCTGAGAAAGTGACATAGAAATTGGTACAGCCTCTGGAACAATATGTGAAAGGATGTCTTTAAATAATAATGACTTGTTTTGGGTTGGAACTTGTTTGATGTTTTGTTAGGTTTACGGTTAAAATGTTAGTAATAGTACACCTAAGGTCTTCCAGCTATATCCCCTATCAGTGCTATAATCAGTAATATATTTAGTCATCTGCCCCTTCTTAATATTAATTAAAATCACCTGTAATTTACAAGTAATTGATATCTGCACTGTCACTTGAGTAGTAGTATTTGAGTTTTCCTGATACTTTAAAAACTTATTTAAATGTTTGAGTGTTATTCAAAAAGGAAAACCAAAATATTTTAATCCTTTGAGAGATGAGAGTATCACAGACAGGTAGGAAGCTTGGCTGTTAGGAAGCATCAGCTGAAGTTCTTGATGGATATGAGCCAGTGCAGAAGTTTCTTTATATCAGGCAGCGAAATCCTTTGCATGTTAGACTAATTTTGGACAACTCTACTAAAATAAAAATAGTCAAACCAAATCAACCTAGCAACTCTAGTGTCAAAACCACAAATTTAGATAACTTTATTAAAAAAGAGTATCAGCAGAACTGGTCAGGAGGTGTGCCTGTGAGTGTGTGTGTGCCTACCTACATATGATCTGAAATAATATGAAGCTAATATTCTTCCTCTGACATTGCCATTCTGTGCATCTAGGGAGCTTCATACCCTTTCTATAGGATCAATCTTTAGGCTGTAATCAGTGTTTTAAAACAAAATCTTTTCTCATTTCCTTTCAGTGTTGTAAGTTTTAGTCTATTATTTCAGGTCTAGTATTAACAGAACATCTTCCATCATGGCCTATGCCACCTTTAATGAGGGCTTCCCCAATGAAGTAAAACATGGCACTTTTTCTTGTCAACTTTTTGGTGTATCTAGATGAAGAAAAGATTTATTATGTTTGCCTGCAAAAACAAGTTTCATAGTGTCTTTTGGTGAAATAAGTTCATCATCCTAGAAGTGGCTTTCTTGATCTGGCTTCTCTGTTCTGCCCCGTATGATACATATATATGTCCCACTGCTGCAAGGTTCAGAAAATCAACATGGGAAGAAAGCTCCTATTTTTAATTTTCTGACCTCCTCAGGAAGTTTATTTTGTTTAGATTGTTACATTTTGAGACTTTTAGATGGTCAGAATTTTCCTTTGTTCTCCAAACATGACAAGAAGGTATCTACAAGTGCCCTGTGATACAGGTGGGTGAAAGAAGCAATGATTATGGTAACAAAAGATTGATTAAGGGTAGCAATGGAGAGGAGCAAATTTACTGGGGGAAGCGTATGAAGGACACTATTGAATAAGGAAAAAGATGTGGCTAATTTATACCTACAATGTCTGTCAGAGGTAGTTATGCCTCAGGACTTGGTCATAACTGGGATCTATTAGACCAATAATCCTGCAAGGCTCAGCAAGGCAGCGTTATTAAAACACTGGCCCAGAGGACAGTGCTGTAGTGTTCCTATGAGAAGCTACAGGAGGCAGCTTAGTAAAGCTACCCCCCTGTGGGGTACATAAAACTTTGGTTTCTGTAAATGGCCATGTCTAATTGGATTTAAAATTAAAATGCTGTTGCTTCACTGGACTTGAAACTGTGCCTAGGGATCAGGAAAAAATGTGGACAGAAAGAAAAGCTTGGCTGCTTGCTTGGCTGCTTGCTTGCTTTCTATAGTCTGCTTTGCTCTTCTTTATGTCCCAAAGTGCTGTGTGATGTCTCACCTGAATTATGGTGACTGGTTTCCATCTGAAGTAACACGGATGGACCATCCTTCCAACCCTGAAATCTTTGACTTTACGAAATTTTGGATTATGATTTTCCCAAATCAGTGTTGCATCTCGACATAACAAAATAAAACTAGCTGTTTCTTAACTCAAAGTGTGGTGCAAATTTGAGGCTTTCCTTTCAGTGTATCGTAGAATTGATCACAGTCTTAGAATCCCATGGTTGCTTTGGTGCAAATGAACTTGATTTGATTTTAGTTGCATACAAATGGACTGGATACCAAATGCTTGTGTGTTTGTACCCAGAAGGGTCAGTGCAACAAAACAGGAAACAATTATTCCCCAAAAATGGGAATGGCAATTGGTAAATGTTCACTTTACTAAATGCCCAAAAAGTCACAACAGTATGAGTTACTCTGATTAGAAATTGACTCTGAGGGGACACGAACGCTATTATGAATAATAAATTCATATAACAAATGGATGAAAGAGGAATTTAATAATGTAAATCAAAAACTGGAAATTGCAGAGAACTGATAAGGGAAGGACAGGAGGTGAAATTTATAGTCAGCAGAATTAAGAAAAATAAGAGGATTAAATATATGAAGAACAAGATAAATCCTGACAAATTTATCAGTATGTTGCTGGATGGCAATAGCGGAATTGATCATGCGAATGCAGAAAAGGCAGACATGTTCAATAAATATTTGTATTTGGGGAAAAGGGGGGAAGGAACTAGATGATGTAATATGCTTTGCTTTCCAACAGTAATTAAGAAGATTAAGTAACAGCTACTAAACTCGACATTCTTAAATCAGCAGGTCCCAATAACTTCCTTATTACAACCTGGCAGAACTGCTCTCTCTGGCAGTTTGACAATTAAGCCCCTTTTTCCAGTCACTTGATACTTTTTCATCTTTTCATGCACTGTTGCAGATATTGAGTAACCACTCAGCAGTTCTCTAGACATTGTACATAACCCATTTAAATCTCCCATTAGTAATACAACATCATTCCCTCATATGTTGTTTAGCACGTCTCATACTGAGCTGTAAAATTCACCTTTCTCCTCATCCATCACACTTTCTTTGAGCTATAAAATTGTATGATAGTAGTCTTTTCATCTGGATTAGAAAAATGGGCAACTGTATTTTTTTTTCATTCACTGTGTTTAATTGTACTACTATTTTTGCTGAGACCTCTACTAAGAATAATGCCTGAGAATCAAAGGGAGATAAAATAGTTATCATCTTGTTGTCCACCTGGCTTTATGGTCTACTAATGTTTCCAGTCTATATTTATCATGGCAGTAAGCTGTGAGTTTGTAGAAATTTTACTCAACTGGTTCATGTTCCAAGATAAAAGACAAGATTTATTGCTAAGAGAATAGAGTTTTGGGTATCAGTACTGTGGCTGCTGTGATTCTTACCCTGCATACTCTCTCTGTACGACTTTGAGCATTGTTATTTCTTTCTCCCTAACCTGTTACTGGTAGTGCATTATTATGATATTAAGACATCTAGTATAATATTGTTACCTTTGCCATCAGTGTAGTCAGGGTTGGGGCTTATTTCCAACTACCATGCAGCCTGCTTGGGACTCTTCCTGGAAAGTATCAACCATTGGAAACCCCTCTTGAGATAAGATTTTATCATTTCTTCAAAATAGCCTGTTAAGCCAAGCATAACATATCCTAATAGCCTTCCAAAGTCAAAGGAAGGACTCGTGCTTGCTAGATCCTGGGAAACGTTACAATACCTTAAAGAAATGGCATTTGCTGTTTACCAATACCCTGAAAGTATTCTTAACACAAGTCTGTCTTTGAACATTGAAAATAACTGGCAACAAAGTAATTACAAACTTTATGGAAGCAGGTGAGTAGCAGTGAAAAGAAAATTAAAATAATTCCTCACACTTGTTATGGTCACAGAGCAGTTATTAGGTGATCATAGATCTGGTTTGTGTGCTTCATGTGCAACTGTATTTCTGCATCCTGGATTAACTGAAAAGTGGATATAGTAGCTTCTGTTTCCTTTTCATACCCCAAATAGAAATACTTTCTTAGAAATATTTCAAATGCATATGATTTTTCTTCCTCATTTTTTTTCTCCACCCCTCTGACCCTTCTCCCCTGTCTCTGGCTGCTCCCTCTTCTTAATTGTTAATTCCTCCAGAAGGAAGTTTTGGGCTTATTTCCGCCAGACCTCTGGCTGCTCTCTACTGTTTCAATATCATGTGCATTGTATATGATCTTTCTCCTGATGAGGTGATGAGACAAAATCAGACAATGACTTCTGTAATACATGCCTAAACTCCAGACTGACTTACAGTCACTCAGAATCGTAGTCCTTTTTTGGGCCACGCTGGGAAATACAAAATCATAGTCACATATTTGAGATTAATTTCTGCTGCACTTTACTGACCAGTGCTGAGTTTAGACATGATGGTAGGTAGTTTAGAGGAGGAGAGGAAGGTAAATTATCCACACGCTCTATCTTGCAGCCCTTGCGTACTGTGCTTCTCTGGTGATCAGTGTGCTGGAAGGGATGTGATTTTTTAATAGAGTTTAGTGACTGGCTCTTCTCTCACCTATTCATTTACCCCGGTTTAGGGCTGTCCGCAAGAGTAAGGTGATACTGTGACAGTAGTAGTGACAGAGTTAGATACATAACAAAGACAAAATCAATAACAAAGTATAACAGTGTAAAACAGAAGTACTAGAGCTAGAACTTGGACAAATTCGGTTTGGAGATATTGTAGGATGTGGGTAGGTTGGTTATCACACAGAATCACAGAATTTTCAGAGTTGGAAGGGACCTCTAGAGATCATCTAGTCCAACTCCCCTGCTAAAGCAGGGTTGCCTAGAGCACATTACTCAGTTATCTACTGAAAAAATGTATTTCCATAATTTTTAAATATTCTTTTTTAAAGTAATGTTTTAATTCAAAGAGGAATTAATTCTGGCCTGTGTTTGAGTGGAGGTCAGACTACATGTTATTCATGTTCAGCCATATCTGTGAAGATATAAAGATCTGTATTTCCTTCACAGTATGGATAGTGCTGTTTCCTAGGTTCTTTTTAGGAACTGATTCCTGCTTGCTAAAAAGACAAGTGCCTTTCAAGTCTTCTGCATCCTTAAAATTTTTAAATTATTTTCACCTGCTTCAGCTAAATGTTGTAATGCATGAAGTATTGCCTCCAAACGATGTACGTCTTTTCCTTTATGCTATCCTTCGGTAGGCAGGACTTCAGTCAGATAAATTCAAATAAAAGTGGCATCTTGTTCTGTGTCTAATAAAGTCTCTCTTCCCTTTATCTCTGTCTGGATGCTTTTTTCCTCCTCCCTATCCTGTTTTTTCCTTCTGTCACGTGAAAATATTTCTCAAAACAGTCCTTCCTATCTTTCTGCAAACTAGACTTGCATAATTGGTGGGGTGCAGATGGACAGATTTGCATTGGTCCTTTTTTAAACAGAATCACCAAAATAAGACCAGGAATTCTGAAAGTGTTTAGCAGTAGAATGAGAAAATACAAGGATAAATATATCCACTTTTTCTTCATGCAAATACCTCTGCAGTATTTATTCACCTAGTGAATCCTTCCTCCTTTATAGAAAGAATAGAGGACTTTTTGCTTTTGTTTGCACTGCAGATCTGCTGTGCAAATGAGATCTGTCATGCACTCTGTATTAGTTCTGTGTACATGATACCCACTGTTGCAGAAAGCTTATTAGCAGGAAGGGCAAAAGGAACACGTTCAGTAGAATACCAACCATGCTTTAAATCATAAGTGTGGAGTGAGAAGCACCAGAAATAATAGTTTCATCCATGCTGTAAACTTTATTTTAAATATCCAGTGTCTTCTAAGGGTAATACAGGATATGCCACAGAACCCATTTTTATGCCACGGAACCCATTTTTATCACATTAGATTCGAGAGGTGATGTTAAAGAGATATAATACATCATAGTCCACTTGGTATCACAGCTGCTTGAAAGACAGGTTCAGTAGCATAATTTAGATTCAGACAGCTCTAGGTGAGAATATTTTATCTCTCTTCCTTGGTTGTATCTTGGATGGAATTTGTTTTCTTATGTCAGGCATATTATCTGGTAATATTTAGTATGTTAAATGTATTTCAATTGTGTGTTAAGAAGTATAGCTGACATTTATTGCATGTTTGTTCTCTTGTTTTTGCAGTTTTAGAGTAAAGGAATGGCCTAAAGCTCTCAGTGCCATCTGTGGTGCTAAAGAGGTGGGTTTCAGACTTCTGTAATGGTTGGGATTTCCACATACCCCATTTTCTAGACATGGATATTTCAACGTAATCTCTAATATGTTGTGATTATCCATCTAGAATGTGGTGAAGTTACAAATAACCAGTGACCTGCCTTTTTCTACCGCTATGGGATTGAAATGGTGAAAGGTATTGCTACTAGACACAGGAGCAGGAGAACTTACTGTCAGCAGGGATTCAGAGAGACTAATTGTAGACATATGGTTTTAACCAAAGGAGACTGTACTGTGAGTGCCCTTCCAAAGGCTTTCCTCTGCTCACTAAGGTTGTCTCTGTCTTGCTTGGTTTCAGCTATTCATTTATGAATTAATTCCATCAAAGCACTCATAGCTGTGTGGGTTGTTGAACCTGTGTTGATGAATACATGGAGCTGTGCATCATCACTTCCACTTGAACCTTCATTGTCTAACAGACTCACTTAATTTAACTTAAATTGCCCGGTCAGAGAGTGGGATCAAGGTTAGTGTGCTGTCTCATCCATCTTTTCATGTCCATATTGCTATTAATAGTCTGCCTATAATTTAGCTGCTGGCGTCCACAGCAAACTTGGAAAACCTGCACATCTTTTCTGTTCTTGCGGTGGATTTTGTTGAGACATTTCTAGTAAAGGGCCATGCATAAGGTATGATGCTATAGGGCAGATGGACTATAAAGAAACAACTACACACTTGGGCATATACTAAGCTTTCTTGTAAGTTCATCTCAAGATGGTGCTGCTGAATGCAGGATTGCATCTGTATACTGTACATACAAGACAAGCTTAGCTTTGGTTGCCAGGGCTAAAATTGATCTTGTTCCTTTCTGAGAGGCACTGTAATGAAAAAAAAAATAAATCCATTCAGACAGCCATTAGAGAGGCTATTAAGGCATGAAGACATACTCTTGGGACACAGAAGGACTGACTCTGAAAGATTAGATGTGCTTCATGGACTTTTTGTCAGGATGTGTGGCTGTGTCATCAGACCCACATTTATATGCAGGATTCTGGAGCAATCTGGCCAATTCTATCAGCTGGATCAGGACTTTGGAGGATAGAAAGCAGGATGCTGCATCCCTCCTTCCCCCTTTATCCCTTCTTTACTGTCACTTCTGTGTTGCCTACTGTCACTTCTCTGTTGCCTGCAGTATGCCTTTCTTCTCAACAATGAATCTGACTGTGACACCAGTTGATGCAAGTTATTGGAGGGTTGCAATTTTGGAGAAGGCATATGCCTGGAACAGCATTTGAAAGTACTGTCCAAATGTACACTTGCTATTTTCCACCGTTCTCATAGCTTTGCCCACTCGTGCACAGAGCAAAACAAAAAGATTAATGCTATAGGATCAACCTGGTATTGTTATTTATTCCTTAAAGAATAGTTTTAATTTTCAAAATAATTGTATGAGAAGAAAGAAAATGTATGGAAAATTGAGTAAAAAAGAAATTAAAATTAGTCCTCTTTTGGAATAACCTGGAGAAGAGGTGCTACGTTATTATTGTATTCAGCATTTGTATCCTCCAGGACACAAAAGAAAAAAGCATAGGTTACAGACAAAGAACATTGCACTCAATATCCTTAGCAGGTATTTTTCTGAAGAGGACAACCTGAGCTTTGTGCAAGTAAAGCTAGTAGAAACCCTGTGTAACTACAGCCAGATATACATATTTTAAATTGTCACTACAGGATGTAAATGAGTTGGGCACAATCTTATGTTATTAGCATTTCAGCTTCTGTTAAAAAACCTTTTTTTCCTGGCTAATTTTCATTCCAAACTTTAACGGTTTGGAATGAAAGTTGGTGTGCTGAATTTCTGCCTCAACCTTTTTTTTATCAAAAAAATCCCCAACCAACAAATAAAACCAAAACAAACCCAAAACCAAACCCACAAGAAATCAAAACCCCAAAAACTTTAATCAAACCAGTTTTGACATTTGAGAAAAAGAAATTAAAGGATTTTGCTTTGCCTATATTGAAAGACTTGTCATCTATAAAAAGTCCTGTAGCTCCTCACTTGAGCTCAGTATTCCCACAGTTACACTACAGTGGGAGTTTGTGCTCCCCTCTCCTCATGGCAGTGGTGTAAATTTCCCTTGGCTGTACCAAGTAGACTTATATCTGTCTTAAAGGGTCTTTACATTAGTTCACTGTGCCATGCAGACACTGCTGCTAGTCAAGGTGTACATTTTGGGTTACACTCTCCCGTGATGGTTAATTGTCTTTGCATGTCATGTTTCAGCAGCTGAAGCCATGGCAGCTGACAGTATTTACAGTGCAAGGGAAGTTTTTTTTCACTGGTACATGCTTGTCCATGGAAATAGAAATGACATGTAAGAATGGGTTTTTGGCAGAATCCTGACAGAATCCAAGATTTTTCTTTGACAGCATAGTGTTTATCTGGTGTCCTGCATGATGCCTTGGTGGGAAAGCCAAAACCTAGGAAGGTCAGCGCACAGGCCTGGTGGCCTAGGCTCTGGAGCTCACTTGTGGTAATCCACCAGGTGAGCCACCAGGGAAGTCCTGGGACAGTACTGGTTACAAGCCTCAGCCTTCTGGCTTGCTGCCTTGACCAGGTCTGGTGGTTTGCTTGTTTGCAAAGTCATTCTGTGAGCCAGTCCCTGTGTTAGTCTGTTTGCACATCATTTTTAATACGGAATGACGGAGGGGATCTGGAGAGCCAAACAGGTTGTGCCGAGGACCCGATGTCTGCTTTACATGTTTCAGTGGCATTGCGTTAGATTATTCCTGTCTGGGTGTGTCATACTGAAAGCCCTTTAGCAGTTGGAGTGCATTAGGTATGCTGTTGGAATTTGTTTTTTGGTTTTACTTTCATCCCAAAGAATTGTTGTTTGAGTGTTGGGACATCTTCATGACGCAAATAAAAGCACTAACTATAGGGGATTCATTTCAAAAATATAACTATGGATTCGAGCTAAAAAGCTAATGTTAGTGTACACTAGGACTGCCTAATCTACATTCCAGAAGGGAGTCTCCAACGCAATACTGTTTCTGTAACAACATTCTCCAGCAGCTGAACCATGTTGGCTTAAATTCTCAAATTAAAACAAAATAGCCTAAGGTAAAGAGAAAGCATGGGAAATATTGAGTCCAAACAATTTTGAAAAGTTATAAGCAGCTGCAAAGAAGGGCTTAAAATAGAGAGAATTAGACAGACCTCTCTGTTTTGCTAACAACACTGTGTATCATGAAGTCTCGTTTAATATTAAAAATATTCGGCGTTTGGTACAGTGGTTGGGTTGTTATATCTTTTAAGCTCCTATTAAATGTGAGGAATTTTCTAAAATCCTATTTTAGATTGTAAAGCCAATCATTGCCTGTTTCTCCTAACCCGCTATGATGATGTTCACTGCCATTCAAGAGAAGGCTTTCTGGCAGACATTTTTTGCTGTGCTATTATATGTGGAACCCCTCTTTGTTTTGAACACTTTCAGCTCTGCCCACAAAGTGACATACTAAGAATGACTAATTCTTGACAATTACGATTTCAGTGCCTGTCTACTGCCACAAAGAAATCTTTCAGAAAGCCATTGTTCAGATGGCCGGTTCTTTATCTGAAGCACTGCAATCACGTTTCCTCTCCTATTAGTACATCAAGTCTTTATATGTTTATTCTTAGAAAAATACATAATACATCACTTTGATGTTATGTTTCATATTTGTTAGAGAAATAAAATTGGACTTTTAATGAAAACCCGTTTGTGGATATAAACAGAATTATTAAAAATTATTTTTTTAAGCAACTCAGTATTTCAAATCTGACCTTCCCCATCCCTTCAGCTAATTTGCCACTTAGCCTGAAACTTTCACTCTGCTCAAAACAGGTTCTGATTCATATCTGGCAGGGAACTGGCCCACTTCCAGCATCTTTATCTTTGTATGACATAAAGAAATCTTCTTGTACTGCGGCAAAGCACTGATTTTCCTCAGGAGTGCCAAGCCAATCCCAGCAGCCTGCTTTACACTTTCTCAAACTACTTATTCACGTATCTTTCTCCAGACCTGAAGACTCATACTGCAGTGGTGAACAAAAGGCAGGTGTTGCTGTATTTCACCCAGCCACAAACTTCTTCCCCCTGCCCCATTGTTCCTGTGCTTCTCTGTGCTCTGCCTTTCAAACCAGGTGTGTTCGGGAGCACAATGCACAAGGCAAAGTAAATGTCTGCCTTGATTTTGTAAGGAAAAGAGACTTCTTTTTTGTATTGTATTTGAACTAGGGCAACTGCAGTGTTCAGAAACTAGCAAACAGGAGGATCCTTCGTAGTGGTATTTTTTAAAAAGAGGTCATCCGCTGCCTGGCATCACTCCGTATCTCTTATCGTATGGAAGTGCTAGTTCTACTTTGCTTTAAGAGAATGATGGTTCCTCATGCCCAAACGCTGCAGCACTGATGTCTTGCTGGAGATCTTGGATGCTGCCTCTAACCCTGGAAAGTATATGCAATCTTGTTTTGCTTGATTTGTTTTATGATTCATGTTCCAAGACAGTATGTGATATCAAACCCAGAGATACCCAAAACTACTGGGCTGTATTTGTATGATCACATTTCTATGCCAGTTCTAATAGTACCTATAGGTCTTAAGAAAATATCTCATTATATTACAGAAAGTATAGTACAGACCCCAGTCTGGGCAGTTTTTTATTTGGGCCATATAAAAAAAGACATGTTTCAGAAACAGAAAAGGTCTTCTGGGGAGCAGGTCTAAGATGGACTAGAACATGAGCTGAATCATCTTTTTCTTATTAATTTGCAAGATCGAGTTATCAGTGCTTGTTAGAGTGATTTTTGACTGCTTCCTTTGTGTATCATTTTCTTTTCCCCTTCAGGATTAAAACTACAGATATTGACACTTTTGAAGTGAAATGAAGTACATATGAGTGATCTTAAAATATAACTTGGATTTAGTAAATGATGTTTTTGAAAAGATTTCTGTCTTGTGGTACAAGAAAATAATATGCTATAGTTACTCTAAGGCTGCTCTAAGAACGTGGATATTTACTTCATGCTAATTTGAAAAACTGCCCTTTAGAAACTCCCACTCAGTTGATACTGGGGACAGCTAAAGTTACCCTCATCAACATAAAATTTTCCAGGATGTCCAACACTGTGCTGCTGGGCATACTCAGAGTTGCCAGCTCTTGGATCTTACCAAAGCCTGACTGGGATTCAGAGATAGAATCATAGAATGGTTAGAGTTGGAATGGACCTTAAAGATCATCAAGTTCCAACCCCCCTGCCATGGGCAGGGACACCTTCCACTAGACCGGGTTGCTCAAAGCCCCATCCAGCCTGGCCTTGAACACCTCCAGGGATGGGGCATCCACAACTTTTCTGGGCAACCTGTTCCAGTATCTCACCCACTTCACAGTGAAGGATTTCTTCCTAATATCTAATCCAAATCTACCCTCTTTCAGTTTAGAACCATTACCCCTCTTCCTATCACAACACTCCCTCCCCATCTTTCCTGTAGGCCCCTTTTAAATACTGGAAGGCTGCTATAAGGTCTCCCCGGAGCCTTCTCTTCTCCAGGCTGAACAACCCCAACTCTCTCAGCCTGTCCTCATAGGAGAGGTGCTCCAGCCCTCTGATCATCTTCTTGGCCCTCCTCTGGACTCATTCCAACAGGTCCATGTTCTTCTTCTGTTGGGGGCTCCAGAGCTGGATGCAGTACTCCAGGTTGGGTCTCATGAGACAGCTGTAGAGAGGCAGAATCACCTCCCTCGACCTGCTGGCCATGCTTCTTTTGATGCAGCTCAGGATGCCGTTGGCCTTCTGGCCTGTGAGTGCACAGGTCATGTCGAGCTTCTCATCAACCAACACCCCCAAGTCCTTCTCCTCAGGACTGCTCTCAATCCATTCTCCACCCAGCCTGTATCAGATATTCTGCCTACATTTTCTGGAGTGCTTGATGTGGTAGAGTTCTCCATGTACTCTATGGCCAGCTTCAGGTCTGCATAGAAATTTCCTGAAATTATAAGGACAGGAGATTGAAGAGGCCCTGGAGATAGAAGTAGTCTAAATAGAGCTAGGTTTGAGTCAGGACAATTGCAGATCTTCCCTTGTAACTTACACCAGGTGCATTATTGTTAAGCACAGAACCATGCCAAGTCTGGCTTATGACTTTGACACATTTTCCAATTTAACCTGTTACAGGGTTGATTTTTTTTTGCTGTATGTGAACCCAAAATTTATATTGTGAAGAAATTATCAGCTGTCTGACTTAAGCAGTTTTAAATACTGCTGCTGCTGTCTCTGGTGGTTCTTGTGGTTACGGTCCCTGTTCCCTCCCATCTTGTGCAATTGCAATGCAACAAGCCAGTTGACAAATATACTGCCTTCTCAATAGGAACCAATTCATATGCAACAACATTTTGTTTATTGTCCTCTTAGTCTGCATAACTACCAATGCTGTGATTGGTCCTAAAATTCTCACTTCTCTATGCTAGTACATCAATACTTTAATATTTTTATTTTCTTGCTTATTTATTAGACAGTGACAGAACATACTAAAATGCTCCATCAAAAAAAGGAAGGAACGACTATCAGCCTGCGGTTATGCTTCTCAATTCTTGAGGGGGAAAAAAAGTCAAAGAAAATGATTATTTGTTAATAAGAAAGTTATTAAAAACCTGACTTAATTAGTTTGCCTTTCAGAATTTCTTGCTGTGTGTTGTCTTGTAGGTTTCAGAAGCTTTTCATAAGTTAGAACTGACTCTCACAGTGTGCAAGTATTAAAGAAGTTTTAATGGTCTGGATAATTTTCAGAAGAAAATTAATTAAAGAAACCATTTTCCTGGTGGCTATCAATCTCATGGCTCTCCAAGCCCAAGCTATACTTTCCTTCTCCTTTCCAGCATACTAATGTGCTACCAATTTACAGGAGAGTAATTGCATTTTCATGCCCATGGCTTTTCATGCATTCCATTTTAGAAAGCTGAATGGCTATTTTTATTGATAAGGCAAGAAGTTAGAAGCATCTCAAAAAATCCTCCTGTTGACCTTTTATTTTCCCTTCTTCTCCTAAACTGTCTAACTAAAGAGCCGCAAGAAGTGTATTTTCTAACAAATTAAGTGCTGTGACATCATTAGGCCTTTGAGTTTAGTGGCCCTGAGTTTTAATTAAATGTCAAACAAATACCATTCAATTCTGCCAACAAAAACAGAGTGTTATTCGCAGAAAACCTCGGCATGTCACCACTTTACTTTGCTTGCTTTCTCTCTGCCTAGTGATATGCAGTGACATGCCACAGAATAATTCCGCTGAGTATATTAAAAACAAAACAGTCACTGTGTTGTGCACCTTGATACCTCATGGGTATCATAAGGTGACTTAGAAGTTTTTTATCCTGGTATTATTTAGTTAAAACTGATTTTTTTTGTAGTATCTACCATCGTAACTCTTTGCTGCTGTATAATCTATCTCCTTTCAGGGAGATTTTTAATAGTTTCCAAGCCACGTGACACATAGTCTCCCAAATAAATGAATGGAGATGATTCCTGTTTCACTATGCTTTGAGCACTGTGTTAGACAGTTGCCCCTAGTAGAACTTGTCCTGTCCTGACATAGCTGGTGCTGCCCACTGCTGGAGGTTACTTCTTGGACTGGAAGCACTTCTGATATGAGAGACTGTCAACTCCTATGTTTACTACGTGGGTAACAGTCAGTGCAGGCACTCTCTGGAAGGAGATCTGAAACATAGTTGTCCTGGAAATTGGAGGAGAGAAAACTGTGTTCAGGAAAGTTGATTTCTTGTCAAGTAATGAGCAACTCTCATGGAATCCATGCTGTTGATTAACATGCAGTAGATCCAGAATCAGGCATTGACCCAACCTGACTGTTTAGATCTCCACTTTTCTTTCTTTCCTTTATGTTAACTTTGGTGATTTTTTTCCTTATATGGAATAATATTGTGTTGCTTTTTGGTGTCACCTGAGGACACCTTCTTTTACCTGTCTGGCTCAACAATGCTGCATTAGAATCATGAACTAATGGAAACTGTATAAGCTTAGCAGAGCTTAAAAATTACTTAGGGTCAGTTATGTCTCACTTGATCAATTGTGCTAATTTTTGAAGGCCAGTTAATGGATATATTTGATTCCTGTATTTCATTGCTTGGCTAATCTGTACCAAATGAGATGCAGAGAAGGCAATTTTTTCCAATAATTATTGAAAGCATGCTTCAGCTCTCAGTTACTCTGGTACACTGATATTAATTTTAGTGCATTTACTCCCAAATTGTGCCAGTCTAATTAAGAGTTATATAATATTCTAATAGTACCTAGATTTCAAGTATCCCTTCTCATCTTTACATCTCTAAGCACATTAAAATGGATAAACTTCCTTATTCCCTAAATTTTGGCTTTAAATTCCCATTTTCCAGGGCCTTTGATATCAAAGGGTTAGCTGGGATCCTCTTCTCCCCTCACGGATATAGGGTACCATAGAGGTACTCATGGATATAGGGTACCATATCCATGTACCTCAACTCTGGGAATCTTCCCTGTACATAATCCTCTGAGAAGACAATGACAGTGTTGAAGGCTAAAAGATTGTCTGCAGCAGGTAAATAAATAAACTAAGTCCCAAATAAGAAATATTTGAAAGGGAGAAAAAGGAAATTTATGGGCAGTGGGGAAAATGGCAGAGCTATGCCTACTGTGACTGGCAAAGACACTAATCTCTTTGGTCTTTTGGATTGAGTTTCTGCTTCCTTAAGAAGTTGTTACATTACTGTGAGAAGGATCTCTGAAGTTCTTGAGTTCATTGATCTAGTTCAACGACGTTTCTCATAAAGATAGGGATCTTGCTGCCATGAATTTTCAAGACATGTTATAGCAGCAGGTGGCTGGGCAGAGGAGGAGGGCAATACTCATATGTTCATACCACAAGCTTTCCTGTTTTCTCATTTTTTTCTTGGTGGTGCTGTTCCTTTCACCATCGACACTGTAGAGGCTGTGCGGGCTGCCTGGCTGCTCACGCAAAGTACTTCATGCAGTAATTGCCTTGGTTTTATTTCGCTTTTGCTTTTTTTTCGTCTCCCTCTTGTTGGCTGGAAGTGTTCTGAGAAGAGGATTAGAGGTTTTGGTTTTGGTTGTGTGATGGTCCATACAGACTGTAGTTTGGGGAATCTACAAATGAAGGTCATCACCTTGTTTCTACAGATGGGGAAGAGGAAGCCCAGTGAAAGGAAGCCCAAGATAAAGATGTGTGCTACAGAGACATCTCCTCAAGGCCACTTCTGGCAACTGCCATTCTCCTAAAGGAGTGTTGTACATACAGGGCTAGAAGATCGTAGCTCCAGGCTTCATCTTCTGTCCTGTGCGTGCAACAAGGCAGCCCTGCAGTGCAAAATAAGTGCTACAGGACAGGAAGGGAAGTATCTTCTCCTCTTGTTTTAATTTTAAATGGTGGATTTCATGACTGAAAAGCTGTATCTGAGCTAGCTTTAAACAAGCACAACCTAATTAACTCTGCAAAGAAGGGCTAATAAGCTGAATAAATGTGCGCATTACATGCCTTGCTCTGGGGCACAATACAAGCACCCTTAGTATCAAATTATTATGGAAAAAACCAACACCCTACAAAAATATTACTCTGTCAGGTTTGAAGTACTGTTTCATTATTTTGGGCACTTTGAAGTGGAAAATGACCAAAAAAGTAATTGTCTCAGAGGCCCAGAGGAGAATTGGAACAAATGTTGTGCAGTTGCTCTCCTTCAGAACGCCTGAGTCCTGGGGAGCTGGACACGAGCCAGCTCATACCAGCTGGCCTACAGCCAGCCTTCTCCTTCTGCTGCCATTCAAACAGTGTGAGTAGACATAGGCTGCCTCTCCCCTGCATGGATTAATCCCAAAGGGACACAGAGTACTGATTAGGTATGAATTTAGTAACTTTGGAAAGCATTGACTACCGTATTTATAAATACGCGTGTGTATAGGTATATACAGGATTTAGAGAGATGCTTATGTGACTGCGCAGTGCCCTTTCCCCAGTGGCTACTCTTTCATATAATAGGTGGGACAAGCTGAAAAGGTAAATCACATTTTCAACAAGCTTCTCAAAGACTTGGCGCCGTCTTGATTCTCATTATAATTCACTTACCACAGAAGGGCTGAATTGGAAATCTCATAACAAAACATATTGACATTTCAAGCCTTTTTCACCCATGTTATTTACAGTTTCTTGCCTTGCTGAGTTTTATTGAAACTCTTATTTTGCTCTTTTGTTGAGCATCTGAAAACTACTGAGCTGAAAAATACGCTATCTTTGCTGTCTGTAATTAGCTCTTAAATGATTCCAATTCCCAAGGAAATGTTTTTTACGTATGGAAAAGAAATTTATTAAAAATTTAACAGAAGCTTTGCAAAACCAGGAAGAGAATTATGTCATAAAAGCTTTGAAATATAATTTTCCCCTTAAAAATTAAGCATAAACCTTACATATGGAGTAACTACAACCTGTTCATTGGACAGTTTTCTGTGGCTAATACAATTACAAGTCACAAATGTTAGATAATAAATATTTAACGGAGGGCTGGAAAGAATGGTTCTTTTGGTGACTGGAAATATATGTGCTACTGGTTTAATGTTCCACTTTAATTTAGCTCAATCTGAATCAATTCAATCCTGCTCCCATTTTAGGGCCAGGGTTACAGGCCAGTCTCAGTTTGCTATCTAACAGACAACTTTTCTATGTTTACAAAACCACCACGACATTTTGCACTATTGTTAGCAATGTTGGTAGAAAAGCAGAAGGATAAAAAGACTATAAATAGTCCTTTAAGGCTGGTATTTCTTCCAGTTTAGGCCTGACACTGGCTCTGAAAAAGATTATATGTTGGCACTGTCAGTATTAAACATGGGGGATGAATAGAAGCTTTTTCTCTTGGAAACCCAGCATTAGTTAATTCTGAGAGTAATGTAAGTATTATGATAAAAAATGTGATTAAATAGAAGGCACCAAAGAATTCAATGTAACATTCCTGAGATTAACCCTGAGACAAATCAAAATAATACATGGCATTAAAAAAACCTAAACCCCTAAACTACTAATGCAGCTGCAGTTTAAATAACTGTCCATTAATTTAAGGACACTTGCTATAGAAACAAAATTTCAACCAAACCATGTGGCTGAAATTTTAAGCAGTTTTTATGTGACACCATATTTTTCTTACATGTCCATGTTTACTCTTTACTGTCCCTAGCTGTTATCTGCAAAATGTCATACTGGATAGAGATAAATGATAAGCAACTTTGTTTTCTGAGAGATTTATAGCATTTTTATAGTACCAGTAATCATAAATTGCACTGAAGTAAACAACAAACACTTGTGCAGACTCATGTTAGTGCAAATGTGGAGACTGTGCTACTTTATAAAAAGTCTACTTTGAAAATGGTATTGAAAAGCCATTAGATGTGAGAAAGAATCTGGTTGACTAATTGTAGCTTGGGCTGTGATCCAGCGTTGATGGAATTTGTCTAGGAAGGGGTCCTCAGTGATGTGACTTGGGCTAGATGCAAGATTAGAGCCTTCCTAGGAGCTTGGTCCTTAAGCGAGGTCCTGGGTCTGAGTGCTGAGCAGAGCTTGGATCCTGACTTAGAATTCCAGGGCTCAGGGTCCTCTTGAGCAATAATTTGTTATTGATGTCGGAGTAATGCCTGGAGCATTGCAAACTTAATACTGGGCCCAGTAACTCTTTTCAGTGTACAAGCATATAGTAAAACAAATTGATGCATGCTCATTAAAGGTTTAAAAAAAAGTCTCTTGCACCTGGAATTGCAAATGAAAGGTAACATACCTTATTGTGTTTGCATATGAGTGGTCATTTAATGAAGCACTAAGTGAAAGTCTGCCATCAAACAAGTCATTTTAAGTCTTGCTGTTGGGTTTACAGGGCCTGTGACTTCACTGCAGACTTCTTTCAGGGGTATAATGCTAAATACAGATTTTTCACAGATGAAACCTTGAGAGGGCTTTTGGGGTTTTTCTTTCTTTTTCTTTGGGGGGTGTACTTGAGGGTTATTTTGATTGATGAAAGACGTTTATAAAAAAATTGAAGATTTTACCTGTGGAAATATTTCATGACCTCTCAGCAGCTGGTAGTCCACAATGCATTCTGCAAGCTAGTCTCAAATAAGTTATAGCTGTTCAAGTAATAGCTCTCTTTAAGGGCATTTTTTTTCCTTGTGTTGAATATGAATTCTCCCTTCTGTAGCTCTTACAAATCACCTAATGTTTTGTGGGTTTGATTTTTTGAACAAGTGAAGAACTTTCAGCCCTTCCTTTTTGTTGCCTCTCACTACATTTCACAATCCCTTTCTTTAATGAGAGAAAGATAAAAGTGCCCAAATTACCAGTAAGTAGCAAATAACTTGCAGAACTGTATGAATTACAAATTACTGTGATTGTTAACCATTGAACAGGGTTTTTTAAGCAGCATCTATGTATTTTGTCACTGGCAGCCATTTTCACTTCAACACATGGATTGTATAATTTCTTAGCTGAGATAATCTGCCAGACTTTTATTTATGACATTATTTGATAGATAGGGTAGTGTTCTGGTTAAGCTACTAATTGTGCATGAAGAAGGTTGAAGTTCAATTCTGAATTTGCCATATACAGTATGACCTGGGCAGACAACTTAATTTTGATGCCCATTAGTTGCCTTGCTCCTGAGTGTTCTCAAAGCACATGGTTTTCCTTGCTGCATGCATGAACTTCTACAGCAGAGAGGAAGCCTCACCAAAAATAGTTTTAGGGTACGAGTGTATGAGTTCAGTGACGAAATACTTTGAACTACCATTTTGGTAGGCATGGCACAAAAGGGAAGATGTGCATGTAAGTTGGTTAGGATACCCCTCCACTGTATAGAAACTTTTTTTTTTTCATTTTTCCAAGAGGTTATTTTTTTCCTGTAATAAAAAAATTAGCAGCATTAGGGTGAAGTCTTGACCTAATGCTAGTCAACTTATTAGTTATTTGTTTATTTTATAATTTATTTTTCTGTGGACAAGAAGTCTACTGACTTTGTTTTAGATCTTAACAGATGGATTTTCAAATTCCTGTTTTAACAGCTTAACCTCTAGCTGAAGTATCTTTCTTGTAAGATGTTAAGAGCTGGTGGCCTGTCACTGTACTGAACTGTGCCTTCCTCATTTTCCATGGCTATCTATGCATCTGGTCGCTTTGTGCAAGACTAAAGTAAACAATAAAATAGTGTGGTGCTGACTTGTGATGGTTTTTGCTCCTCCATAACAGTAGGGAAATGCTTCCATTCTGCTTTTACAGGCTACGTGTTTTCCCCAATAAGTAGTTTATTGATCTCTAAAGGTCTTTGTTTTGCTCTGTATTTTAAACATGTGCTTTTATGCAAGGATTTGTTGGTTGTCCATTACTGTTGCAGAGAATCTGAATGCAGGTTATGTTCTTTTATACGTTAATAAGCAATGTTCTTACATGGCTGCATGTTAATCCAGTCAACTCAACTGTGCAGATGAATTGTAACCTTATGCTGGTACTCTGACAGCCTTTTGAAAAACCTTCCCTGCTGCCTTTGTGCTGGGGAGAGTGATTTGTGAATGATGATTAAATATCTAAAGTCATGTTGCATGAGTCTGGGGATTCAGTAGTCTACCAAACACACGTTTTGCTGCTGTTTCTTTCTAGAAAGCTGAAAAGTAAACAGTAACTTAGAAATATCCCTCTGCCTCCCAGTGAGATAAATCTGAGTCAAACTGCTGCTGCCAACACTGGCTGCTTTAGTAGGCTGCAGTGGTTGCTTCAGATACTATTTCCTCTCATTCCATGACTCCTCTTTCAGGGTAACAGGGAGTTATCCTTTCCTCTCTGATACAACTTTGTGTTATAGTTCAGGTCTGAGTGGAGACTGGTGTGCACCTGAGTGCGTGGACATGTGGTGCACAGTGACAGATTGTTGTACGGGTCTTGGCCATGATTGTTTCCAGAGGAACCCTTTCCCTCTCTCACTGGAATCATTAGGCTGAGGTGAGACTATGTCTTCCACCTGGCACAGTCAGAAATACTTGCATTTTCATTTGAGCAAATGGTTGCCCTTTTGCTAAGGTCATACCTCATAACATCCATAGCATTTTTCCTTTAATTTCTATTAGTGTTACCTGAAAGTGATTCAGCTTTTTTAAAATCACGTCAGATTAAAATTTGTTCTGCAGTATGGGTACTTAAGAGTGTCAAAAGATTTTTATGTTTGAGTTATGCTGTCCAGTACTTGTTGCATCTGCTTAATCTTAGCACCGTCCCTCCAAATTTATGGTGAGTCTTGAGTAAATGAAATGTGGAAGAAGTCATCTCAGTAATAAAACACGTGTAAAAATACTTGGAATTGCATGCTAGTGGAAGCAAGAAAATTACCAGAAATGATCATGATGTAGTGGATACATTGCATTGGTTCAGTATGTGTGGTGTGTTGCTCATCCTCAGGCTCTATTAGAAGTCATAAAAAAAGAAATCTCAGATACTCTGGACAAGATTCAAAGGTAGTGAGCTAAATTGACTAAATTCTGTGTAAACTTCTGCCTCCACTAGCTTTAACTTTGCCACAGGTTCTTACGTACTCTACACTAATGTCTTAGAGTCAGATATTATTTAATTTATCCACTGAAAGAAGAAAAACCATTTTAGTCTAAAACTGTTAGGTCAAACGTTAGGAGTTATTGGGAAAGTAATAAAGAAAAAATAATTGTATCAGTCTGCAGTCTGCCTAATTTTTCAGAAATGTGTATAGCATTCATTTCCCTATTTGAAGAAAAAAGACATGAGAAAGTTATGGAGAAGGAAAATAAGAATGATCAAAGATGTTAAATGATTTCTGTTTGAGGATTAATTAAATAAACTAGTGTGCCTCAGGCTCAGAAAGAAATGATTGAGGTGATATGAAGGCTTATAAAATCCAGAGCATTTGGGAATGATTGTTCTCTGTCTCTTCCAATGCAAAAACCTATTATTATCAGTTTGAAACTGGCAGGTAGTAGGGTTAAAAAAGAAAAAAAAAGAAAAAAAGAATAAGATAATATGCAGTTCCTGCTACGTGGAAAGGTAATCATTTGCCAGCAGGGACTGTAGATGCTAAAATATGATATACATCTAAAAGTGACTGGGCAGATTTGTGGAAGAAAAAGCTATTAAGATTTATTTAGGACAAGGAAGTCAGGTCTACCTTGAGAAATCCTTGTGCTACAGGTCTGTAGAATTGAAAATTATTCTGAGGAAGAATCACATAGTGCCTAGTGTGTTGCCTATGTGTTTACTATTGGTCAGCTTTTTCCGTTAGGGACATTTGTCCAGTTTTTCAGTTTGTTAAAACATGCTTTTTTACATGTTAAAGCGTGGAAGTAAGGAATGCAAAGTACATCTGTGTATGTGGGAGAAAAGGGACTCAAATGTACTGTTTTCTATGCTTTATTTCATTACCGGCAAAATGCATATGTATTTTCCATAATAATCTCAACAGCCGATCACTACTATCTGTGACTTATCCTTTTCTAACAGGTATCGGATCGCCCTCTGTGTGTAAACATAGAGTTTATTAGTCTTTGTGTACAACTTTGCTTCACAGCAGATGCTAAAACAGCAATACTGGTGTTCAGTATAAGCACGGGCAGAATATATGTTGATACTCAACAAGAGATACTTTCACATTGGGCTGGATATTTGCGTCATGGCACATCAAATTTAGAGGGATATTCTACTCAGCAGCAGTCACTCACTGTGGAAATGCTAACCAATATATTAACACAGTAATATAGCAATTTTTCAAAAGGAAGAAGTGTCCTGGTACAGAAAGATGTACATGACATTAGAGATATAGGTGACCACAGCTCTACTTATCTACTTGTATTTAAGCACGTGCTTTGTGGTTGGCTGGTGAACAAACAAATTCAGCTGAAACTGAATTTTCAGGTAAGCAGAATGTAATTTAGCCCCTTGTCTACCCACAAAGCAGCTCTGGATCTTTAATGACCGCAAGTGTTCAGGGTTTTGATTTTACAACTCATATGGATATTTAGTTTATCATTAACCACATGATCTGTCTAACATTCAAACATAATTAATTAGCATGATAAATAGAGTGGGGATTTTTAATTTCTTTGGCCTGGTGAATGCGTGAGTGACTTGTTCAAATGCACTTAGAAAAAAAAGATCCCATGGTTCGTAATAGAGAAGCAATTAAGCTTATTGAAGCAAAAGAGACTTATCTGTGGAGTGGCTCTCATCCTAGAGGTAAGAATTTTTTTGTCTACTTGTGAAGTTAGAGTAGCAATAAGAGCAATACTCTGGTGCTGGTTTCACCAAACTTGTGTTTTTTTAAAATCATTGCTCATCTGTTCTCATTGATTTGGCCAACTGGACTAATTGACACTGAAATATTGTACCTTTTTTTGATGGTGAAAAAAAAACCCAAACCTTTTTCCAGGTAAAATAAACTGCAATTGAAAAAATACCTGCTGTCACAATATTTGATTTATTATCAAGTTTATTATTATGTACCTCTTAGTGGAAAGTGTTCCAAAGCTTAGAGAAGCAAACAATAAGGAAAACATACAGTGGCCTTTTACAACACCTGTCATCCTAATGATAAGTGCTGTGAACTTTTAGCAAGTTAAAACAAGCAATTTTGGGTTTGGGGTTTTTTTTTTGTAAGGAGAGAGTGCAAGCTAGCAAAGTTCTGATAGGTTTCACAAATATATTTTGATATGTGTTGACATCTCACCAGCAGGATGAATTAGGAAAAAAAAAATCATTAAACAATGGGGTTAAGGCAACCAAAATGACAGACAATTACAAGAAGGCAAATGCTAGCTGAGATCAATTGAGTTGCAGGTGATCCTCAGTGCAGCTGACACAGCCTTGTGTTTGATGGGCAAAGTGATTATTGTGGAGTGGCCTTTTTGGCTACAAGGGTTTGGCTTCCTTTGTCAAGTGCTCCTTCAAAAAGGGAAGGACCTTCTGTGCTAGGAAGTGCAATTTATCAGCATCACAGTAATGATGGCTTTTGTACCTGCAGGATGATATTAGGCAGGAAATACAGGAATCTGTGCTGCTTTTTTCCTTCTGATCTACTTTAAAAAAAAAAATAAAACAAAACAAAAACGGAGCATTTTTCTGCCTCTGTGATTTACCTAGTCATTTCAGTCAGCCTGAGGCATAAAGTTTTGGGTACCAGCTCCCTCTCCCCTGTGCTATAGAATTGCTTTCAATTATTTTTAGACCTGTTTTCATACCAAGTCAGAGAAAGTATTTGATTAATGGGAGACTTAATCAAGAGCTAGGTTCAGGGTCCCTTGCTCTTCCCCTGTACACACTTGATGGAGACTCATGCTGTTAATAAACTTTATGTATTGGAACCTCTCTTCTCCTGTAGCCTCAAGATGGGATATTCCTTACGGATGTTTCTTCTCCAAAATATCTCATAACAGTAGATCCCTGCTCTAGAGACACTATTGCATCTAATATTTGTGAATTTCCTCTCTAGGACTGTGTACAACAGTCTTTCCTGCCTCTTTTCGGGTATCCATCTTTAGAAGGCCCTTTTGGAATTAATCCCTCTTATCTTTCCCTATCAGTACTCCAGGGAAAGGAGTGAACTGTTATTTCTTCCTAGATCTTAAAAGGAAAGACATAATGAGCTTTAAACTGTAGAAAATGCAGCCATGCATAAAGAAATGGCAGTTCAGTCAGGATAGGTTTTTCTTACCAGTATAAACTCTCTCAATCTTTTGTATGCCTGCTGTGAATGCTTATTGTTTTGAATATTATGATAAATCACAGCCATTACGAGGTTTGACCCTTGGGATTGTAGGTATTCTTAAGTACAAGATGAGTGTTTGTTTCAACATGTGTAACAACATAGCTTAGAAGAAATTGACTTTGTCTTTTACCATGCTTTTGTCTTTGACCATTGCAAAGAGAACACTTTAAAAAAAAAAGTAACATTTATAAATGTAAATCTGATAATAAAGCAATAAAAAAGATAATAAGAATGTGCTGAATTACATACAGATCAGTGGATATATCTTAAATATGTCTGAATCACTTCAGAAGATGATTTTTAATCTCTCTATTCATAAGAATTCTTGTTCCCACTTCTAATTTTTTTTCCTTTTACGTATTCCTTCCACATTTAATTATTCTTTTCTGGCAGAATAGCCCCTGAGACCATGTCTAAATGATATTTTCTTAAACCTTGGCACTCAAAAGTGACCTCTCAGATTTCAGTCGCTTACAGTGAGCAACACAAAATGAAAAAAAGAAACCCTATGTAAAAAAGAAACCCTGAATTTGTTTCTGAGAGCTCCTTGTGTATCATGTATCAGAGCTTGATGCAATCTGAAATGTCCCAGGGGCCGTGGAAAGTTGGGATTTCTGACAGAAACACCAATTCAATCTGAACTTGAATATTGGTAATGACTCCGTTCTAATAAGGCTTTTACCATCATAGAATTATATTTCAAGGTTAAAATAATAGAAAAATACCTTTAATTTTGAACACAGTTGAGTCTGGCAG
This sequence comes from Anarhynchus alexandrinus, assembly GCA_008711295.1. Lineage (NCBI taxonomy): Eukaryota > Metazoa > Chordata > Aves > Charadriiformes > Charadriidae > Anarhynchus > Anarhynchus alexandrinus. The sequence goes on along the minus strand of VUYV01000100.1, from coordinate 2,709,871 downwards.
AAAAAAATAAATCTAGTGTTTTAGAGTCTGATTCTTTTTTTATCTAATGTTAGTGTAATCAGCAACTAAATTGGTATGAGGAAAGATGCAAATCCAAAGATGTGTGTCTTTGTTCTCTGCAGACATCAGGAAAATTTTATTTTCCCAAAGGATCTCCAGTTTTCTTGTGTATCTTGGGATTCTTCATCGAACATTTTGCACTCTTTTCACTGGGCTTAGCCATTCTGATGCCCTAAGCTTCTGAGGGCTGAGAACTGTCTCGCACAAATTGGTTATTATGTCTGCTACTATTAGAGGTGGGAAACAGGCAAGGGAGAGACATATGCAACTTCTGTTTCACTTTATTTGGGCTCTTACCCAATAAAATGAATGCCTTTTCTCTTCTTTCCCAAACTGTCAAGTGTCTTCTCCATGTAGATGTTCCCATATATACCTATCAACCTCCAGTAAATCAACCAATTAGCGTATGGAACCCGTTTTCATAGAATCATAGAATCATAGAATGGTTTAGGTTGGAAAGGACCTTGAAGATCATCGAGTTCCAACCCCCCTGCCATAGGCAGGGACACCTCCCACTAGACCAGGTTGCCCAAGGCCACGTCCAGCCTGGCCTTGAACACCTCCAGGGATGGGGCCTCAACAACCTCTCTGGGCAACCTTTTTCAAAAATTTTCAACCTTTTTCAAAAATTTTCAAATTTTTGGGTGATGCTTTGGGTCTCCCTTTACTTTTTCATCCTTCTTAGTGCCTGGACATCCAAGCCAGGTAGCAACTAGGTTCTGTCAGACAGTTCTATCAAGTTCACATCTTTGTGAATTCCTAGGAGAGGGATTTAGCTCAGCAGCTCCCAGATAGAGAGGAGATCACAAAATCATAGAATAGATTGGGTTGGAAGGGATCTTTAAAAGTCATCTAGTCCAACCACCCTGCAATAAGCAGGGATATCTTCAACTACATCACGTTGCTCAGAGATCTGTCCAACCTGACCTTGATTGTTTCCAGGGAAGGGGCATCTACCACATCTCTGGGCAGCCTGTTCCAGTGCCTCACCACCCTCATTGTAAAAAAAGTTATTCCTTTGTATCTGGTCTAGATTTACTCTTTCTTAGTTTAAAGCCATTACCCCTTCTCCTATTGCTACAGGCCTTGCTAAAAACTTTGTCTCCATCTTTCTTATAAGCCCCCTTTAAGTACTGGAAGGCCGCAATAAAGTCTCCCTGGAGCCTTCTCTTCTCCAGGCTAAACAACCCCAACTCTCTCTGCCTGTCTTCATAGGAAAGGTGCCCCATCCCTCTATCATTTTTGTGGCCTTCCTTGGGACCTGCTGCAATAGCTCCATGTCTTTCTTGTGCTGAGGGCTCCAGAGCTGAATGCAGTACTCCAGGTGGGGTCTCACCAGAAAAGAGTAGAGGGCCAGAATCACCTCCCTCGACCTGCTGGCCACACTTCTTTTGATGCAGCCCAGGATACAGTTGGCCTTCTGGGCTGTGAGTGTATGTTGTCAGCTCATGTCCAGTTTTCCGTCCACCAGTGCCCCCAAGTCCTTCTTGGCAGGGCTGCTCTCAATCCCTTCATCCCCCAGCCTGTATTGATACCGGGGTTGCCCCGACTGCTAAGTATGCCTGCTAGATATGTCACAGTGTTGAGACTGTGAAGGCTGAGTGGGAGAATTGGAGGACAGTACGTAGTTGGGGAGGTGTTTAGCCTCTCATAGACCTGCACTTAAACCACTGTCCACAGGGTTTCAGTGTCACATTACTCCCAATTAGTAATTCGGAGCCTATTAAGAAAATATAGGTGTCATTATTCATGATGCAGATGGCTCTAATTTTCTATTAAGGTTGCTATCATTGGTGAGAAGAGCATGCTGGTGTGTGCCCTCTTCATATAGTCTAGAGTTGTGAAAAAAGACAGGTATCTAATCCTTTATTGATAAATCAAATTCAGTGATAGAAGATGTTCCATATAATGGAGGAATTCCTTTCTTTGTTAATATAGGCAGGGATCCTCAAAGGTGGGCTTAGAAGGGACTGTGAATTTACAACAACCACAAAACTAGACTGTGAACTTGATGAGAACATGGGAGGCGTCTGTGGTACTTACCACTCTGGGATACTTACTGTTCAGAATAATGGTAGCAATTACCTCATTTTCAGCCTGACCTTCTAGAGATGTGTAAGAATTAGGAGCAGCCGATGATGTCCACTTGAGCAAATGCCTTGTAGGAAGAGTGCTTCTGCTGGAAGAAGAGTATCAGATTGTTGTATATGTTTTGAAAGGTATATTCTTTACTCAGAGAACACTTTTACTCCCTATTTCTTATCCCATATCTGGAGGCTAAAATGGCTCAACAGTAGCTTCTAGTCTACTTTCTCCAGAACAGTACCTTCAATAAAAGATTTGCTGGATGTTATGTTGGATGCTGCAACTGCTGCAGCCTAGTTTGATATCCACAGGAATTCAGGATGGCTGTAATTTCCTCCATTGTTGAAGATGGATTTTGAGTTGCTCCGACCACTTCCTTCTAGTTCATCTAATCCTTGCTCAGGGCTGCGTATGGCCAAATGAAATTCCTCACTGAACAACAGAAAGTAGCATGATTTGGAATACGTATGCAAGCGGGGTCCGGGGGTGAGGCACAGCGGTGTGTGAGATAGAGTGACAGAGTATGCTCCTGCAAAAAAAAGTACTAAGCAATTAGGGTGGACAAACTCATGTGCACTTTGTGATATGCACATTTCAGCAGAAACACAGGTATTCACGTGGTACAGATATAGCATCTAAGGTTATGCCTGAAATGTTGTCTTTCATCAATATCTTCCCATTAACAGGTTCTCAAAATCTGTCAGTGAGTTGTTATTTAATCCATTTTAATAGATATTCTGTTAACTCCACGTAACATAATTTTTAAAATCAAGATTCATGTGATGTTAAATCAAATGGCGCTTAGAATCTGCCTATCGACAAAGTGGATATTAGCAATCAAACCAGTAATCCTGATTCAGTAATCCTTTCTTCAGTAATCCTTTAAAAAAACCATTAATGTTTGATTGGATTTATTTCTATGAGACAATACTAACTTGCTTACTAATATTCTTAGAACTTTTGAGAGTGGCACTCCTCTAGTTCTCTGGAACTGCCTCGGTTTTTCAGGATTCCTTAAAATAAAATATTACTGGTATACAAAGCTCTTCAGCTACAACCATTATATCTATCAGTGAAAAAATTATACAAGACGTGATTTTTGCATTCTTTCTGCAAAAATCCTTGGTTTGATATTTAAAAGGCTCCCTATCAAGTACAGTTACAGATAATAATATTTTTGTCCTGTTCATGACAGCATATGGGCTGGATACAGACTCGTACTTTGCTCCAAATACAAAAGAGAACTAGTTAAATCACTCACTTTGTCTGTTCCTGAATTATACGAAAATGTTATGATTTAGTCCAAGCCATTGACCTACACATGGCCAAAATAAACTTTTTGTTGTTAAATCATTTAAAAAATGTCTTTTGATATTTCAGATTTGTTAAGTACTGATATTTCAATGATTTCTTTAACCTCCTTTATTAGTCACATGGGTTTATTTTAATTGGTATTGTCCATCATTAACCTGTTTTTTCTGGTTTTCTGTGAAGTAATTTTTTTTTTTTAATTCTTTATTGCTTCTCTATCTGGTTTTGCTCTACAAAACTGCTTGGCTGCAATAACTTTTTCTGTTTGTTTGAAAGACATGATTTCACAGTTTTTCCTGGGAAGGCTTCAGGTAGTTCCCAGGTTTTGTTAACAATTCCCTTTATAGGTTCCCTGTCAGTTATGCTGACAATTGGTTTAAGCTAATAGGGACAAAATCAAATTGTGAGATACCAAAATCCTCCATAATATGGATTTATCTTTCTCAACAAAGCTCTAGTGTGAAAACAAGATTTTATTGGAAAACAGATGCATCATGATCTTAGGCACAAATTTGGACATAAGTTAAGGAGTAATGGAGCTGCTGTAATTCATTCCCAGTTCAGTCTCTTATGACGATGCTTAAATTTCAAGTGAGTGACTTTCTTCAGAAGTCTGTGCTTCTAAGTAATTTGTGTTTTCAGAAACCCTACCATGGAACATAGTGATGCCTTACTACTGAAAATCTGGATTTCTAACTTGAATAACAGGGAATTATTGTTTTATAGGATTAGTTCTTCAGGGAATTTTATTTAGTGTTGTAGAAATAGAAATAGCTTTCCTTCATGATTCATTTTGAAAAATATAAGGTAGATAACATCATGCCGAAAGCAGCTGATTATCTGTGTCTTACTAATTATTATTGCCTTAAAAAGATATGCATATTCTATAGCACCTACTTAAATAAATTTTTGTAGAAGAATACTTTTAATTTTTTACACATCCAGAAGCAGGGTTCAGCATTTTTCTTGTTAAATTGCTAAAGGCACATCAGCTTTCTTGGTCCCTGGATACAAGACTGAAATAAGGAATTCAAAGGAAGGCTTGAAAAAGTAAAAAGTAATTATGATAATGGAGTGTTAGATACATATGTTGTATTTCTAGATCACCAAGTAAGCAGGACATAAACAAATTAGTAACAGATCTATTAAAAACATAGAAACCCCAAATGTTACAGTGTAAAGAAGATAGTGTCACTCTGCTGCTGGAATTTCCTGTGACTGTTTCCCAGAGAGCAATCAATCAGTTGAATTTCATTGCTTCTGTTACAGGCTGTCTCGTCCATACTACTGGAGAGACGTGGATCTGGGAGGGGTGTGTGTGGAACTCCTTTTTCCGTGGCTTGAGGGGAAATGTTACAATGCAAAAGAGCCAGATTTGTCAGAAGATGATCTGAAATATTTGTGTACAAAATAATAACTTCTAGTCCTTCTATGTTCAGAAAATTTTACTTCTCAGAGAGGGCAGAAATGATGTATGCCACCCATACTACCCGACCTTGTATCTCCTCTTTGACCCCTCCCTTTTCTGTATACACTCCACTTCCAGGAAATGTTCAGTTACACCTGTCTTCCTTTTCCTTACTCTAATGATATACCCGCTTGTTTAAAACTCTTTCTGCTTCCACAGTCTCCTTTGTAGCTTACAGAGTTAATAGTAGAGATGCTTGGTTCCAGAAATGATTTTTATATTCCATTTTGAAGATGGTGAAGCAATGTGCTTTGAAATTCCTCATATTTCTCAAAGGAACTGCGTCTCTCTGCCTCCAATTGCATCAGTTTCCCTATGGCATTAGGATTTGGCAGAAGTTTTTCACATGAAGGGAATACTCCTAGTTTAGAATGAACAGCAAGACTTTGAGTTTAGCCTGGAAAAAATGGTAAAAAGTAGCATAGTGAACAGAGCAGTGGGATGACCTGGTCTAACCAACAGAGAGCAATTAAAGAGCAGACATTGTGAACTAATGAAAGCTGCTCCTTGTAAAAGTGCTTGTACCAAGGTAAACTAAGACACAATAGTCTCCTAGCATCTGGTTGCAATATTTCATCTTCGTACTTAAGGCCATCATCTCACAAACCTGTTCCTTTCAAGAGCTGCTGTCTCGGCTTGCATCCTTTTCATTCTACTAGTGGTTCTTTGGCATCCATTTCCTGTCATCTTGAACTATATTTATGATTTATCCCACATTGTCCCATACACACTGGCTATCTGGATTTACAAGCAACTATTGAACTGGAATGATCTTTTTTGTGTCTCTTGATGCGGTGTCAGTAGCCGCACAAGGAACAGAACTGCATTGTATCATGACCTAGGACCAGCGCTTTTTAAAAAGCAACTTACCTCTCCCTATTAATGCCTTTGACTCTTTGAATTGTGGTCTTATTAGTCCTTCATAGAAAACTGCTTTTTTCCAATTTCAGATCTTGACTTTTTTTTTATGGTAATGCATGTTTCTCCTGCTTACTACTTAGTTGTACATCCAAAAATTTCAAAGTGCTTTAAAGAGTTACGTAAATACCATTGTTGTGTTTTATACAGAGACAGCAAGGAAAGACTGGTATTTGCAGACTTAAATATCTGACAAGGGGTGCAAAAAAACATGGGCTTTATACTAAACTTTCTAAATAGTTGATATAACTATCAAAGATTTCTCTGGGAATTTGCCTGAAGTAAGTGCTATGCATCAGCCTTGGCACCTGACCCGGTATAGTCACGTAATGATGTTTTTCAGCCATGTGCATCCTGTATTGTCTGCTGGCTGTTTTTAATTTGAGGTTACAATTGTGTGATTTATGCTATGCAATACAAAGCTATCTCAGCATTCTGGTTGCTTTGCAGTATATGGTAGCATTTCAATGCTAACATGAAAAGAGACAAAGAAAACAGAACAAAAATGTTCTCATCAGCTTTGCTGAACTGCAACATTACGCCTGTGTTTTCCCGAGTAATGAAACTTGAATTTTTGCTGGGCAGGGAAATGCAATAACTTGCTCTTTGTCCATGATTATCAAAATGAGAACCACTCAGAAAATCTGAATGCTTTTATAATTTCTTGCATAATAAATCACTCTTGTCCTATCGTACTGCAGTGTGCCGCACAGCATTTCCTTCATCTTTGTGATGATAGTCTGCTTGATAGAACAGGAAGCCAGAAAGTGGTGAGAAAAGCACCTGGAGCATCCTGTCTGCCTCACTGTTTATTCTTACTTAGCATAAAAATTGTCTGCTGCCTATGGCTTTGGAACCCAGATGTGTTACAGCTGCTAATTCTAAGCAAATTCACATGAAAAACTCTCAGCTACTAAAGTTCCTATAGTGGCATTAGTTCACAGCCTTGTGCTGAGGGCCATCTGCTACAAAGCTGGAGGGTGAACATGGAGAGGTTGGGATGGGTCTTCTTAAAAGTTTCAAGAGGTGTCATGGATATAGGTCAAATAGCAGTGTGATTTCTCATAAAATCAGTTATTAAAACTGGTGGAAACTATAGGGGATGAGATGGCCACAATTGCTTACAATATTAATATTAATCATTATTGCAGGGACAAACTGGAGAAGAGAAAATCCTTCCAGTGCTCTACTTGCTGTATTTCTGGCTGAGCTGGTTCTTCACCCCATGGGACAAGAAAGGTAACATTTTGAGGCTTTTGTTGAACAACCGGTCAAAAGAACTCGGCTGCCAAAAATTCCATTCACCCCCAGCTCAGACAAACAAAATCTGGGTTATGTGAACCTGTGTAGCTAAGAAATCCTTCTCTGCCATAAATCTTGAATGGGATTTTGATTCTTTGCTGAGAATGACCTGTTTTCTGCCCAGGAAAGTCCTGACTCTGCAGTGCATGGTGAGAACGTGCCACAAGCAAATGAACCCAGGGCACAGAGGAAGAGACATCTTGCACAGCCAGGGTTTGATTTTAAAGCTAGAAGAGTAACACAGTATAAAAAAATCTTTATCCTTTCCAAAAAGCATATTCCTTGTTCAAAGCGAAAGAACTGTCATTAACGAGCTGGAATGTACCTAGTCAGGAAAAAACCAGGAAAGAACTCAGAAGTCAATATTACCTTCCCATGAAGTGGCAGAAAAACAAGCTTCTGTGAGCCATGCAGAGCAAGCCAAACCACAAGGCTGTTACAGTACACAGTAGTGAAGATAAATTATCTAATTGCCTCTTGGACTATTTTATTTGTAGGGACATAATAGCTGTTATCTATGCCTCTTATCCTTCATGCATGGAAACGAACAAACAGTTTTGTTCTAGTTAGATGTTTACTTCAGGAAAGAAACCAAAATATAAATCAATAATGGGCTAAAGGAGAAGATGACTGCATCAGTTTCTGCTTCATTTGCATGATTTTATTTTTGCTGTGTGGCATTTCTGGGTGAGGATTTTTACTGGTGTAGGGGTCCCACTGCAATCTGTAAGTTATTGCTCAGTGTCTGTGGCACAATCTGACCCTCCCTGCTTGTGAGGTTTTGTTTTAAGAAATAGACATGGAATTCTTTTTCAGCAAAACTTAACACCTGGAGCAGAAATATCAGTCGTATTACTTAATAATGGAAAAACTTATACAGGTTTCTAAATTTTAAATGTGTGATATAGTCTCAATTACCTTAAAGTAAGTAATCCTAATGACTTAATAAGGACTGCTTGCATATTGCTATATATAAGAATGGCCATAAACCTCTACAGGATTAAGGCCTGTTTTTGTTCCTGTGTTCAGTATGTGTAGTGTTTAATTGCATTGTGAAATAAATGAATGTTTTAGCCATCAATAATGTTTTTTTCCCTTAACTGAGGTAGTTATTGCTGTGCAGAGATGATAATTGTTAAAAGACAAAACAACAATTTATTTTAAACATGTTAAAGAAAAGAAAGATTCTGTGATATTTTTTTTAATATTGGGGGGGGTGAAAAATCTCTGCCAAAAATTGGTTACGTAGGTGGATATTTACTGCAGTGCTGTACTTTTCCTTGTATGCACCTGAAAGTTGATGGGTAACAGATGACTCAGACAGTGTTATGTTTTTTTTTATTCCTCAACTGGGTATCTCAATTCCGTCTTTTCAGCTTGCTTAAAGACTAACTTGGTGATGTATAAACTTTGAAGAGCTTTGCTGCTAAATTTTTAAAACGAAAGCATTGGCATTACTGGACTACAGCTAGTGATGATGGCATTTGAGTCAGGTGGATTTTTTTAACTGCACGATTAGTGCTCTTCCTATTTTTTCCACTATTTTATTCCCTTTTTCTTCTGGGTTTGTCATAATTAGCTATTGTACTGAACAAAATACTGGATTAACTCACCTTGCATCTTTGAGAGATGTTTGAGGTACCCATACAAAATGAGTTTTATCATGAACTCTTTTCTGTAGACTGAGCTGCACATCTGAAAAGTGGGAATGTCAAAACCTTACATTGGGACTGAATGTTTTCCCAAGCTCTGTAGCCAATAGCAGATTGTATTGTCCGTGTGCTGCATAGGCGGCGAATAAGGGATACAGGGGGTTGAAAAATACACCGGATTCAGGCGTGAAGCCAAATGGTTATTCCTGAAAAGGATCACAGGCTTTGAGAGACAAAATATCGTATGCAAGAAGCATAAGCAATCTAATGTAATGGTTCAGTAGTCATGGGCAAGAGATTTAAAAAAGTAAAACAGAAATTCAGAATGTAAAATGTAAGAAACAGTCTTGTAGAGAGACAAATAATAGGTGTTGCACATTTGCATAATAGGCAACATGACTTCTCCAAAAAGCAGAATAAAATGAAAGGAACAACACCACCCCCATCCCCCAAATTAGTAGATGAAACTTGTATTACAAGTTTGATTTGCTGGAAAGGCAGACATCACAAACAGAAAGACCTATCTTTCAGCGTAATTGATGAGGAAATGATATTCTCATTGTATAATTTTGGAGATAGATAATTTTGGAACATGTCATAGCTACTGAACAAATTTTTAATAGCATAATCTATGTAAAGCCCAACAACACATCCCCTCTTCTTGGGAAGGAAGTGAAAGAAAGAGATAAATGGGAATATTATAAAGCAGCAATTGTATGTAATGTTAATTCAGAGATTGTATTTATTTAAGAGGAATTTCTTATATGGTCTTATGCTGTGAACTTTTGATGCAGCTTTTCTTTCTCAAGGTAAAAAAATTAATAAATAAGGTGTATGATTCATAGTTCATTTTGTGAATGTAAGGTTTCCCTAAATTGTTTTGTGGATTGACATGTCAGCATGAGATGTACAGGTGTATACTTTAATGTTGCTGCTGAATTAGTGTTGAGTGACTGGCTGTTTTAGGGTGTCTCTGTTGGAAATATCTAAGCAGCCTACTCTTTCTGCAGGCTTCAGGGATCAAAATACCCGTAAGCTGCCTGATATATCTCAAAAGATTTTCGTCTGCAAAAGACCATGTCAGAAGTTCAGCTATGGTCTCATATTCTGCATTTTAGGAGAAGAGAAAGAGTAGGTGTTCTTAAAATATGCCTACAGATACTGAATATCTTAAATACTAACTTAATTAAGGTTTTTCCCCAGTCTGGCTCTAGATAAGGGTGACATGCCTCAGACTTTAGCAAGTCACACATCAGGGTTCAAAAGCAGACCTTTCACTTGCTTTTGGCCTGAAGAATTTCGAGATAGTCGACCGACTTGCAAACACAAGGTAGGAGGGATAAGCTAAGATGTCTTTTTGTCACAACAAAATAGATATGTTAATTTATCAGATTAATACGGGCTAGTCATTCTGCTGTCCAATAGATACCTTTTTTATTTTTATGTTTTTTTAACAGTGTCTTTCTACTTTAAAAGGGCTTTCCAGTACTTTACTGGAAGAAAACTGATTACCTGGCAGTTCCTTGTTCAACTTGGTCCAGGTTGTCCATCAAAAGGTCCAGGTTCTACTCAGTCCTTGGGGTCAGTCGTGCTTTCTGGCTCAAGTCTGGTGTGAGCCGCTGGAATGAAGCACTGAATTGGTGTTTAAAGTGGGGCAGTTTGAACATAGATGCTGTGGGCAACATGGAATTATGAAACTTGTGTTGGGCTGATCATGGTCAAGCTGAGTACTTGGGAGTTATTCATATAAGCTTGGCTACCTCAGCCATACTCCAAATTCTTATGCAGTGCCCTTATACAGTTTCTTTTTGCAGGCTTCTGCAACCTTCCAGGAAACTGAAGCCCTTTCTTTTCTAGCAGAAGACTTCTGACAATATGTTTGTCCTGAGCAGAGCTATTTAAGATATGCATGCCATTAATTTGTTAATTTGACTTCGAAATTACATGCTTTGCAGTAATTTTTGGTGTGTCATCCCTGCCATAACTGAGGGCCAGTGGGGCAGGAAACCATGTAAGTGCAAAGTAAATACAAATAAAATGTGAAGCAAAATTCAGCAGCCAGATCTCTAAAATCATGAGACACATCTTCCCCTTCCACAGACATTTTCAGGAGGTTCTTGGCTAAGAAGCCATCACAGTAGATCCCTTCCCTTGACAGAGCACTGTTTTCATGTATAGCTGTCAATCCCTTTGTGTTAAACACTTCACGTTGTAAGAAAAATGAGAATTATTGGAGTTGGCCAGGATTTTAGGTTGAATTTGGACTTCTAAATTACTTGTATTCTCAAAGATTCTTGGTCTATGTTGCTTCCCAAATAATAAGGGCTTTTGATATCGTGGGTGTCAAGGTCTCTGTGTGCATAGGGGCAAAATTGCATGGAATGACTGTCGCACTGAATTCACCTGTGCCAGAGTGTAGTGCAGAGTGAGCTGTTGACAGTATAGCTCCAAAGATTTAGATGCCACATATTATCTTGTTCTGAGATAAAAAAATATTTGATCTGTCTCAAGTCCTGGATTTCATTAAGTTTGGTACAATGTCTTCATTCAGGTTTATGACCAGCTGGATGGCCTTCTTTTTAGAGATGTTTATGAAATCCCAATAGTATTTATTCTTCACATTAATTTAATGATTTAACTAATTTAAAGATTAAATTCTATTTCAGTTATTGAAATTTCATCTCATTTTCACATCTGTGTTGTTCCTTCTCAATCAAAATTTTAAATGTAATTCAGATTTGGTAATGTTTTCTTTATCTCTTCTTTTTATGTGTTATAATAATGTTTATAAAAGTAGTAAATGTGATGCATTATTTCAGTAAATGGGAGGAATGGAGTGACTATTTGCCACTTATGCAGAATGCCTAACCAGCTTTCTGTAATTGCTTTTGGTTCCCAAAACACAATATTTTTGATATCATAAAAAATTAGTCTCTGTGAATACCAACAAGTGGTGCATGAGCTTAACTTCACTGTATGCTTCAAGTCTGTAGTTATATTTGAGGCTGAATATGTGAAACCTTCTGAATGTAGTGTAAGGTTCCCCAACATCTGCGAATAGATCTGTGAATTTCTATGTCTACCTGGTTGCCGCCAAGTTTTCCTGCATTATTTCCTTTTCTGCTGCTCAAGTACAGTGGTAACATTTTATTTAGGCAAAGTATCTAGCAGGGAGTAAATTTCTGTCACAGCAAATTATTGCTCCCACCATAATATTCTCTTTGATTGATCTTACGTTGATATGTTTCTGATTAATGAAGTTCCTGTTCTAAATTATAAAGCAATTTAAGAAAGCCTTTTGACTTCACTGAATTATATCAAAGACTTTATTAGTATTATGTTTTAATACCTGTCCATTAACAGTCTTTAAACAGAATTTTAACATGTAGGGCTTGCAAGAATCTATACAGGCAGATATTAAAATGTCCAAAAGTAAATCATATAGATCTGGGAGTAAGTGCAGTATGTTCTTAAAACCTGACTGTGTCTTGCATATTAATGGACTATACCTTGGTGGTCTACCAAAAAGGAAAAGACACTGTGATTAGCAGCAGTGGTATGGAATATAGTAAGTAATAATGACACTTTCTCCATGCCACAGCTCCTCAGAAGATGTTTGTCATTTCCCAACAATGGAAAATTGTCATCAGATGGGACAGCCTAGACGGTTTGAATATCTCCATGAAGACAAGGAGAAGGTAGTGTTTTGTTCTAAGGACCTGGACTTCAAAATTACTTTGCTAAATTCTCACAGTTTGATTTTCTGAAGACAGTTATTGTTTTGCATTCTGTTTTTCTGGACAAATCAGAACTGTGGTGTCAGAAAATGTTGTTTCTTTTTTCCCCTATTTCATAATCCTATATGAATCATTAGGTGCAGATTTTACACTCCCAATATTCCAAACAGAGTCTTCTCACAGTTCGTTGTATAGACTTTTCACGGAGAATAAGCCAGTTCTGATGGTGAAGACTGTAGTCTTAAACATTCCTGAACTACTGCTCTTTACTGAAAAAAATAGTATATTATAAATGAAATTAATGGAATCAAATTAAGAAGAAAATATTTTAAAATCTTAAAATATCAATATGAAGTTTTGTAGCACTACATTTGGATATTTTATTTTTTTATATTAAATATTGTCCTGGTTCAAGGTAAAACAGAACCAATTTTGTTCAGTAACTTCGCTTCTTAGCTGGGCCTCTTCTAACTACTCAAAACCACGACAAATATTAATAGAAATCTCTGCTCAATGAACTGCAGGATACAAATAGCAGTGAGCGATGCCTCTAAAGTGAAAAGCACTGTCCAAACTTCCTGGGAAAATCCGGTAACGCTATAGGTGCGATTATGCATTATTGCAAATAGTGATGGTAGTCCCTCCCGTTTCGACATTCGCATTCACTGTATTCACAGTCAAATATTTCTCCAAAATAATTACCTGCTAAATCAGGGATAAATCTCCCTGAGGGCTGGTTTGGTTTTTTTTTCTTTTTAAAATGTAAGGACTAATGGGTTGTTCAATGTTGGTGATGAATGCAAAAGTGTATTGTTCTTCCTAAACACATATACCTTGTATAATGCATTTTAATAAAAACATGAGGACAGACTGCTCTCTACATGCTTTTAAAGGCCCTCTTTAAGGAAGCAGGGAGAGTAAAGGCAAGCAGAAAGCAAACTAAAATTTGCTTCACTCTCAGACTGAGTTTGCAACTGAAGATGGATATTGCCTTTATTCTGTTGTGGTGGGTTAACCCTGGCTGGATGCCAGGTGCCCACCAAAGCGGCTCTGTCACTCCCTTCCTCAACTAGACAGGGGAGAAAAAATATAGCAAAAGACTCGTGGGCTAAAATATGGACACCAATTACTGTCAGGGGAAAAACAGACTCAAATTGGGGAAATTAGTTTAATTTATAACCAATCAAATCAGAGTATGGTAATGAGAAATAAAACTAAATCTTAAATGTCTACCCTCCACCCCTCCCTTCTTCCCAGGCTTAACTTCACCCCCAGTTGCTGTATCTCCTCCCCCTGAGTGGCACAGGGGGATGGGGAATGGGTGTTGCAGTCAGTTCATCACACGTTGTCTCTGCTGCTCCTTCCTCCTCAGGGAGAGGACTCCTCACACTCTTCCCCTGCTCCAGCATGTGGTCCCTCCCATGGGAAACAGTCCTCCACAAACTTCTCCAATGTGAGTCCTTCCCACGGGCTGCAGTTCTTCACAAACTGCTCCAGCGTGGGTCCCCCACAGGATCACAAGTCCTACCAGCAAACCTGCCCCAGTGTGTGCTCGCTCCTCTGTCTCCATGAGTCCACAGGTCCTGCCAGGAGCCTGCTCCAGCGTGGGCTTTCCATGGGGTCACAGCCTCCTTTGGGTGCATCCACCTGCTCCAGCATGGGGTCCTCCACAGGCTGCAGGTGGATCTCTGCTCCACCATTAACCTCCATGGGCTGCAGGGAGACAGCCTGCCTCACCATGGTCTTCACCATGGGCTAAAGAGGAATCTCTGCTCTGGGTCCTGGAACACCTCCTCCACTNAGTGGCAGGTCCATCTTGGAGCCAGCTGGCGTTGGTGCTATTTCACATAGGGGAATCTTCTAGCAGCTTCTCACAGAAGCCACCCCTGTAGCCTCCCCACTACCAAAAGCTTGCCACAGAAACCCAACACATTCTGTACAAGGTTAACTACATCAGCTATGGGGATCTGTTGAAGATACTGGGCTGCTTTTCTAGCTGCATTGCTCCAAGGCTTTCTTCTTCTCTAGTTCTCCATATAGCAAGAACTATTGAAAATTTCACTTTTTATGCAGGTTTCTTAATGCATGGGTGACCGATAAGAACACCGATGCAATTCCAGGCTATGATGATTTTCTGGTGAAGTTCAGACAGGTATAGCCAAAGTATAATGTCCTACAGCTTTCGGTCAGTCTTATCATTTTGACTTCTGCGTTTTTCTTTTGCCTTCGGGCAGTCCATTATCCATGGACATTATCCATGTGGCTCTTAGACTCCTAATATCTAGGCACAGTGATGTACAAATGAACAGCATTAATTTGTGCTTGGCAGGTCTCTTCTGTGTTCCTATCTAGAGGGCACAAGCTAGCACAGTACTAATTCCAGCTTAATTTTTGTAAAGAAATTTAATTCTCAGGACTTAATATAGTTATCCTAGACTGACAAAAAGCTGAGGTTAATAAACTTCACTGCTCCGAAGGTTTCAGATTTATTCTATTGGAATCGATATATTTTAGCAGACCTTGTGAGCCAGTTGCCACAAGTACTACTCCAGCAAAATGCTGCAATTGAGAAGTGTGTGTGTGAAACCTGTTCTGAGTGAACATGATGGCGACACATTGTGGGCTGTAATACATGGGCATCTCTTTAAACAGACTGCAGTGAAATGTGGATCTTGGGAGCTGCCAGTGCTTTATGAGGATGACCTTGGCATATGCCTGAGATCATTAGTCACACCATAATTTTCATGAAAGGAAGCTCTGTGATTGTACGAGATTCTTACCTTAAATGAATGCAGAATTTGAGAAAGGTGATGATTCATTCTGATACCAAGGAGGCAGGAAAAATGGATACCAGTCTTTGCTTTTTGTAATGTTTTCTATGGCAAGAAGTAGGCCAAAAAAGCCAGTTTATGGCACAGTGAGAAGTAAGAGATTCAGTCACTACTTGATAATCATGGGGTTTGGCAGTGTATTACCCTAGCCTCATGCTTCTGGGCTGATCACCCAGAGAAGTGTGAAAATAATTACTTTTTCCTCCTTGAAGCTTTACTAGAAAAACATTGCCAAGCTGGTTTTCAAAACTTTCAGAAGTTTTGGGAGAAGGCTAGGACATTTGGAAGGCTGCCTGCGAATTAAATAATAGCACAAATTCCTGGTACATGAACAGGGGACGCAAACCACACAAACAAAGATTCATTTGGAGTGCTGCAGCTTTTCTGAATGCACTTGCCCATCCTTAAGGCTGAGTTTTTCACACTTGTAGGTGGAACTGAGCTAAAAACACAGAGCTTATATCTCCAAATAGTGCTTAGATAGGATTTTAACCTGGTTAATAAATATCTGGGAAATACAGATAAAATCAACAGGATATTTGGCATGTTGTAAATGCAGACCCACATGTTATGACCTAGCTCTCAGAGTCACTAGGGAGTCTTCTTTCCCTGTGAACGGCTGAGATTACATTCAACAAAATGGTCTTCATATTCGTGGTAGCTGAAAAACAATCCATGCTGTTTTAAAAGAATATAAGCAGCTTCAGGTCAACAATGGAAAATATTTTGGAGTTGTCTTGAAGGTTGTGTAAGGGACTGTAGAAATCTGGCTGTGCCCTCCAGTAACCACTCCTGGGACTCTCCACCTCCCTGTGGTCCTCCAGGGCAGGGAAGCCTCTGTCTGAAGGTGTACTCTGCACAAGCAGAAGCAATGCCTCCACCACTCCAGGTAACTGTGGTTTAGAAAAGTTCCACCTGTAATTTATCTTTCAAAACCAGAGCCCTCTCTGATCGAGAGACAAAACAAACTTCTAAGAGCAGTCTGAGATTCTACATGGTGTATTGTAGCTGGCTGTCATTATCGATGATTTTTGGTATAGTAATTAGTATCTCACAGAGCTGTATAGTTGGGCTCTGAGATAGACAGAATAGTGTGCTTAGGGTAATTCTGAGCTGATTTAAACACCTGGAAGCAAGAAAGCCTTTGTTTCTTGTTTTCCTTCAAATAATAGCCTAAAGGAATGTGTCCCTTCAACCACCTTTCATATGTCAAATGAGGTTTTCAATACCAGAGACTGTTCACTATTTGTATTTAGTATAGCTAAAATAGTATTCTTTGCACAATTCCACAAACGTTTTTCTGAAGGTGATGACATTGAAGCTCATCCTCATCTTTCGTGGTGCACTCTTGCTTACTTGAATTCTTACTTGGATAATTACATTAGTACTGTATTGATCATCAGAATACCTTTCCACATTTTATGATGTGGGTTTTTTAAAATGAAATGCCTTTACAAACAAGAAACCAAGTTTACACTGAAGGAGAAAAATACCAGAGAGACATGCAGTGAGGTAAGTAGACGTTAAGATCAAATATAAGCATGCAAGTACATGATGCTTCCAAATAGATTCATATAGCGAAGCTGAAAGATGCTTGTATTGTCCTTAGCAGAGGTTGGAACATTTTAGGCTGGGGTAATGGTTTATGAATAAGGATTAAGGAGGAAAATCAAAGAAGGGAAAATAAAGCATAAAATTAGCAATCAAAACTAATTCAGAAAGCTTGCTTTTTAGGCAGTCAATATCAGCAGTAACCGCTATGCAAAACCTGAAAAGGGAGAAACCCCCCAACTTTAGCAATTTGTTGGACTTCAAACCAAATGAAACAGTGCTGCTCCACTCACCTCCAGTCTTTTTCTGCTAGGTTTATACGTTTCTTTCTGCTTTTTGTCAACTGAGCCTGGTCAGTGAAGCTGTTTCTTTAATATCAGGTATTAAGAGCCTGGGACTTGGTTTTCCAACTACATGCAAGCTTTGCTTCACATCCCTGAACTTTTTTTTCACTGGAAGAATTTTTGGAGGAGTGGCAAGCGCTCAAGTTACCCAAGTCCCTCTGTGATTACAAGCTTCTTTTGGTGGTGATTAAAGTTCTCTGAAATAGCATCCTGCCATCATAAATGATAAATAAGGGTCTAAATATGCCTATTTTCTCCTTGTGTTGCTTCCCTCTTCCATAGCCTAATGACTGTGGAGGCCGGCCTTTGTCTTTTGCTTTTGTGTTTTGTTTTGCAGTGTGTTCAGCTGCCTGCTGTCCATTTGGTTATATCACCCAGCTGTGTCCTGCGTGGTTTGCCTCTTGATGTGCTGCTTGCTCTCAGGCCAAAGAGCACAGTTTTCAGAAAGTGGACATTCTTCATTTGGCAGGGGCATCCAAACAGATGGAGTTCCCTTTGACGTCTTCTGGCAGTGCAAGTCTCTCTTGCAGCAATTCTGTCTCTGGATCATTTTGTTTTTCATGGTGTCTTGTCAGTTAACTTCAAGCAACTGCTGGTAGCAACTGACTGTGTATTTCTGCCTTTTTGGAGGTCCAGAGCAGGACTGAGAACCTTGAAGGATTACTTCTCTGGCAAAATATGCAGTGGGTCATAGTGTGTAAGCACATATGAAGTTAAGAATTTCTGTGGGCTTGGTAATTTAGTGCAATATGCACAGTCCATTTGTGCCTTGATGTTCATTTGAGATCAGGACTCGGCTGTACTAGGATATTACCACAACACAAGCAAGGAGTTTTTTACCAGAGGGATTAAGTAAATAAGGTAAGAAAGGGAAACGGAGGTTCGGTGACTTGCTTAAAGTATATAGCAATAGCAAAACTATGGAATCCTACCTTAACTGATAGTGAAGGAAGTTTTGCTATTGATTCACTGGGGTTAGATATTCACTCTGGATACCCACCTCTGGTTCTCAGTTCAGTGGGCCTCGATGTCATACAACGTGATCTATCAATGGCAACCTGCCTGGAGTGAAATGCAGCAGCAGCTGCTTAACACTGCCCAGTTTAACTCTGTGGGCGGTTCACATGAGAAAGAAAGAAGAAAAAAGTTCCAGCCAACTGAAACTGGAGGGAGAATTTTTGCTAAAAAGAATGTAATTATCTAAATCAGTCCTCTGGCCAGGATTACAAGACAAAGACTGTCATGGGAAGTGTGACAGCCAGAACTGGTCACAGCTTTGGTTTCACATTTTCACTGTGCCACTGCTTCTGATCTCACCCGAACCCTTTCTATTTTTGTTTTCTTTAAACCTTGTAAAATGTTCTAATTTTACAAAGACTGAGGTAATTGAAAGCTTCCATTGCTCATTGCTTTCTCACACAAACAGGGCAGGCATCCTCCTGGTGTTATCATAACATCCTGTGAAGCAGAACAAATACTGGGGACTGATTTTCTAAGCAAGAAACGTCTTGTAGCTGCATCTAGAAAAGCGCTAGTGCTGCCTTCTCAATAAGACATTATACATGGGTGATGGATTCAACGCTCCAGGCTATCTTTTGTGTATATTTATGTTCCAGTTCTGAGGGTTATTTTTTTTCCCATAAGACACGTTTAAAAATCACCATCTTGCACGTAGTTTTAAAATTGATGGGTATGAAAGTAACAATTCTTCTAAGAGAGAAGTGCTGTTTACTGAAGAAAGCACAGGTCTAGGGAGCTTTTATTATTCTATGACCACTGGGTGACAATGGCTGTGGAGGTTCATCTTTCTGTGCCTCGTTCCTCTGCCTTTAGAATGGCCATAAAGATAATGAACTTTGTAACATACTTTGAGAAAACATTAATATTAAAGCACTGTATAGGAACAAGTTATTATAATTAAATTCTAGATCTTTTATTAGCAGAAGTAATGCAATATTTTGTTAAGAGCAACCTATACGAAATTATGTATTTCTTCTGTAAGGAGCAGAACCTCAGTTCAAATAGAAAAAAATACTTACTTCCTCTACTCCCTGACTTAAGAAGGGTGGACTGGTGATTACAGGAGAGTACACTAATTTTTAGTACTAGCAATTTCACTGCATCTGTTGACTGAATACCGTTCTGCTTTTCTGTTACACAAGTCAGTATGTACTGAGTACAAGATATCTATTTCTTACACGATTTATCTGTTATAGAATGCATTTTCAACAACATGTATCTACCTTTCTAGCCTCATACCTCAACGTCAGATGCATATTCTTAACCAATATTAAGAATCTTGTTTTAACACAGGCAAATAAATAAGAGTTTTCATACCAGAAATTGAGGAAAAAACCTGTCTGTGTGCAACTGTTGATCACACATCAAGTTCCCTAAAGATGTTCATGTATTACTGCTGACTCTGAGGGCCTGTTCATCTAATGATAGCCGGTATACCTTTGCCCCAGTTTTTTATATATGTATGTTCACTTCAATATATGCATATGTACACATGCACACACAGTAAGAGTGTACTGTTGCCATGTATATGGGAAACAGATGCTTCATGTAATATAAGGGTTACAGAGCAAATATATTTGAATTTCAGTGCTATAGTTCTTGGCAGGGACAGTATCTACCTGAAAAATTGGGAGAAAAGCTGAGCTTCTGAAAGATTATTGTGGAAACAGGTGTGTATGTAAAAGCAGATTTGAGAACAGCCTTTTTGGTTTCTGCCTCTGTCCAAGCTCGATATGTGTTCTGCTGCAGAGTGCTCCCCTCTTGTCATCCTGCCTCACAGCAACTGTCTACCTTAATTACCTGCCCAACTTTATCTGATGTTCTCTTTATAGAGTTCTTCTGTGTGTATAAAGGACTTTGGCGTTCATTGATAGTTATTGTGGCGTTGCATAGTATTGCAAACAGAACTGTTTATACTTTCAATAAAAATTACTACAAAAGGGTTAATTGAAAGATTCCATACTTTCAGCTGTGGTAAATAAAATTCTTTATATTAAAAAAAAACCAACATGAAAGATACCAGTTTAACCACTCACATAACTGTCTGAGTATCCTCATTCTGTTTTGCAAAGTTTTTTAATTTCCTTTTCCATTTAGCAAGAGCTTTCCCCCCTGAAAATACAATTAGCTCCATCTGTGTGGCAAGGTTTTATTCAGCTGATCTTGGTATGATCAGAAATTCAGTTCAAACTTGCAGTGAGAGGTCTGACTGAGCAGAACACTTTTGATCTGCACTGAACTGCCTGAAATCTGAGTTAGTGACATAATAATAAAAGTTATTCCCCCATCATCTCTTTCTGAACACCTGAAATCACTGACTCGTTATGCGGAGGCCAGCCTTCAGTCATTGGTGACCTATAATGGACATGACCTAGCAACCAAGCAGAGAAAGTTTTATCCAATTAAAAATGCCCTGAGTCATCCAATCTCTTTAAAATGAAAAATCTAAATAATAGATTGCATGAAGATAGATGACATTCTCAGCATCTACTTTGTTTCAGTCTTCAACACAAAGGGAGAACAGAAAGAAGATAGGAGTCAGCTAAGTGAGATAAATGTGAATGAGGGTCTGGGAATAGGAGGAAACAGACTTAATAAGAAGTGAGTAAAAGAATGCTTCAATAATTTAAAGTATCTATAAATCTGTGAGGGCCCAGTGACATTTAACCAACAGTTCATAAGAAACAGCAACAAAACTGTGATGATCTATCGGCTGTATTGAAGGATGTAGAGAGTACAAGTGAGCCACCAAGAAGTGAAGCAAATGGCAAGTATACTGTAAGAATTTTTTTAAGTGTATGAGGCAGAAGCCTCCCCAAACTATAAGCCATTTCCCTCACACTAAGAAATACTGTATTTTGCATATGTGTAAAACTTCAATTGCTATGTCAATTACAGAAACAATCTCTAAGCATCTCTTAGTGCAGCCTAAAAGTTTTCTTGTGTATACCCTTAAGCTTTTGTGGTAATTTTGGGGATGTTTTTCCTGGAGGAGGGACAAATATGCTTATGTAATTTTTTAGTGTCACTTCTACACACAGCAAGTTGCATCTGGTTGGTTTAAATCTGCCTCTGCTTTCCTGCTAGAATTTACCTATCTGCGTGTAGATACATCATCTCCCCCTTCTTCCTGCTAGAAAATCTTTAGCCCTTTAGTCGAGTTCTTATTTGGTTAGTTGAATGACTGGGAAGAATGGTTTTCTTCTCCAGGAAGAATACGCATTGCTCAGTCAATTTGCTTCTATCTGAACAAGCAGCCTTTGAAGGAAGTAAAATTAGAAACTGGAGAGAGGATTTCAGAAAGATAGCATATTGGCTTACATGATGATAGATGGTGTTTTTGCACAGTTCAGCTGTAAAGGACTTCATATCCCAGAATTAGCTGTCCTGTCTACAAGTATTTCTACAAAGTATTTCTGACATAGTAGAAACTGACATATGAGTCAAAGAAAAAAAAATTTAAGTACTGGAGTAGCTGAGATTTTTGGCCAATAATTTTAGTGGATAAGGTTTTGAGTGTGGAAGTGATTTTCTTTTTGTAATCCCAGCGTATCGTGGCACAGATGAAATGAATGGAGCAGTTGGAGTTGGATGGTTCTCTGAGTATGGAAAAAGACAGTAGAGCCATCTCCACATGGGTCTGTTGTCTCTGGAAGTCATTCCTCTTTTAACCGAAGGGAGCCTCAATGTGATGACCTTAATGGCATACTGCAGAAGACCACTACAGGATGGTGTTTCTGGGAAGAGTTTAGGACCGTCATTAAAATGATTTGTTACTGTTCTACTTGTGTTAGATTAAATGCTACTTCTATTAGATTAAATTGAATAATAATTGCAGTATTTTTTTCTTTGAATGTAATTGATGTAGGAACGCTATAATAGGGTCTTAAGTCTGTGAATGTATTCTACAAATGAGAAAATGAATTCAGTTTGAGATTTTAAGTAAATATATATATATAAAAATACATATTTCATAAGGAGATAAAAAATATTGTTCTGGGAACTAGATGGAAATCTGCAGTGCCATTTTATGTCCTTCTCAGAGAAGCACTAAACATGAAAAATTTCAGAAGATTAGAACTATATGTCTCTTTGGGTCCTACTAATTGTAGTCATGATAATTATCGTGTACATTAACTATATTGCTATTCTGAGTTATGTAGTTATAGGAGGATTATAACAGAAAGAAAAGTGAATATACTTAATTTCTAAATGATCTAGTATGCTTTAGTGAAAATGCCTTGAGCTCTTAAATAGTAAAGTTTGTTTTTAAAAATGTAAAAGTGTATCTTAGAACCTGAAGAAAT
This sequence comes from Anarhynchus alexandrinus, assembly GCA_008711295.1. NCBI lineage: Eukaryota > Metazoa > Chordata > Aves > Charadriiformes > Charadriidae > Anarhynchus > Anarhynchus alexandrinus. The sequence continues at coordinate 2,687,285 of VUYV01000100.1, read as the reverse complement.
CTGAATTTCCTTCAGATCTTTATTTAGGTCATAAATATGTACATAATTTCTCTGTGAAGGCGTAGAAGAGAAAATTAACTTAGGCTGGAAGTGGGCAAAGAAATGGAATGAGACAAACTGGAATATAGCTTGTGCTGTGTTGAATTGGGAGATACTGGTGTGCATGTTCAAAATTAAGTGAGGTTCCAGTGCTTTGCTGAATTTTGTCTTGATATATGGGCTGAGGTGCTGAACTATATGTTCTGTATGTAAACATATGCAGGTGTCTGTATAAAACGCTTGTCGGGTGTTTGGGATAATGGGCTCCTAATCCCTAACTGAGCCCATTATACTTTTAGTTTCATGATGGTAATGAGCAACAGGGGTAGACTCCTTACTGTCACTTTTATGAAAAGCTTTTAAAGGTTCTGACTTTTTTCCCCAGGAAAAACAATCCTATTTCAGATAAATGTATTTATTTCTAATACATAAATCTTAGATGCATTCCACTAATGAAACCAAGTCTCAGTCAATTTCTTTCTTTTCTTAAAGTCCATTACAGTTCTTATTTAAACATTGCAGCAAATGATTCATAATTACTTCAGTTTCAGGAGTATTCATTCTTTATCTTGCATAGAATTACAATGAAACCTTTGGGTTTTTTCTGTTAAGCATAAATTAATTTTCCCCTGGATCAGGTGCATTAAATTCTAAATCATTTATTACAGTTGCTTTTGCAAATTTAGGCACATCTTCCATGATTCAATTTCTTAGCCAAGACCAATGATTGTAGTATTAATTCATTCTACATATAGTATTTGCCCTAATAAATCTCTCCTATTTGGTCTTTTGATCAAAAGTGACAAATTAGAGGGATAGATTTTGATTTATTTCTTTATTCATATTTGCTATAGGACAAAAAGTCTAGAAAGCCTTTATATTTGTAGCTCACTACCAATTTAACAGGACAGTGAACTATTTAAAAGGGCTAAAAATCCTTCTTAAGAAGTCAATATGTAATAATGAGCACTGAATTGTAAATGGAAGTATGAAGACCCAAAACCCTCTACCTGGCAGGTAATTCCCTTTTTGCTTAAGAAACAGAAAGAAAAGAAAGATCCCAAATCAGACTCCTCATCTATTCTCATATGGACTTTTCAACATGGCTGCAGCTTCTCCCTGGATCTTCTTGATGCCTGCGCAGTAACAGCTTGAGGTAGCCACAGAGGTGGCTTTGATGTGGTTCTTGTATTTCCCAGTTCTATACTACTCCTCTTAACACTTTCATGACCTGGATGGTATTCCCTATATCACTGAAACATAAGGACTAAATAGAGAATAATTGCAGGCTTGAACTAATCATTGCTTGAAACTTCTACCAAGATAGGAAAACATAGGGAAATGTTGTTCCATGCCAAAAAACATGTGGCACGGAACTGACAGCAAAATAATTTTGCCCAGGTGTGGGCTGAAGGTATCCAGGTGATCTTAAAAACATCTCAGTGACAACAGCCTCATGGGCAGGATTGGATCTCACCAGTGCTGTCACATGAAGTTTGTCAGATTCCCGTGTACTCCTTCTCACTTCACCTGTTGTCATAGGAACATTTTCTATCCAGGGAGAATACACTTATAAAGCAAAATTACAGCTGCATCTACAATACCTGTCTTGGTAAAAACATTCTCTGCTTAACACCAAATAAGTGTTTGGGCCCTTTTAAACTATTCTATCTCTTTTTTATTTTGTGACTTAAAATCTGCAAATCTGAGGATATAAAACTTCACTGCAGGTCATTCTCCTTCTGTTTCCATGTTCCTGACTTGGAGAGAGTTGTCTTTTGTTCCTGTTTTCTTACTTCTCTTCCTTGCTGTGATTTAGGCTCACTGAAGTAGGATTCCCCTTGTTGTAGACCTATGCAGGCTGTACTGAGGTGTTCTGTATGCACAGGACTGGAACGATCCTGCTCTAACTAATGACCCGCCATGCTTATCTGTTGGCCTCATGCTCTGGCTCTGGTCTCAGAGCTGACCAGCTCTCCAGTCTGGGAAACTGCTCAGACTCAAGCTTTCCCCACAAGACAATAGGAATGCATCCGGGTTGGTTCTTGGAGCTAAAGCCTCAAGTCAAGCCTTGCTAGGAAGGAGGCAGGTTAAATACAATCCCTTTTGCAGCTTAGACACAGATAGCCAAATGCAGAAGGATTAGAGAATGTCCATGAGATCTCTTCAGCGGTGCATATACAAAGAAAAGAGCATGAAATTAATAATGATTTTGAGTATTTATAAGCATAACGTATTTGCTTCCAGCCTGGCCATGACCTCACCACTCAAGATGTCCTATTTATTTCATTTGGGCTGATGCGTTAAGGACATTTACTTCATGCAGATAAAGAGTGACTATTTGGATCTTTAGAGTCAGCTTGAATTTGGCTTTGAATGTCCTCTGGCGAGCACCCTTCAGCAACTCTAGTATATTTCTATTCTCCTGAATCTTTCATTTTTAAGAATTATTCTTCCAGGTGGGTATACTTCACCCATCATTTTAATTATTTATTGCTCTTTAAGAACCAAGAGTATGCTTGAAGCTGTTCAAGTCCCTCTTTCTGCAATTCTCTGTAGAGACCATTCTTCTGCATCGTGCAGCGTGAGACCAGCTTCGTGAATACATGATTTGCTGAGGGAAATAGAAGTTCTCTTTTAGATGTTTTAATTAGAGTCAGTACAGGCAGACATGTCTGTATGTAAGGTTGCCCAGCAGATAAAGCTACATTTATAGAAACTTCTTTTAACAGTAATGGTAGACTTACTGATTTGTTGATCTTCCTGAATTTGAGAGAGAAATGAGCTTCCTAGAGGGAAAGGAATGTATGCTTTTGTCATACATTTTAAGGGGTATTTTTCTTTCAGATAGATACTCTTGGTCAGGTTGTCACAGGTGGTCCTTGACACTGAGCTAGATATTCACAAGACCTTGCATTCCCTAGTGAGAGTAGTGCCTTCTCTGCTAGCAAAGTGGCAGGGCTAAAAGAATAGATGTTTCTGTGTCAATTGTTACTTTGGTTCCCAGATCTGTAAGTACAATGGAAACTCATAAATAAAAAGGAAGAGAACACGTAGGGCTTTGAACCGCTACAAGATTTCTCAAAATGGATGCCGTACATGGCATTTGACTGTGCTAGAAATCCCTGAAATGGCATTCGTTGTGGGATTTAGGCTATTGTAGTGAGAAGTCCAATGCACCCTGGTACATTATAGTAATGATCAGTATATGGTACCTAACAAACAGAATGATTGAGACTGAAAGGGGCCTCTGGAAGTCATTTGGTTCAACCCCTATGCTCAAGCAGGGGTACCTAGAGCTGATTGCCCAGGACTGTGTCCAGATGGTTTCTGTGTATCTCTAAGGATGGGGACTTCACAACCTCCCTTGGCAACTTATACCAGTGCTCAGTCACCCTCACTTAAAAAAAAAAAAAAAGTGTTTCCTGATGTTCAGACAGAACCTCCTGTGTTTCAGTTTGTGCCCATTGACTTTTGTCTTGTCACTGGGCACAACTGAAAAGAGCCTGGCGCAGTCCTCTTTGCAGTCTCCCTTGGGTATTTGTATATATTGATGAGATTTCCTCTGAGCCTTCTCTTCTCCAGGTTGACCAATCCTAGCTCTCTCAGCCTTTCCTCATAGGAGATACTCTCTTGTTCCTTAATCATCTTGGTGGCCCTTTGCTGGACCCTTTCCAGTAGCTCCATAACTCTCGTACTGGGGACCCCAGAACTGGACCCAATACTACAGGTGTGGCCTTACCGGTGCTGAGTAGAGGGGAACAATCACATCCCTCAGTCTGCTGGGAACACTGCTCCTGATGCAGGCCAGGATACTGTTAGCCTTCTCTGCCACAAGGGCACGTTGCTGGCTCCTGTTCAACTTGGTGTCCACCAGGAACCTCAGGTCATTTTCTGTAAAGCTGCTTTCCAGCTGGGTGATGCCCAGCATTTACTGGTGTGGGGGGGTTTTCCTCCCCAGCGGCAGGACTTTGCACTTCTCCTTGTTGAATTTGATGAGATACCTGTCAGCCCATTTCTCCAGCCTGTTGAGGTCCCTCTGGATGGCAGTACAACCCTCCTTCCAGTTTTGTATCATCAGCAAACTTTCTGAGGGTACAGTCTGCCTCATCATCCAGATCATTAATGAAGAAGTTCAATAGGATTGGACCTAGTGTTGACCCCTGGATTGTACTGCTATTTACTGGCCTCCAACTAGACTTCATGCTACTGATCACCACTCTCTGGGCCCAGCCATTCAGCCAGTTTTCAATCCACGTCACTCAGTATAGGCTCATTCCGCCCATACTTCACCAGCTTCTCTGTGAGGATGTAATAAGACACAGTGTCAGAAGCCTTATTGAAGCTGAGGTAGACAATATTCAGTGCTTTTCCCTTATCTACCAAGCCAGTCATTGCATCTTTATGAGGTTGGCCAACATGAATGGGTGTTATTTCCTAGACAAGAGCCTTCCCAGCAGGCAGAATTATTGGCAGGATGTATGAGAATAGACTTGGGGAACTGTGATAAAAGGCTGAGACATGATGTGTCTTGGGGCCTCCTGTCTTTGAATAAAGTTAAATGAGATGAATGCCATTTCCCTCGTCAATGGTGATATTTTTTTTTTTCTTTATGTCAATAACATTTAGATCAAAATCGTCCTTTCTAGAAAACATGGAAGGAGAAAATACCTTTCTTTAACTAGAACATTTACTTATGTTGAAGGATACTCTAATTAACATTTTTGCCTAGTTTTTAACAGAGGGATTAAGCATCTGATTTCTTAAACGGTTATAGCTTTTGAGCCATGAGAAATTTAGGAGCAGGGTCATTCAGCCCTCCTTGTTGGGGGTATTCTGCTTTGGGTAAACAGTCAGCTACTTACTGGCCTGAAGAGAGAATAGATCTACAGTTGGTAACAAGGTCATTCAGGATACTTGGATACTCATCCCCATTCAAATGAATATTTAAGGAATTTATATGAAGTAGACAAGCCTCAACTAGAGAGAAGATCCTTAAATATTCATCAGAATAGGGGTTAGCTCTTGAGTCTCTCTGGTGAATGCCCTAACAACCAGACTGCAGAATTCTCCTTTTGCTTTCTCTATTGCTGCCTGAGTAGCTAAGAGTTTCTTACAAAACAGAACAGCTTCATAGGTGGACCATGAGAGCTTTTGCTCAGTGTGCCATGCAGACTCATAATTAAGCACAGACTTAGGTTCAGACTTCTGTCACAGATCAAGCAGAAAAAGGAATTAGTACATTGGCCTCCTACATGTCAGGTGAAGACCCAAATCACTACATTTATGGATGTAAAAGGAGGCATGACTTTCTCAGGTACTTTGTGTGAGATTGTATATGATTTAAACCATGGTACTGTACTGCCAAATTGTGTCAAAAGTCTAGGTTGTGAATCACAGAGGGCCTGAGGCATTACTAAATGCTAGTTACTACTCTGTGGGTGAAGCACTGATAATACCGGGACTTTAAAAGGGAAAGCCACACAAGATTTTCAAAAGTCAGGTTTCCTAAATGATGGCTTTTAGCACCCCAAGTGGGATTTGGGCCCTAATACCTTTCTTGGAAATCTGTCCCTAATGTGTCAGGTCTCTTTAATGGAAAGCATTCTTAAAATGTAAGTACAGTGTGTGATTGCTTTCATCTTTTGGGGAAAAAAAAAAAAGAAAATTCAAAGGAAATAAAGAGTTTTCTGCATTAGTGACATGTTTATCATGTTTCTAGTAGAACTTTTGTGTCATGATTGCTCATTAAAAACAGCGTCTAGGACAGAGAGCCCTTCCTGGAGTTGTAAGGTTTCTCTTTTTTTCAGGTTTGTTGCTAATCATTATGAGCGTCTGAAGCAGAGTGATAAGCAGGAACTATCCGGATAGTGGTGTTTTAAAAAAAGAGTGGTGACACTGAGTAGAAAATGAAATGTCAACTTGACCCAGCTCCTTTTTTTTTTATGAAATGGAGCTTCTTACAGTCACATTAGTCAAGATATCATTGATTACAAGAGTCCTTATTAAAATTTGTTAAAAGCTTACATTTAGCAGGCAATTTTCTTGAAGATTGCTGGCACAAAAGGACAAATCCTTCTCAATATCAGCAAGAAAATTTCTATAAAGCTTTTACAAAAGGAAAAGCAAAGAAAAAGTAAAGGAAAATAGCAACATTTAAAATGTGCAGTGTGTGTGCGGGTGGGAATCAGTAGCTTTAACTCAGTGATATAGCAAACTCTTACATCTGTAATTACAATTTCTTTCCCTTCATAAGCTTTTGGGCCGTTTATCTTCATTCATATTGTCTTCGGTTAGATTGCAAGCTATGTGGATCAGGGACCATATCTCACATTTGTCTGTGAAGTATGCAGCAGAATTTGGCTATCATGTAAATTGACTGGAATTCTAGGGTACCCCTTATGTGTTTCATCCAAGACAAAATATTGAAACATGTCCTTGGCTTTTATATAGTCCGGTTAAACAAAGCTTCTCATGTTAGTGAAAGTTTCACACACATGGTGTGATGAAGGTGAAATGAAGATTTGATAAATAAAATTATTCTTTTGTGTTCTGGAGCTATATCCATTTCCTTCTTACACTGTTGTGTCCAAGAAGATATGATGAAAGCAGTGGTAAAATTAAGTGTTCCTTATATTACTGTAGTAAATCCCACATATACCTGTGGTTGTGTTTGAGGGAAAAGAAGAAACTCTGTCAAGCAGTAATACTCCCTTTGTGTGTGTGCTTTATTTCAGTTGTTAGAAAAATGGTATTGTACAGAGAGATTTATGAAAACAGTGTTTTGGAGAGGAAAAAAGAAAATGTGGAGAATTTCTTTTAACTTTTTCATAGTGAGCATCTGTTTCTCATGCTAAGAAGACAGACAGTTTAACACCATTCTGCTTTGTATAAATGCGTGTGGTTTCTTTAAAAAAAAAACCCAGCAAACAACAGATTATAACCTAGATGAATGATAAAGCAGTGTTTGATTTACACTAAGAAAACCCAAAATTTCTTTACTGGTGCAGCATGTGAAACTTGAAAATGTGGTTGTAATGAAAAAAAAACAGTAATCAGCAGAGGAAAAACACTTTTCTGTGTAGACTTTTCAGTGTTTCCACATGCTCTGAAAAATTTTGACCATGTGATCCCTTGGGACACCTACTTTTGCGTATTTCTTCGCATAAAAGCTATGTTTTTGCTGCAGGTCTCCTGATTGCCTCTGCTTATTGTGCTTCAGTAATTGTTGTTGGTTGGCCTTGACCTCTTGCTCTCTGTCCCTCCTCACCCATCCTATCTGTCAGTGCAGGGACTGTGTTCACAGCAAAGAAGATGTGGCCAGGACATCCTTGTGTCTTGCAACCTTGAGCTGAGCTGGGACCTCTGAACACGGGAGAGTATGGTACTGTATGCTGCTTACTGCCCTAAGAGCCCAGAGGATTTAGAGCAACTTTAGGAGCTGTACCTCACTATGCAGCACTAGTTGCAACCCAGCATCTGGGCGAAATCTGGTTTAGTAGCAAAATACCAAAGAGATTTTCTACAGTCTCTAGATTACTGCTTAATATGTTTTGACTATTTTTAATGTCATGTGTTACTAATCCATTGGTTCTATTGTCCCCAAAAAAACCCAAAGGTTTTACCCATGGCGATTTGTTTACGTACAGTATGAGGAAATAGAATTGATCCTTCTTTGCTGGGACGGCTTGTTATTCTAAGTATTTCTTCACCCTTGCCAAAATATCAGCAAAATATTTTTAAGTCATCTGTTGAAAATAATAATAAAAAACATTTAACTGTTAAAGCATAAACAAATGAAACACATTATAGACTCCCTTGTTATGGTTCTAAAATCGTTTAGGCTTGAAATTAAGATTGGCAAGCCATGACTGCATTAGTAAAGAGAAAATGAAGTATTAATTGTTCTATTTTTCAGTATCCAGTCTGCAATTTGAAAATCTAATCAGTTTATTCTGTAACCTCTAACTGATATAAGACTTCACTGCCTTGGAATTGTTCACACAGAGTTCCAAACATGCCCTAGTTTTTATTTAATTTTTTTTTTGCATTGACATTGAATATTCCAGCTTCCTTTTCAGCTTTGCTGCTCCTGTCATTGCCAGTGAAATGATATCAATAATCTGAAACTTTCAGTATTTCACTTCCTTTGAAGTTGTGAATAACTGATATTTTGAGAGAAGCTGCTGTTCAGGGACTTTGTAAAATGAAATGTACTAAGACACACATAAGGTTTTGACTTAGCTGGCCTACTTCTGAGATCTAGGGCCTGATTCTGCTCATTATGGGAGCAGTAGGAGAGCTAAAATTGATGGCATTCCAGTGGTAGAAAGTGACAGTGTTCATTCTGATAAAGTATCTTCTGTTTTGCTTAAAACTCTATTTACTACTTGTGAAATTATGAATTTAAAAGTGAAAAGTATATTGTGGCTCTTGTAACTGCACCATTGTTCCATATGCCTGCTGTCTAACCAGATCCCTCATACCTCTTCAAAATAAATGGAAATAAATTAAAAGCAATAAAATCAATACCGAACATACTCAGTGAATGAAAAAGTAGGCTTTCCTAGTGAACAAATTCAGACATCTGCACCACTGAGTACTTAAATGTAAACCTGTTATCCATAGTCATTTGTTAATTAATGATCTCCCCAAGTAGACACAAGGGGGAAGAAAACGGAGGTAGAACTCTTGGAAATGGAATTAATACTCAAATACTAACAACATAGTTTTCAAGAGGGCAGTCAAGTGAATAAAATGAATAATGAATTGTGTCTTAAAATTGCATAGGAACTGATGAACCTGTGGATAAGTGCATTAGGTCAACATGGAAATGAAAGGATGCCTGTGTGGGAAGGAAGGAAAAGGGAATATTCATCTTTACCTATCTGCTACATTTTTTCCCCTTTTTCTCTATTTTCCTATATTTACACATGCAATATTTATAAGACACAATGTAAAGCCAACTAATCTAGTGAAAACATGTATTTTGAGATATACCTCGCTCAAACTGTGTGGCAACCCAAGTAGAAGAAATGACAGCCTGGAGCAGTAACAGAGAGAAGGGGATGTTCCTGTTGTTAAAGCACCAGAAAGGGGGCTTGGGAGGTTTGGGTTCACTTCTCAGAGCTGTTGAGAGCTCCATATGACATTGGGCAAGTTTCTCAAGCATAAGCTCTTTCCTTAGCTTCTAGACTTCATTTGCCTCTTGGATACTTCTGAAAGTTACTTTCCATAAACTGTCAGTAGCACTTCTGCCTTTATCACAGTTTTCACCTATGTTTCTAAATTTCAGCTCTATCATAAGACGTGGATGTCTCCTAGAGCACCTAGTGAACTGAAACCCTTCATGTGAGTTTCTAAGCACTCTGTGATGGTGAACACCCAATTCTTAAACAGTGATAAGCTGAACTTAAACTGTGCTGTGGCCTCTTCAGTTAGAAAAGTGATTCCTATACTTATACTACTAATTCAGATTGAATGGTTCTTATTATGCTATTCCTTGAATGAGCATTGCTACAAGTCTTGTGTTGAGGCTTGAACTTTATACATCAGTATTCTGGTCAGCCATGTGAATGCAGTATGTTTTCTGGAATGGATTTGCAGAGCTGTAAAGTTTTCCGGTCTTGTATTGAACTATGTCAATGTTTTGTAAGCATCTCCTGGTGAAATTTACACCTGAAATCCATAGGAAACACTCCTGAGGCTTGAATTTATAACTTTATGTAATACGAATTCAGATGGTGCTTCCTTCAAGGATACAGGTGTTCTCTAAATGGTGGAAACTGCATTCTCAAGACTACTGTATTACTACTATGTTGTTACTGTCAGAAGCAAAACTTGGAGGCCTTTACAGGAAGTGAAGAAATTGATCTTCTAAGGTAAACAGGAGTACTTCGAATCGTGGGGCTCACGTTAAGACTGTGAGACTTCTGAATAAAGAGCAGAAACTAGAATGTGGAAAAAAAATCACAGCATCTAACTTTCAGACTTCTGGGTGCATAATGGGATCGAAAGCGTGACTTTGGGCCCTGGTCCCTACAGGATCATGGAGAGAGGCACCTAAGATTAGGATTACTGTAAACACCCTTACGGCTCTAGAGGTTTTGAGGGCACTTTAATTGTTTGCAGCAATGGGCTGCTGCAGGAGAGCTTATCTGGTTGACAGTGGTCAAAAGAAGGTGTTTCTTTCATATGTCTGTTAAAGTACAGGACTGTGCACTTTTGTGAGGGTGCATCCTATAGTTTTTTTGAAACCTTACAGAAGTGGATTGGGATACTGGAAAGCTAGGAACGCCTAGCATCCTGATCTCAAGGGTTTCCACAACTGTAGGGATTGGATATTCCTAGCAGTCAGTTATCCTGAAATCTTCCTTGCCTCAAAGAAGGTTAGGAGTTTATGAAGGTCAGAAGTAGGCAACGTTATTATAGACACGTGTGCCAGAGAGGTAATACATACCTTGTTTCAGAAGTAAAAGCTCTGTTCTGTTGCTCTTTGATAAGCATGTTTTTAGTACTTAGGATGCATTTACACAAGATGCATATTTATTTGGAGAGGTATAGAATCATACCACAAACATAATCGGGGCTCATTCAAACTTAAATCTCAGTTCCGAATTCCAGAAAGAGGTAATTCCTGCTGATTCTTTTCCCTTGGCTTTTGACAAACCCTTATGACTCAGTCTTTTAGCTTTGAGAGTGTTTTCAGCAAATTGTTGTACCACCTTGAAAGACAGATCACTCTTTCCTTCCCCAGGAAGTCATTCACAAATTGTGATGTTTTGATGTTTATTGGCTTGTACAGTCACATGCATGCTTATGCAAGTGCTTGTAAATATTGACACAAGGCTTTTGCCTGAGATCAGGTACGCTGTATCTTACAGTGCACTGTGTAGGAAGGGCCAATAGGATACTTGATCTTAACACAAATTCTTTTCAGTAGTATGGTGACAAAAATAAATCTGTGCAGAAAATCAGTCAGTTATGCTGATGTGGTATGTATAATTTAAGTCTTGCCACTCTCTGGAGTTTTTGTTCTTAAATCTGCCTGTAAGGAGATATGCGTGTTTGTATAGAAGTATGAGATGATATTCACCAAAGCATGGGCTAAATTGTTTGAGGCAAAGATTTCATGTGCACTTTGCTCTGTGAAACTAGTTTCATGTGAGGTGATGATTCTGGCTAAAGGGTTTAACTTCCCATGCCTGCTGCTCACTTCTGCCTGACATCAGCACTTGGTCTGTCCCTTGGTTTGGCAAAACCCTTCATAGAGCCAGGCTTTCCACTGGAAACTGGTCTGGTTAATAATAAACCGCCCTTAAAGACAGATGTCTGCAGAAGGCATAGCTGTTGAATTTTAAGTGGATATATAAGAAACCATTACTACCCCCAGACATTTTGTAGTGTACAAGCTGGCATTAGAGAATTTAAAGCTTTGTACAGGAGTTAACATGTTTTTTGAGGATCTAAATTGGAAGAATTGGATGTCTGCATTTCTGAGAGACTGGCCTACAGGTCCTTCATGATACTTTCTGAACTTCATCCCACCCTCTTTGTTAATAAATGTAAATTTTTGTATATACAGAATGCTAAGGACAATTCATAAAGGCTCTATGACCTCATTTTGTCGAATCTAGATATTTCAAACAGACAAATCTGCTGTCAAAATCATAAAGCTGTGTTTCTGACACCACCATCAAGTAGCAGAGGAATGATTATGTTGTCAAAAGATTGACATTATGTTTCCCAAATACTGAGAGTAAAGGCTGGACTATGAAAGAAAGAAGTGCATTTTTTTAAACACGCACTTGTATAATGGGATCATAACTGTATAGTAAGACTATTAAAAATTAAAAAATAAAAAGGGTCAAATCTTTACTGTCAGAATCCAAGACATAAAATGAAAATAGGAATTCAGTCTTGATCGGTTTGGTTGGACTGGTTTAGTACTCAGGTTTACCTGATCATTCTCGTAAAATTGTCTTTATTTTCTCAACAGTGTAGGATATCATGTCACTTTTCTTATGCTCTCCCTCTTTTAATCCATGGAAGAAAAAAGTAAGAGAAATAATTTGGTATTGTAATATCTTGCTGACTATTATTCTGAAATTTTATGAAGAAATGGAAAGTCAGTGATAATGATTCTTTTCACATTCTCTTGCCTCTTATCCCAGTAGAGTAAAATAAAAAATCATGTCTTCAAAGTCTAATATGCTCATGAAAAAGTTAAATTAACTAAACTTAAATCTATTTTTTTCTCTGTGGGGAAAAAAGCTGAGATGGCTTCTCAGAAAATTATAGCTCTCTAGAGTTGCTTCTCTATCCCCTTTTTGTCAGTTTAGTAAGAAAAAAGGGGAGAGGAAGACAACAATAAGTGCCCTGTACAAATGCCATGTAAGAAAAGTGTTATGATTACTCATAATAATGAAATAGTTTCAGATGCTGACTTGAGAACATTTGTGCAGTTACCCATCTTTGCCTGGCCATCTGTATGTCAGTAGTAGACTTTGAATGTGTGATAACTCTAGGATGGTTAGGGAAGATGGGCATACAGTACAGTATCGTTCACAACAAGTGTCTTTAATAACTAGACAGAGAGAACCTTCCTTCTGACTTGGGTAGTCTGCTGTGGGGTTGCTCCTGGACCTGGGCAGATTGGAGCCCTATTTAACCTGTTCACAAATGATGGATCTTTCAAAGTTCACGGCAACTGTGATTATATAGAAATCCCTTAAACCAGTTCACCAGACAGTGAAGAATGTTGGATTCCCCCCACTGTGTTTTTTTGTGGCTATTTTGGAACTGGGAAGATCAAAGGGTCTGTGCGCTGCTTTAAACAACTCTATTTCAGTAAGATGCTTTAATTAATGGATACAGATGTATTAGGTGTATTAAAAAAGTCTTAGGGAAACAGCAATGCAACCATTTTGCCAGACTTTTTCTACCTTATATTCTTGTATGTCCATGACTTGTGAGCCCTTACAACAAAGATCAAAAATGCTGTTTCATTCTATAGTTTCATTGCTTTAATTTACAGTGCAATTTCTAGAGGCTGAGCTGGTGGCCAGATCTCTGCAATGTCTTCCCATAGGCAACATATGGGATCTTCTTTCTCGTAACAACATTTGTGAGTTATAAATGCAGCTGTATCCCTTGCACAGCTATTTGTCAGGGTGCCCAGTGTCACTGAATCTGTGTGGGTAGCTTTCTTACTCCCCCGAAGTACTCTCAACTCTCACTTTGTTTTCTGGTCTGCTTTAGTTTAGAGAACCATGTTGTAGAAGCCAGGGCTTTTGCCTGGTTGTGCAGCTTTAATGGAGAGGTAAGGAAATATCTGCCTCTTCTGGAGTCAGAGGACAAATATAATCCTAGTTGTCCTGCTCTCTGAGGCTAACTTTTAAAGATTTAATTAAACAGCTCTGAACTGGAAAGGGGAGAAGGAATTTCTCAAAAATCAGTAGAGTTGTGAAATCCAAGTCATTTTAACATGAGTGAACATTGGGTGAGGATAATGAAAGTCATAAAACCTCACTGAACCACACTATGACTACTTGCACCTTTTAGGAAAAACCACATTACAGATCCTTGACATTCCACTGCGGTCTGTAGTATTAATAAAAAAGCCTTGTCTGATTCTATTTCTAATTTACAAAGATTAGTCTCTACGACATGCAAAAAATGTGTAAAGCTGTGCAGTATAATTTTACATTTGGAGCAAAAAGAAATGTGTTTAAGAAGTAAGATGTATTGAAGACTGCTTTTTCTGCAACTTGCTAATCAGTTAAGATTTTTTAAGGGAAGGAGAGAGGATACTAGAAAAAATGTTTATCTGAACCTACTGTTAAGAAATACAGTAATCGGTTATCAGAGCAATGTAAGTGAGATTGACTTTCTTTTTTCCCCAAGAGAACTGTACTGTGATCCATGATTCTTGTATAACCCCTGTTTACGTTTCACTGCCTCCAGGTACTAAATGTAGGCTTAATAGAGCTTGTGGCAGGCAGAATGACTAATTACTTGCGCTTCTGACCCTGTTCTGCTCTGGAAAGATTGAGTACCTATTGACATGGGTGCACCCGCCCCTGTGTTTTGACTATTGATCATCCTTTGGCTGATGCAAGCACTAGTGTAATTGTAAAAATTAAGCAATTGTTCATGCTGAAATTATGCATCAGTTAAGAACTGAACTAAAAGCTTGCCTTTCAAAGAGACTTGGGGTACAAGATTGCCCTTCATTTGGACTACGAGTGGCTGTACACTAATATTTCCCAAATCAATCTTCTCCATTTGTCATACCACCAGGACAGGCTCTGCTGCACTTGTCCCCCACCTTAGATTTCTCTTCTTTATTAATGGTGGGTTTTGTGTTTCATTATGAGCCTTCCCATCCATCTGAGATGGCAGCAAATGGAACAAAATGAAAACCATCAGTGGATTTTTCATCATTTTTGGAAAAAAACCCCGTGTTTTCTCTCACTGTTTTTTATGAAAAAGAGCTCCTTTCAAGCTTAAAAATGAAATATTTCTGTATGTTAAAAAAAAGGCATGTCTTCATCTGGTTTTAATGCTTCATTATTGTCAACATCATAGAACTGGCCATGTCAGTTGGTTGTTGTAGGGTTGTCCATTACCAGCAGATTGTGTGGACCACTGTATTGTAGCTATTTTTGAAAGTTCTGATTAGTTTGTAAAGAACTATTTCATTGTTTAAATGCAAAAAATATTCACAGTGAAGCCTGGTTTTATTCCTGTGTTTGTCTCCTTAACTCCTGACTTTTTGTCATAGAAAATGCCTAATTGAAAAGAGGAAAACTCCATGTCGTGTAAGACATATCTGTTTTGGATGAAGTTATGCTGTGTCTTTTACAGTATGTGAAGGGTTGTTTTTGACATTGTGTTCAATAAGGGATTGCTACAATTCCCCAAGCAGTTACTGAACGTGCTGTGTATGCTTCCAAAACATTACCAGACTCTTCAACTAGAAAGGCATGAGGCAAAAGTTTTGCAAACCCTCTTCTAATGAAGTCAGAGACAAATGGAGTCATGTTTGTGCCTTTGTGAGCCATGAAGGAGCATTCCACAGAATACATGGATCATCAGCGCCACGTGTCATCCATTTTTTTGTCTGTTCGAGGACTTTCACACATTTTGGATAGCACTTGAATGATTAATACTGGGTATACTCCTTCTGTAGTTGCTGCCAGTGATTGTATTCTATATTCTAAAGGGCAGGGCTGCTATCCAGAGAGAGCCAGAAAGTCTGGAAGAGTGGGCTATCAGGAACCTTGTGAAATTCATCAAGGACAAAAGTAAAGTCACAGAATGGTAGGGGTTGGAAGGGACCTCCAGAGATCATCTAGTCCAACTTCCCTGCTAAAGCAGGTTCACCTAGAGCAGGTTGCACAGGATTGCATCCAGGTGGGTTTTGAGTATCTCCAAAGAAGGAGATTCCACAACCTCTCTGGGCAGCCTGTTCCAGTGTTCTGTCATCCTCAAAGAAATTTTTCCTTATCTTCAGATCGAACTTCCTGTTTAATTAAACAGCTCTGAAAAAAAGAGTTTGTGCTCACTACTGCTTGTCCTGTCGCTGGGTACCACTGAAAAGAGTCTGACCACATCCTCTTGACACTCGCCCTTTAGATGTTTATAAGCATTGATAAAATTCCCTCTCAGTCTTCTCTTCTCCAGGCCAGGTCTCTCAGCCTTTCCTCATGAGAGAGGTGCTCCATTCCCCTGATCACTTTTGTAGCCCTCTGCTGGACTGTGTCCAGCAGTTCTTTGTCTTTCTTGAACTGGGGAGCCCAGAACTGGGCACAGTACTCCATATGTGGCCTCACTAGTAGTGTAGAGGGGGAGAATACCCTCCCTTGATCTGCTGGCCAGGGTCTTTTTAATGCATCCCAGGATACCATTGGCCTTCTTGGCCACAAGGGCACATTGCTGGATCTGTATCTGGGAAGTATGAGTCCTGTATCTGGGAAGAAATAATCTCTTGCACCAATATATAGGCAGGAAACTGGTTGAGGAGCAGCTGAAAAGGATCTTGGGAGTCTTGGTAGGTAGAAAGCTGAGCAGCTTGGTGGGGAATGAGAGACAGCAGATTGATGCTGGACAAGATTTCAATGCATATGTTGAAACAAGGGAGATTCTGGCTGGATATAAAGAAAAATTTTTCAATATGAAAAGCATGAAACACTGGAAGAATTTGCCCAGAAACGTTGTATTCTCTCCATCCTTGGAGATTTTCAAGACCAAACTGGATAAAACCTTAAATGACCTGGTCTAATCTCATAGCTGACTCTGCTCTGAGCAGGAAGTTGGACTTGAGACCTCCAGAGGTCTCTTCCAACCTGAATTATCCTTGATCCTAATTTAAATATCAGTAAGTTTCTGGATGCTAATGCTATGGATAACATACACTTTGTTTTCACTTTTATTATTACTTCTTTGTTCTGTTAAATAAAATGTATTGCAATAAGAAATACTATCACTGGTATGTTAAATACCTAGCAGTTACTCAGTGTAGGCAGTGACCAAAATCATGCTGAGGGACCTTATGCTCTTTAAATAATTTTGCAAAGCTTTGTATATTCTTACCTGCAAGAAAAATAAAAGAAGTTGTAAAAAATCTCTACATTGTGTTGCTATTTTAAGAATTTAGATGTGTTTCAATTTTCTTGAAGACCTGAAGCTGAAGTTTTGTTGCCTGTTTTATAGAAACCTTTACCAGAATTTATGGATGTGTTTCATACTGTGAAAAACAGAAGAAAGCACGACTTGCAAGAAGTCATTTAAAATTGATAGAATAAAACAGAAGACTCATCTCTTCTGTAATCCAACATTTATGCACAGATTGCAAATAAGGAGAATTGTTTTCACTGTGTGCCCATTTAAGCTGCCTTTTCACTTTTCAGCTCTTCTTTTCTCTCATTAGCTTTCATTTTGTATTTTGGTAAAGTGTTCAGAGAAAGGGAATGGCCTGAGGCTCTGATGTAAATATGGGTCAAAACCTATTTTTCCAATAGTGTGAAGTTAGTGGTTTCTCATGGGCAGAACACTTCAGAGTTCTTTTAAGAGAAAGCTTTTTGCTTTGGTAGTTTCTGTTCAAAGCAGCTTGAGAAGTATGAATGGTCAAATTTATTTTAAAATTATGTGTAAAGCTATAAGCAAATAACTTAATACAAATCACCTCTCAAAATAAGTTCTAATATTCTCTACAGATCTAGTTCAGAAAGCATTGCTGCTGTACTGAAGTCATCAGAGTTTTGTCCCATCACTTTAGACTTGTCATGAATGTGACTCCATTGTGAAAAGCCAGAAATAGCTATCGGGTGTCCTTTTGGCATGATTTCTACCAGTGAAGAAAATGGTCATTGGAACACCACCTGAATCTCAGACATTCTATTTAAAGATTTTCTGGTCTCATTTAGACTGTGTGGGATTATTCTTTAAAAGAAAAAAAAAAAGTTCAGTGGGTTTTTTTTCTGGTACTATGTGAAATATCTCTAATAGATTGACATCTATCAACTTCCTGATTTAACAGATTCTACTTTCAGGGAATGTTCTTATAATAAAGGTGGAATAAATGATGAAGCTTATAATTTGGGTTTTTCTCCCTTGTGACACAATGTACGTCTTTTCTTTTTAGCTCATGTATGTATGTATTTACATTAAGAGTTTTGCCTAATTGAGTCAGCAGGAATATTTTGTTGACATTTCTGGTTTTTGGAGCAGGCTTTTAGGTCTAAGAGTCATTCCTCATGAGCCAGACCTTCAAGCTCTGAAAATTAAGTTTCTCTCTAGCATACTAAATATATTCCGTGACAGGGAATCTTATGATGAAGCAATTTCAAGGGATTTGGCTTGGGGATCTCAGAGGAAGAACTGAGATTTTGACTGCTTAAGTGAAATATTATGTTATTTCAAAAACATTTCACTTATCTTTCATTATTTCCACAGTACAAGGAAAAAAATATTGTAAAGAAATTCAGTTTAATTACGGAAGTCTCTACTAATCTCCTACAACTACCGAATAGAAAAGTATTGGTTGAGATACTTTTTTTTGTTTGATACCTAATAAAACACTTTTGTTTGAATAAAATACTTGTAGTTGTACCTCTTGAATTGGGATCCCTGTTTTAATGAAACGTTGGCCTAAGGAGACCAGAGGCCTGGAAGGCTCTGTGCCACTGAGTCTCGTCCTTTGCTGGAGCAAATATCCAGCTAGAATGGATTTATGGAATTTCTATTCCATACGGCCCAAGACCTTAAAATAAACTTTTGACTTATGCTATCACTCTGCCCTAAGCCACAGCTATTGCATGTGTCAGGAAGAAAGCGAGGAGACATCACAGTAACTATTTCTTTATAAAACCCCAGAGGACCCAAGGAAGCAGGCCATGTCTTATTTTATGGTATTTAATAATGTCACATGAGTGAAATATTTCTGCTGGATGCTGGGTGATGTTATTTTAAAGTCACACATGAACAAAAAATCTCAGCTGCATTTCCAAGAATTTAAAGTTGCTGGGCAAACCACTAAGCATTGTGTCCTGTGGCACCCATTCATGCACTGGTGGAAAATGAAAAACTAAGAAAACCAGCCTCAACCCAGAGATAAAATATGTGTTAAAAGAAGTAAAAATCCCTTTATGGTCCTCCGGGAATATCAGAGGAAGCTTGACTTATGGGATTAATTCAGTGTATTATTTATAGTGCTAACAATTATCGATTGAATAGTCTTTCAGTTTTCCCTGTATATACAGTATCACAACCCCAAAAATTTCTACCGCAGGCTTAACTTGTATCTTTTGAGCAAGGTCTTTGTTCTCACAGATCAATGCTGGAAATGGCTTCAGAACCTCATTTCTCCTTGGAACAGAGTAGTTTGGGGTTTCTAATCTCTTCTTGATAGGAAATGACTAGTATTCATGTTACAGGGATGTTTATGTAGGAAGGACTTAATGTGGTAGCTTAATTGACAAAAACTACTTCTTATGTGTTAACAATTTGAACCCATGCTTTCCCACAATCTGGGGTTTCTTGTAACTGTTTCTGACGTTTCAGTCTGAGCTCCAGCCTGTGCACCACATTTAACCTTTTCACTTGCACAAACTTCATGTCCCTTTTCCTTCTCCTCTTTTATTTTAATTGGGCCTCAGCTGCTCCTTCATGCTGTCAGTTCTGAAATGTTCCCCTGCCTTTCTTTGATGCTGCTCTTTACAGACATTTTCAGCCTTACCACCTGAGCCTGACTGAACAATAACTAATTCATCTTCCCATGTAAGCTCTTCTGTAGGTATTATTTCTGGGACCTTCAGTCATATTACAGAAAGCAAAGTTACACCTTGGCTCTCCCTTTCACATTTAATAATACATTTAAAAAAGGGAGTTTTGGAGTGAAGGTAACATTTCAATTATATTGAACTTTAAATGAAATAACACTAAACAATAGTACTTCTAATGAACCATATCCTAAGGTCCTCCATATTTACTCAGTCTTTACCAAGTAAATCTACCATTGATTTCAAAGTAAAAGCTGGTTTTAGGAAAGGAATTGGAGGGTGTTTCATATTCTCAGTCTTTTGATGATTAAAATAGGATAGTATTTTTTGCAGGTTACTAATTCACAGTGATTAATAATCAAAACTGATTGTCATTGAAGATATTGGGATTTGTATAGAGTTGCTAAACTTAATTTAATAGAAATAGTCCATTTTTTCTCTTTACTTCAGAAGCAATAATAATGTGTGCAGCTCTGCTCTTTAACTAAACATCTTTGGAACTCAAGATTTGGAAGAGCCAGCATTTGGCTTTATTCCTAAAAAGAATCCTCATAACCAAAGGGAAAAAGAAAAACAAAAAAACCCAAAAAACAAACCAAATATGTGGTATCTTTGGTAGTAAGTCTCATTGAACAAATCAGGCTGTGAATAACTGCAGAGATAGAGTTATCCATCCTCTTGAGAGGCTGGTCCTCTAGGTCAAACTGGGGTGTGTTAATGGTGAAATTTTGGAAGGCTGCATTACCACCATCTTTTTCCTCTACCCTTGCTATGTCAAGGCTCCAGGGGTTGTCATATTAGCCGCTTTCATAAGCAGTAAAACTGATACATGCAATTAAAATGTCACTGTATATATAATACAAAGAATAGCAACGCTCTTCTCTCAGCCAGTGTGCATGGTGAGCTACACAAACAATTTAAATACAAGCGCTGTAATAAATACAAAAGGAAAGTTTAGTAAGTTTCTGTAAAGGAAATATTTTCTGTAGTGCTGTCTATAGAAAGTAAAAACATACTAAAGCTCAAACTAAAAGCTTATGGTAAAACACTTAAATACATTAGGAAAAAAAAATATTTTTAGGTGCCTAAACCCACATATTAGCCCAGGTCTGACAGAACTCAGTGGTGCTGAGTCTAAAATGACTTCACCTCAATGGAGGGTGTTTGGCTTTGGTCTCGTAATTTCAAAGCAGGGTTTCTAAGTGTTCATTAAGAGTGTTGGGGAAATCGGGTGCCAGAAGACACGTTTGTGTGACATGTTGCCTTTGAGAGTTGCCAGCCCAGGAGGCTTCTTCCCTGATGATTCTGTTGCCAGCAGATCCCCACACAGGGCTACATGGCCTCTGCACCTGGGTATGGCATAGCTGGGGCAGCAAGCAAGCCACTGGAGGGGGGAGTGTCCTCAGCTAACTGTACCACCAAAAAAACCCACCATGTAGAATTACTGTCTCCACCTGGGAGTAGCAAAATAAAGGAGTCTGAGGTGAGCAGCTTCAGATAATTAGTTGTAAATACGGTCAATAATAGTATTCAATCCCACCATGTTCCAAGGCTGAAGCTTTTGTGTTGACCTGAGGGAAGGGAGACCTCTTGCTCAGCTTGAGTGTCTTGGGTGAGGGATCTGGAGGCCAGGTCTGAGGCAAGCACATGGTCAGTGTTACCTCCCCTTAGATACCAAGGAAAGCTCTTTAATCAAGCAGGTGCTGAAACTTTGGGAAATTCCAGTGATCTTGTTGGAAGTTTGAATCAGTCTGATTCAGGGCAGAAAGTGTTGTAGATGCTTTACTGTGTCAGTCCAGCTATTTGGTAAAATGCTGTTGGTGGGCTGGTCCCTCCTTCAAATGTGCTCACGCAACCTGGGCACCTGTAACATCAGTCCTTTCCTTTTATGAGGAAACAGATGTTAAGTTCAGCTCTTTCATCTAGAAATTTATTTTTTTCACTAAGTGTTTTGGTGCGACTCACGTCATTCTGCCGTCATTTCTGTGAGGGAGAGGGTGGTCTGGAGTTCTCAGGGGCACAGTCCCTTTTATACATGTCCGATGTGCCTTCCGTCTGGACTTTTAGCCGGGACTCACTCGGGAGGGTAAATATCGGTCAAGATATTTCAGTTACTTCTGGAGAAGGAAAGAGTGATATAAAATATGGGCTTGGGATCTAGCACAGAAAGAGGATTTTTTTTTTTCTCTAAGAAGAGATCCGTATTAGAGCACAGCTGATGTACGAAATGCACAAAACCAAAGAAAACTCAAAAATACTTGTCAAGAACATCTATTTTACAGAATCTTTCTTTCCTTTTTGAATTCAAGTTTGATCTAGTATGGCAATATTCCTATTAAAACAGCCAAGCCTATGCACAAAAACTTGTCTGCACCTGGATTTCCCTGCCTTATGCAATGCTAAACCCTTCCTTTACTGCTCTTTTCTTTTCCGGTCACTTGATATTGACCGGGTTTATTGAAGGCAGTCTACCATAGATCTTGCAGGTAAAATTCTAATGTCTGGGTGAAATGGAATAAGCACAGGTGAAACAGCATGCAAAAGAAGAGTTTTCTGAGTGACTGTGGAGAGGTCAGTCTAGGTTTCACTGAGAGAATGAGGTCAATAAATTTCCACCACGTGCCAGATATTTTCTGCCTGTCTTTGTCAGTACTGCAATTAGAAGTAAATGCAGGTGAGGAAATCCTGTGTTCTGCTGTTAACAATAATAAACTTTATTCACTTCCTTCTGACTGATCTGAACACAAAACAGGTGAGTTTACCTGTTATTTTAATTTACTGTTACACTTCTGATACATTATCTATCTCCTTTGTTTTGAATTGTTGTTTTTTTGACTACTAACTTTTGTGGAGCTTTCACTAAGCTTTCAAAGGCTTTTTTTTTTTGGTTTTAATCCTTTTAAAGACTTTTTTTCCTTCTTCAGTTTTTTTTTCTCCCCCCCCCCCCCTTAGCTTTTAAAGCTCTTCATGTAACACTTGAAGTAATTGCCCTACTCTATTTAATTGGAATGACAAACAGTAGAAAGTTAATTAACAAAAAAAAAAAGTTCACTGCAGGGCAAGTTAGCAGAATGGTAAAGAAGTCGTGATTTACAGTATTTGCACAACTTTCTTTATAAAGCAATTGTTCTTCATTATAATAATGCCAGGAGAGCAAATAGAAAAAAAATAATGTGTTGCATTAGCAAACAATTAATGAGCATTTGTAGCTGAATGGAACCCACTTTTATGTATTATTTCATTAAAAGTTTACAGGATCCATGAGACTAGAGAATAAATAAAGGTAATGATTTCAAGGTAATGGTCTCCTAGGGGGCATGAATATTGAACAAATGTGTTAGGCTTGCATACTTACCTAAACCTTAAAACCAGAGGCTTTTTATACCTTAATTTTTCTACTCACTTTTTCATTAAAAGATCAAAGTGTGCTATTAGATAAAAGACAAACTGGCACGGGTATTTCAAAATTATCATTAGAGCTACATTCTCTATTGTAGCTTAACAAGAGCTCCCCTTTTATGTTAAATCCCCCACAACTTAAATCCTTTTTTCCATTGTGAAGGATAGCTCTTTGTGTCCAGGCAAAAAGTAGCAGGTCTTTTGTGGCAGTTGATAACTTTTGAGTGATCAGCATTTCCTTGGCTGTATACCAACCTACACTTTTTGTTTGGCAGTCTTCCATCAGAGCTGCACCACCAATCTTAGTGATTGCATGCACACTTGTCTGATGGGGAGGCTTTTACTTCTTCATCATTGTTTCACACATTTGGCATTTGTAGGCAGACCTAGTTAGCACCTTCTTCATTTCAGCTGCCAGACAGCTTTGATAAGGGTTTCAATACAGTAAGGCTGCCTTGGTTCCCTATGTCATGTAAATGTCACGTAACCGATGGGCACACAGACTGTCTTGCAAGGACAGCTGGAGTTTATGTAAAGAAACCTACGTATGAGGATCTTGGGAATTTCAGGGTGTTCCTCGAATCCAACAATTTAGGTAGGTACAGAAACAGCCACTGATGCTCATTTTCTTGTTGTGTCCTTATATTCCTGCTCATCTGCCAGTATGCATCGGTTGGTTCTTGTCTCACATTTAGACTATATGTTTTGGGAACAAAACAGCCTTAGTTTTGTGTTGCTACAGGACCTATCACAAAGGAGTGCTACTCCTTGGCTGAGCTTCTTAGAAACCAGAAGTACATGTAAATAATTGTCAGGTTACTAGTAAATCTCTACAAATCCCATTATTGCTGCTGCTTTACCATCCCCATTTCTAAGTACATCCCACACGGTCTTAGAATTCTTATTTAACTAGGTTATAAACTACTCCTTGCTTTATTAAATGGCTCTAGAATTTGATAAACATTGTTTTACTGAGTGTGATTACAGCAAGAGTTCAAGCAGGGGACTCGGAACATTAGCGCTATTTGTGGCTTTACACCCCACCCCCCCAGGTTCGATGTCTTTCACATCTGTGAAATGGACACAACACCACCTCCTGGATTATTGAATACAGGGTTGCTAAGTAAGGAAACATGTAGTCTGACTGGACTTCTGAAAGGTGTATTTTAAAGCATGTAAAAGAGTATTATGCTACAGTTTTGGGTGCCTTGTATTGCTATAATCTTAGTTCAGGACAAAATTTAAATTTTTTTTTAGTGTGCAGACTGTCCATATCAATCCTTTTCAGTTGTACTGTACACCCCATCTCTCTTAAAATAAACTAATTTTTTAGTGGTGAATTAAGCTAAGAATAGTGCAGATACCTTCTCTAACACTGTTGCTTGCATTTGCTGCGCTCTTGGTGTGGAAAAGAAGACGTGCCCTTTGTAATGAGTCAGAGGAAGCAGCACTCAATCAATAAATGTAAGAGAATCACATAGCAGACCATGATTCCACAGCAGCAGTGAGTACCAGGCTGCAGAACATATTCATAATGGCTGTCATAACCACGTGGCTGAATGAGTGGCTGAGACGACCTTGTTCATTTAATTTAATTAATTATCCTAATATGTTGTTTCTGGTACACAGATGTTCCCTGATAACTAATACTGACCTCCAGCGTGTAGGATAACAGACTGTGGAGCCTGTGATTTGTAAGCAGAGGTGGAGGAGGGATGGTGTCATGGTGGGGGACAGTGAGGCATATGTGTGACTAAAAACACTTCACAGTCCCAACACTAATGTGTGCATTGCCCCACTGGAGGTCACAGGGGAAGGTCAGAACTACAAGAAGCTGTAAAGTCCTTCTTGGAAGGAGAATCAAGCCCAGTAGCCCAGAAGCTGGAGACAGATCATGCTGCCGCTTTTGGGGCTGTCCATCAGAGACATATTTGTTAGACCTGAAGGTGAATTCTTCTGCCTTTCTTTTTCAGTGTTTGCAAGGGGTGAATTGTTTTGCAGAGCAATGTGTAAAGAGTTGATTTTGTAGATCCAAATTGTGGGGTGGTGAATGTCAAGACCCAGAATTTTGTATGGCCTTCATGTTAGAAGTTCTTTACTCCCAACTTTGCTCATGTGTAAATGGTTACGCGAGACAATGGAATACCAGGCCTACTTCTTCTGGAATAGTACTGGTTGCTTTTTGTGGTGTGTATAATTTTGGCAGAAGGAAATACCAGTAAAGAGTTTAGGATTTTGTCATTCAAATACCAAAATTCTTAATTCTCACTCATATTTATCCCTAAAAATTGCCTTGTAATTTAATCACAACGTTACTGAGAAAAGTCAAGGAATCTTTCATGTTTTTAAGGGACTGTTTGGTTCCTGCAAGGCGTCTCTCCCAAGCTGGCTAACTTAATATGTG
Source organism: Anarhynchus alexandrinus (assembly GCA_008711295.1). NCBI lineage: Eukaryota > Metazoa > Chordata > Aves > Charadriiformes > Charadriidae > Anarhynchus > Anarhynchus alexandrinus. The sequence continues at coordinate 2,662,160 of VUYV01000100.1, read as the reverse complement.
TGTGGAATTTGAGAGCACTAAGACTGCAGTCATGCTGAGACACTTGTTCATTTATATAATCTTTGCTGTGTAACAATTAAAAACCTGCTGCACATTTATGAAGGTTTTGAATATATTAATTTTATAATTAGGCATTGTTATTCTTAATTATTCAAATAAAATAAACGGAAATTATTATAAGCAATTAATTCTAGTGAAGGGTTTAAAATGTCCAGTATTAGAAAGAATTAAATTTTGTTGTTGAGATAAGTAGTGCCATTATCTTTTCTCAGGTTTACATATTTCTGTTCTGTACAAAGTATTCAAGACCATCCAAACTGCAAAAACAAATGCAGATAAAATTATCAGTGCAGTATGGGCTGGTAGCTGATATTTCTTTTACGAGTTAGAGAAATGGGCCTGGAAGTCTCATTCAAAGAATAACAACCCTGGGTCTCCCTCTTTGGTCCCTCACTGACGATAAGGATGTGGCCAAAACAGCCAGAGTGAGATGTTATCCTTGTTTAGAACATGCTGACTCCCTAGTTTGTAGGTTCATGTTAAATTTAATTACCAAGAAGATGTATTTGTCTCTCTTTAAAGACAAATACAATTAATGTTTAATGAGCAGCCTCTACTAGGTACCTACAGTGCTCATATTTTTTGTTGGTATTTTGTATGGATATGTATTACAATCCTCATCTTGAACAGGATAGCTTTGTGTAGCTGAACATTTTTTTCTGGTAGTCAGTTAATTCTGAGACTCCCCAGTAACACTCACTTTCACTTTATTGTCCTCTGTCTCATGATACTGGTTTAGGAGTTGGCACTTAAATCGTGGGATTCATGAAGGATGAATTTTAAATACTGGGGAAGTTTGAACAAGGAGTGTGAAAGGTCTGGGCAATCCTTTGAATACTGAGGAAGGAAATGCCAGTGAAGGCTGAAGGTTAATTTAGACCTTAGCCAAACTTCTCCTGGGTGGACTAAATTGAGATGGAGGCTTTGTGCAAGTCTGGATTGCTACATTTGAATCAGATTAGGCTTAACCCTAAAGAGTTTAGGAGATTTTTATTTGTGTTCAGGCAGAGAAACTGAGCTCCTTGTGGGGAAGAGAGGCAGTATTTCTTTGAAGACTTGTCCATCTGATTACTTTTCCCAATTGGTGGTATGACTAGCTCATTATCTGGAAGAAACAGTAATGGGATTGGAAAGGCATGGACGTGGTTAAGTATTTTTGTAAATTTGAAGTCCCCTGACGTTTCCTGATGAGGCAAGTGATAGTACAAAGTAAATTAAAACAGAGACAAACTTGGACAAATGTCTGACAGGCATCATTTGGTGGTTCTTCTTAATGAGGAGTGATGCTAATATCTTTTATTTGTTTTATGCAATTCGTCAGGGCAAACCAGTCCACAGATCTTTGCAAAAACAGAAAAAAAAAAAAATTCTAACCCCGAAGACTGTGTCTGTTCAAACAGGACTCGTACAAGCAAAGTGACAATCTATTGTACTTCTTTAGAGAGTTCATTTTTGGTGTCAGTTGTAGCATCATAATGTGCATTGTATTATTGTTCTACTTAGTGAATTGCTGATGTGTATAATGATGCACCTGTTAGTCAAGAAATCCCTCAGAAGCCAAACAGTGCTATAAAATTGACATACTTGTGCACAGCCAGAGCTGTTCCGATGTTTCCTCTGCATTATGCAATATTTTCTGCTTTATGGCCATTAAAGGCAATAATAAAACAGCTGTCGCTGAGTGGTATGTTGTCAAGTATCAGTGAAAAGCATTGAGATGATGATAGGAATGTGATGCACAGTGCAATAGCTAAGGATGGGTCAGTGTTTTTATTATCAACCCTGGGTTTTTTTCTGCATGTATATCTCTTTGCCCCAGGCAGGAACTTGCCACACAGCAGATAAGCCCTGGAGCAATAACCAACTTTTGCACTTGCAAAATTTTCAATAATTCCAACTGTATAACTTCATTTAATTTCTGGAAATAAAGTTTGGTGACAGACTGCCAATGAATTTTGCAACTTTGTGGGTCTACCACTGGTTCTAACAAGTCTTCTGACTTTGTCTTTCTGATTGTTTAACTAGACTGCCTTTATGGCCATGGAGAAGAGGTGAAAGGGAAGGGTAGAGAGACATTCAGTATATCTTTAGTTGCAACATCATAAAGAATTTATTTAATACGTATTTGTTGCAGTTTGTCACACCTTTCTTGGGGATCCCAGGAATGCTCTGGATACTAAGGACACTTGGAGCATTGGCCCACATTCCTGTAGCGTTTCTCCTGGCCACCTGAGTTTGGGATGGGGCTGCCTACAGTTCTAAGGATTCTGCCAACTTTCTGGCTCTGTTTGGAAGTTTTTTTGCTGAAAGAGAAGAGGGGATAGATGATCATCTGAGTCCCATTCGCTGCACAAGTCCCTGTAACATGGAAGGTGTGCTTCGAGCACTGGAGGTGTGAAAGACTGGACTTCACATATGGCAGGAACACTCAAAAAGAAATGTCAGTGAGAATTAACACGACCTTGAATGCCATTCTATAGGGTCATGTGGTGTTTATCACCAGCGTAATTTAAGGATCACAAATATTATTTTAATATAACCCAAAGAGGTAAGAAAGTATTATTTCTTGACATGATTACTGGTAGTAACATTTTTTCGTGTAGCAAACACATACAAAAGCTACTGCCCTTCAGAAATGTCTCAGAGCTTTCTCCTACTGTTACAGATATGTCATACAGATACATAGTTCATCACAAAAGACTCATGAGAGTCAACAATTGTACCCAATTGCATGCTAAGTTCCACTTTGGTGCTGTCAAAGAGGATCATATCTCTCTTTAGATCATCAATCAGCATCCTGGTTAGTTTAATGATCACTTCTTAAGATAAGGAGAAGATTGTAACTAGACTAAGACCAGAGAGCAGATATGAACAAATGATTAAATACTTGTTGATATAAATTTGACATTCACTTGTTTGAAAAGAATAAAGTAGAGAGGATAGAACTGAACTAAGTCTTGGACCTGAAAGCTAATTGCAGAGATTGTTTTCAAGCTAAACAAAACCAGGGCTGTTACCATAACCGTTTCAGCTGGCTTCAAATTAGAAAAATAAGGTCTCTGAAATACACAAGAACCTGGCTATGAGAGGCACCAGAATGGCATGAACTGAATGCAGTTCAGCAACAAAAATTGTCAGTTAAGTTGCTGAAAAGGGTAACTTAAACCTTCATTCAGAAATTATGTCTTCCAAAAATCAAACTTTTCCCTATTTGTTAGGGGATAAACTGCATCTGTTTTCCATAGGCTATGCATATGGCACTTTCCCAACATTTATGCATTTATGTTCTTGGAAGTCAGGTAGGTAACAATTCAGGGTCCAGAGACTCTCTGTTTACCAAAGTGTCTTGAAGTTGTAGAACAACAGAATAAAGTCATGAAGCATTAGCTCAGGTAAGAGTCCTCAGAAATATATGGCTTACAATAACTCATAATCCCAAATTGCTCAAAACTGTAAGTTAGACTCAGATTTTTTTCTTATATTTCTAACCTTCCATAGCCCTAACCCCCTATTTTCCGTCTCTCCACTCCTGCATGGGAATTTGTTAGACTCAATAGTATTTGTGAGAAAATTTCCTTAGCTAACTTTGTATCAAAGCTGCAATGTACTCTGCAAATTGGTTTTACAGTCTTTGTAACATCACTGGCTACTCAGCATGAGGGTATTTGCATTTCTGATGAAAGAAAATAGTAAGTCTAGAAAGATATTTGCTGGTAGGAACAGCATGGCTCCTGTTTGTGGTGGGTAATAGAAACCTTGAATCTCATTTTGGCTTTCTTGTTGTGTCTAAAGTGGATATATCCTAAATTCTTTATTCAGTTATTATTATGTGCATTTTAAATATATGCATTGCTACGAGTACTAAATAAATAGATGAAAAAGAACAAGTTCTTCTTCCACAAAGAGGAAAAGTTTTTCCTTTCTTTGCTTCCAAATAACTTCATTTGATTTAAATTGCTTTTTAAGAGGAATCTCAGCTAAATCTTAAGTTGCAGTCCACGTCTCAAGACAATTATGATTATTTTTGTTTAATCCAATTTATTTTAATTAATTTGATTAATTTAAATGTATTCATATTATTTGAAATGCAGGCAGTATCACAGGATCAACAGCCATGATTCCCATATTGAAATCAAACAGTGTAAATATTCTGTATACAGACTTAAACTCAAACTGCATTTTTTTTTCTTTTATGCTGCTGTTTGAAAATTGGATCACTGTGCATCCCGGTCTTTCTGTCTAGTGATTGGGACATTCAGTTTGAACAAAGAAGAGGTAACTTTGGATCCTCTAACACTGCAGAGCACAATAAATCCTGTCTCTCACACTGTCTGGTTATGAGCTCAGACTGCTGTTGTACAGTCACTGTTGGTGACATTTTAAAGGAAATGGAGAACCCTACCCGGTTAACAGGAATCCAAGCCCTGGACCCTGAAGGAGAGGAGGTACACATTTTCTGGACATGGTCAGAAGGATATGCCTTCTGAATAGTTTCCCTTAGTTCATCATGTGGTTCTACTTTGGACCGTGTTTGTGATATCAGTGTTTCCCAATACATAGTGTAAAGTTTGTAGGTATGTAAGTTGCCATACTGGCTTCAACGCGGAGCTTGTATACTTATGAGTTTGGTAGCAGGCCAGGGTGCAGTTATTAGAAGCAATAAATGGGTGTATGTCCATTAAGGACTAAATGTTCAAAAGGACCTTAGACTTGCAGCATGGCCTCCAATAGGAAAATAGGCTTTAGATTGGGATTAAAGCTACTTTTTTTTTTTTTAACTAGTAGTACAAGATAATTATTTTTCCTATTAAATCTCTCTTTTCCTTCTTCTTTTTTTAGATTGTTGATGCAGGCAATTGTTTGTTAGGACTTGTTAGAAAGTTGGGTTTTTTTTCATATTTCCAAACAAAAGAGCAAACATTTTTGAAGACATCTGAGCCTATAGTGTTTCACTAATATATGGACCAAGAAATTGTTCTGGCTAACACCTTGAGTAAAAGATAGCAGATTTGACCGGTGATTCCTTTTATAGGCATAGGACACTGTAAACATATAGGAATTTCTTTTTTAGAATCATAGAATGGTTTAGACACCATATAACGGACACCTACCACTAAACCAGGTTGCTCAAAGCCCCATTCAGCCTGGCCTTGAACACCTTCAGGGATGGGGCTTCCACAACCTCTCTGGGCAACCTGGTGCAGTGTCTCATCACACTGACAGTAAAGAATTTTTTCCTAAAATCTAATCTAAAGCCTTCCACCTGCTGGCCACACTTCTTTTGATGCAGCCATGGATGCAGTTGGCTTTCTGGGCTGCAAGCACACATTGTTGGTGGATGAGCTTCTCAACCACCAACACCCCCAAGTCTTTCTCCTCAGGGCTGCTCTCAAGTCATTCTCCACCCAACCTGTATTTGTGCTTGGGATTGCCCCGACCCAGGTTCAGGACCTTGCACTTGGCCTTGTTGAACTTCATGAGGTTGGCACAGGCCTGCTTCTCCAGCCTGTCCAGATCCCTCTGGATGGCATCCCTTCCCTCCAGCGTGTTGACCACTCCGCACAGCTTGGTGTTGTCAACAAACTTGCTGAGGGTGCACTCAATCCCCACATCCATGTTGCCAACAAAGATGTTAAACAACACCAGTCCTAATACTGACCCCTGAGGAACGCCGCTTGTCACTGCTCACCACTTGGACATCGAACCGTTGAGCACAACTCTTTGAGTGTGACCATCCAGGCAATTCCTTATCCATTGAGTGGTCCATCAGTCAAATCCATGTCTCTCCAATTTAGAGACAAGGATATTGTGTGGGACAGTGTCAAATGCTATACACAAGTCCAGGTAGATGATGTCAGTTGCTCTTCCCTTTTCCAGCAATACTGTAATGCCGTTGTAGAAGGCCCCCAAATTTGTCGGGGATGATTTGCCCTTAATGAAGCCATGTTGGCTGTCATCAATCACCTCCATATTTTCCATGTGGTTTAGCAGAGTTTCCAGGAGGATCTGCCCCATGATCTTGCTGGGGGCAGAGGCAAGACTGACTGGTCTGTAGTTCCCCAGGTCTTCCTTTTTTCCCTTTTTTAAAAAAGGCAGTTATGGTTCCCCTTTTCCAGTTAGCGGAAATTTCACCAGTCTGCCATGACTTTTCAAATATCATGGATAGTGGCTTGGCAACTTCATCTGCCAGTTCCCTCAGGACCTGTGGATGAATCTTATCAGGTCCCATGGACTTGTGTACCTTCGGGTTCCTCAGATGGTCTCGAACCTGATCCTCTCCTGCAGTGGGGTGTTTCTCATTGTCCCAGTCCTTGCATTCAACTTCTGTGATATTTTAACATTTTTGTGTAGTTTTCTATTTCTATTTCAGTTTCATTGGGTGGTTCCTTTTTGTATGAAGGCTAAATGGCATATTTTATCTGCATTATTTTCCCTTTACTTCTAATGTTTCCATCTTATAATTTTAGGGGTTTCTTCTCATGGTTTTTTTCAACTGAACTGCTAACAGAATGTTTTAGAACACTATTAAAAAGGTAAAGGCCTTGAAATAACATAATTTCTGGTAAACCTGTTATAGCTGCTTGTACACTTACTAAGGCATGAATTTTAAACGGATGGTTCATGTTACTCAGGAGATGAGTTTATTTTGTTGCTTTAAAAATTTACCATGGAAATATCTATCTTGTCTTTTTTCTTTTTTGCTCAGAGAAATGAAAATTTTAATGAACCCCAAGAATGCTGTTTTGATTACGCTTTTAACATCTCATGAACTTCATTGATTTTTCAGTGAATGGTTTATTGTAGGCATCGTATGAAACGTGGCTAATTCACCTGACTGACAGAAACTGGCAGAGGCTAATCCATGAGAGTGTATTCATAAAAAAATAATATTTCAATGGAAAAGCGGGGAAGAGCACAACGGGAGTTCTAGTATACTTCAGAGAACATGGTGAAAATGGGACATGTGTTGTGTTGTGATTTGTGAAGTTAGCTGAGATTATTGGTGAAGCTGAGAAGCCACTGCAGCAAAATCCTCTGCTGAACTGCATGTCACAGCTCAGCTGTGTATAACACAGTTCGAAATTAGATTTGATGTTTCAGGGCAAATATTAGATAAATAGTGCTTCATCGATTGCGTTGAGCACACTGTAAAATAAGAAAAGGGTGCTTAACTTCCAGGGAAAAGGAATTCAGTGTAAATTATTTCAGTTCAACTATACTTTCCATAATGAAGTGACCAGTTATATATGATGGTGAATGCTCTCCTTCCCTCCATCTCCAAAAGAGGCTAAGCACTCACTGGAAATATGAGTTAAGATATGTTTAAATACTCGGTGTTGGCCCTAACAAGTTGCCAGTGGTGACTGAGCTGATTAAATGTTTAGAAAGTGCGTTTTTTATGAACTTTGTGTAAGAACATATGTATTATACTATCTTTTCTGATTGTCTCAATTTTGCAGTTTTAGCTTTCAGAAAAATTAATCTGATAATCTAACCTTTTCTAGTTCTACTCTCTGCTTGAAGAGGAATGGGTAAAATTTATTAAGGAGGGGAAATTGCTAGCAAAAAAAAACCCAACATAACATCTTCTCATAAACCTTTACTCAACAATTTATTGACATAAGAAGATGTTATTTGGGAAAACAGTCTTGAACTTCTTGAACTCAAGAGAATCCTAAAGGCAGAATAAGACTCAAGGAGATACTGTTTGAAGCAGTCAGTGATTTAAAAGATGACCTGAGCAGTGACAGCTGGGCATTTAGAGAAATGACGTATCATCATGACAGGTACAAAATTTGTTTGGTCATCTCTGACCCAGGTTCTGTATCTCTCTAATAAATTAAAACTTATCCTTCATAAGCATGTTTTGCAGTATTTGGTGGAGAGGGTGATCTCCTTCAATGACGAGAAATCCTATTCTAATTTTGTTTTCACCCCAATCGCTTGTAAAGGGATAAAGCTGCTGAACGCACCCTTCTTGCTGTCAACATTTAATTAGGTGCAAAACCATCATCTCACAGAGTGAGCTTCCTTTGCCCTTAGAGGCTTGCTTCCTTCCGCTTTGAAGTACCTCTGGCAAGACATATCCCTTTCAGTAACTTCTGTTCTCATCTGACTCTCTCAGAATACCTGGAAACATAATTTTTTATCCTCCCAGCTTGATATTGCCTTTATATTCCTTTTCATCCTACAATGAAATATTTGTTATTAAATAAACTGTTTTCTGAATCGGTGGATACTGTTCAATTCCACATACTGTGTTCACTGAGAATTAAACTATTGCTTGGAAATGTAATGAATATCCTATGATTTCTAGGAATAAAAAGGGGGAAAAATGAATAAAATAGTGAGTGATTTAACTGTTTTATATGCCTTATTAAGCTACACTCACTGCATAGCATAACAACAGGACAGCAACAACCGAGCTGACGCTAGCAATGTGGGCAGAAAGCAAATCTGAACTTCCTTATAGCCCTGTAGTGTAGACCTAAATTCAGAGGTTGGGACAACATCCAACCCATCTCCCAGTCTCCCTATGTTCACCACCTAGAAGCTGTAAGGACTGGAAGATCAAGAAACTACAAAAAATCTCTACCTGCAACAGCTGTGATACTCTCTCCATTTAGGGTGTGATACAAGCATGGTGAAATATAGGGGTACAGGAAAGGCCTGAATCAGCTAAAAGTACCACTGTGCCCAATAAATGGCATCTCATCGCAGCCCCTTGAAATAGTATAAATGGACTATTCTTTAGAGCAATAAATATGGTTTCAGCCTAGGGAAGTGCTGCCCACTGCGCACATTTGGTATTCGCAGCTGTAACACAATTAGACATGCTTTGGCAGGGTCTGGACTATGAGCTGCTGCTAAAAGGAAACTTTACAAGATGAAAGTATCCCACTGGTTACTGAGGAATCAGGATGCTCCTTATCAGTTGAGGAAAGATGAATTAAATCTTTGCACCTGTGTAATAAAAAGTGGTGGAGTCTAAAAGGAAAGCAGAAAAATGGACCCCAAAATGTGTTTTGCTGCTTCATCTGTAGTTATTAAGCCTCCTCTGAAAAAAATTTTCTGAGCATTCAAGATATACACATTCTAACTGAATCAGACAGGAGAAATGGTGAAATGAAGAGGAATATCAGCTCTTTATTAGAACAACAACATACCATTGCAGAGAAAATATAAACCACAAAAGTACTGTGGCTGTTAATCCATTCCAAGACAAGTTTTTTTTTAAATCCTAAAAAGAATCATAACACATTTTTTAAATGTCTTGTATTATTTACCACATTATCAGGATTTTTATTCATTCTGGTCTTGCATGTGTTTTATATTTGTCCTTCAGTTAGAAACAGTGCTTGGTTGCACATCCAGAGGGGCAGAGCAGTGAGAGAGTTGTGATTATTAACTGCAGTGTTTGATTTATGCTGGTGATTTGCAAACGTTATTTAAGTTTTGTGATATCCAATTTGGGAAGCCAGGGGTTAATAAGATAAAAGATTTTAATGAATTGTCCTTAGTAACATAATCATGGTGTGAGGATTGTCATGTGAAGTCCATCTTCATCAATGACATACACAGTGGAATTGAGTACAACCTCAGCAAGTTTGCAGATGACACCAAGCTGAGTGGTGTGGTTGATACACCTGAGGGATGGGTTGTCATCCAGAGGGACCTGGACAAGCTCGAGAAGCGGGCATGTGTGAATTTCATGACGTTCAACAAGGCCAAGTGCAAGGTTGTGCACCTGGGTTTGGGCAACCCCCATTAAAAATACAGGCTGGGGGATGAAAGGATTGAGAGCAGCCCTGCCAAGAAGGACTTGGGGGCACTGGTGGATGTCAAACTGGACATGAGCCAGCAATTTGTGCTTGCAGCCCAGGAAGCTGACCGTATCCTGGGCTGCATCAAAAGAAGTGTGGCCAGCAGGTCGAGGGAGGTGATTCTGCCCCTCTGCTCTGGTGATACCCCACCTGGAGTACTGCATCCAGCTCTGGGGCCCTCCGCACAAGAAGCACATGGATGTGTTGGAGCGGGTCCAGAGGAGGGCCACAAGAATGATCAGAGGGCTGGAGCACCTCTCCTATGAAGACAGGTTGAGAGAGTTGGGGTTGTTCAGCCTGGAGAGGAGAAGGCTCAGGGGAGACCTTATTGCAGTCTTTCAGTACTGAAAGGGGACCTACAGGAAAATGGAGACAGACTTTTTAGTAGGACCTGTAGTGATAGGAGAAGGGGTAACAGTTTTAAACTGAAAGAGCGTAGACTAGATAGAACGAAGATATTTTTTAGATGAGGATGGTGAAACACTGGCACAAGTTGCCCAGAGAGGTGGTAGATACCCCATCCCTGGAAATATTCAAGGTCAGGTTGGACGGGGCTCTGAGCAACCTGATCTAGTTGAAGATGTCCCTGATCATTGCAGGCAGTGTTGGACTAGATGACCTTTAAAGGTGCTTTCCAAACCAAACTATTCTATAATTCCATGATTGTAAGTCTTATCTCAGATTATACAGTGAGTCAGATGTTAGGGTGAGAGTTTTCCAAAGCTATCATAATAAATGAGTTTATTACGTGCTAGAGCTGAGAGAATCATGTGATATTTAACTTAAAATCTGAACTGCTATTTTATTTTTATTTTATGTAAACTTCACTGTGATTTCACTAGTCTTGCAGAAAGTTTTTGCAGCCTTGATAAGCATATACAATTAATTTTACATTAGCTTTATAAAAGCAAGGACTGAAGTCGATGAATCATATAGTTTTTTAGAGAATTACCAGTTTACTGGTTCACTTGCTGCTAGATGAACTAGATCATTGGTCTTGATACAGTTGTATTCTTGTTGATTCCCAGTCTTTTCTAAGTAGTGAGTGGTTCAGCTGACTGATATTATTTGATATTGTTGTTGTAAGTACTCAGAGAAATCAACAGAGAATAGAGCTGTTGCTCTGGTATCAAGGCAGGTATAATGCCCAATGAGTGAAGGCTTAAAACCAGGTAACAGGCCAAAAGTGAACTGTTTACTTTCAGGAAAAGGTTGAGAAGTGATCCAACTTTATACACCAGGAGAAGATGACTTCTGTGCATTGCCTCACCTTTGTGGCAAGGCCATGGGGCTCATATCAGGCAGACAAGATAATCTGGGGTCCTTCCTTGCTGCAAGACCAACCTAAGCCAGACTTGTGGTTGCTCTGAAAGCTGAAAATCTCTGGCCATTGCCAACTGTGTATCATTTCCCTGTAGACTTCACAACTTGCATAAACAAGAAAACCAAAGGCTGGAGGGTAAGCACAACTGAAGAGTTGAAATGACTGATATGGTCAAAAGCAGAATGAGGAACTGAACGTATGAATTGCTCTATCCTCTTTCCATGCTGACTATATGCTTGATCTTCCTTTTCCAGTGTTGAACTTCCAAATCAGTTTATTTTGTTCTTTGTGTTTTAAATTTGTTCACGCCTTTACCTTTTCTAGTTGCAAATCAAAAACCTGAAATGGTCTTTGGAAGATTACAGACTAATCACAAGTTTCCATCAACTACCAGAAGCTCAGTCTTGATAACACTTGTTTAAGCAAAATTTATGTGTGAGTTTTATTTCTTACATAGAAACCACCTCCTTTGTCACTTGATAATGATGTTAGGCAGGGAAAGTCTTATAAAATCAGCTTGTTGACATGCTATAAGTAATGCTGTTAGGAAATACATCATAGACCTTTGTGAACAGATCTTCTACCGGTACTCAGAGTTGCGTAGCCTTTTGAAAGCTAGTGTTGGCAAGAGCTGATAGATTCATTTCTTAAGTGCTTTCATGAATTAACTGACTTTCTCTTATTGCTGATAGCAAAATACAGATGACAAAGAGGAATGTTTTCTTTTGAAGAAATCATTCAGTGCAAAGAGTGTATACAGTTTGTATGCAATAAAAAATGTTTACCCTGCAGGCAGCTCCAGAGTTAGTATATTAACATTAAGACCTGCATTTGCTTTATACAATGATCCCAGAAAAAGAACGTGAGCAAGATGTATACAGCAGTACTTGTTTGGCTTCCACAAAATGAGCTGATGAAAAGAAGACATGTCCCAGAATGTTCATTATGTTTGAATGTAAACAAGGAGAGTGCTAGGTGTACCCTCAGCAATTTTTCTGACAACACCAAGCCGTGCGGAGTGGTCAACATGCTGGAGAGAAGGGATGCCATCCAGAGGGATCTGGACAGGCTGGAGAGGTGGGCCTGTGCCAACTTCATGAAGTTCAACAAGGCCAAGTGCAAGGTCCTGCATCTGGGTTGGGGCAATCGCATTCACAAATACAGGTTGGGTGGAGAATGACTTGAGAGCAGCCCTGAGGAGAAAGACTTGGGGGTGTTGGTGGTTGAGAAGCTCATCCACCAACAATGTGTGCTTGCAGCCCAGAAAGCCAACTGCATCCATGGCTGCATCAAAAGAAGTGTGGCCAGCAGGTCGAGGGAGGTGATTCTGCTCCTCTATTCCACTCTCGTGAGACCCCACCTGGAATACTGCATCCAGCTCTGGGGCCCCCAACAGAAGAAGGACATGGATGTGTTGGAGCAGGTCCAGAGGAGGGCCACAAAGATGATCAGAGGGCTGGAGCACCTCTCCTATGACGACGGGCTGAGAGAGTTGGGGTTGTTCAGCCTGGAGAGGAGAAGGCTCAGGGGAGACCTTATTGCAGTCTTTCAGTACTCAAAGGGGGCCTTCAGAAAAGGTGGAGAGGGACTCTTTACCAGGGAGTGCAGCGATAGGACGAGGGACAATGGCTTTATACTGAAAGAGGGTGGATTTAGATTAGATATTAGGAAAAAATTCTTTACTGTCAGTGTAGTGAGACACTGGACCAGGTTGTCCAGAGAAGTTGTGGATGTCCCATCCCTGGAAGTGTTCAAGGCCAGGCTGGATGGGGCTTTGAGCAACCTGGTTTAGTGGTAGGTGTTCATGCCCATGGCAGGGGGTTTGGAACTAGATGATCTTTAACGTCCCTTCCAACTCTAACCAGTCTATGATTCTATGAAATGTGTGCAGGGTCCTTGTGGTCTCACTGAGCTACAGAGGGTCTAAATGTAACATTTGTTTTCCTTCTGTATGAGAACTGCAAAATGTTTCTGTTCTGTTTGAGTTTTTAAATACTTCTGAACAGAGATGGTGTGGGATGTTTCAAAAGCTGCTTGATGAAACTGAGCCCAGCCTCTGATTCTGATTGTGTCTTGGGATTTTTTGTGTAGCCAGCTGTCTTCTGCATGGAAGCTTGACCATTAAACAGGAAGAGGATAGGGAAAGGGAGAGGGGCTCAAATGCCCTTGTGTGTCATCATGATGTGGTGTGTTCAACTCATGTTCAGTTCCAGGAACTACGAATTAGTTCTGAGTGTGAGGCTAGATGTCCTCAGGATGCAGCCTGAAAATCTTGAAGAACTACAATTAGGAAATGATATGAGGGAGAAGCATGGGAGTCTGAGATCCGTCTCACTTTCTTTTTATTTCTTTCGTGTTTACTCGAATCACAAACCTAATATAGTCTTTGTCTACTCTCATAAGCACTGAATCTGTGAGAGATCCTATATGTGTCTGCTCAGTGCCCCTGTTGGATTGTTGGCTAAGTATGCAGCTCCAGGTCTGTGGTTTTAAAAGCAGAGATTAAATATCCAGATATTTGAAGCCAGTAAGTTATTTTCTGATTAATAAAACCAGTCATGAGTCAAAAGTTTCAGAGCTTGAATTCCATTTACATGGTACTTACGAACACACCCGATAAATATAGTAAAGATGAGTTCAGTATTTTCACAAGAAAAATGTGATAAAATATTGAACAGAACACACAGGCCCAAACTTCACAGGTTAAAATACTGACAAAACACATCTATAACTACTTTGATAATGATTTGTTTATCATGACATAAAGACAGTGACTTGTTGAGGTCACAGATCTTGTTTTCCTGGCCACCAGGTTTGCTGCCAAAATCTTTTAGCCTCTTAGTATAAGGCATTTTCAGGCTATTTCCCAAATGCAAAACAATAATCTTAATCTCCATGTTGGTAATTTATAACCTTTCCCGCTTCACAATGAAAGATGTGCTTTTTAAGAAGAAGAAAATTTACTTAGAGCAAATAAGAAGTTGAGAAATACCCCAGCTTTAACCTTTCAGCATCTAGAATTATCCACCCTCTTAGCAGGTAAATGCATAGACCTCCATATTACATGAAGGGCTGATACATGTATAAGTTATATAAAATATACCACAGCAATTTATATTTGTAGAATGGGCTTAGTTTGGGAAATGTGATTTTTTTGTGAAATTCTGCATCACCATTTCCACATTTCCATTTTTCCCACATATGTTACTTCAAAATTGGTTAGAAAGGCATCTTATTTTTGTGGTTCCTAAGTATGGACATAACTTCCATAAGTTAAAAATCCCCAGCAGGGAACCTGGCTCTGTCTTTCATATTTAAAAGAAAAAAAAAATCCAAAAATTGGCACTAAAATGATCTCTTTTTTCTTTTTTTTTCCTATCACAACTCTTTTCAAAACTCTGCAGCATCCATTGGAAATAATTTTCTGCAGAATGGATTTAGCAGTGGTGTGCCAAAGCCTGTTCTTCTGCTGTTGCTCTGAAGAGCTTTCTGATGGCTTCAATACAGATACAGACTTCTTGTGAGTCAAAGGCTTGAAGCTTAGGTGTCTAAGGCTCCTCCTCCTCTTTGAGTAGGGTCATGTAATGGGAAATATTTGCCCCCATTCTGATACATGTGTCATGGGGACGTCCCAGTCAAGAGTCATGTAACAGACACAAGTCCAGAAGTAGGGACAATAAATTTCCCAGAAATTCAGTAGCCTGGAAGTCATCGTCTGGCTGCTTGACCCTGTCCTACAGAGGAAGGAATGGGAAAAGAGCCTATTACGTGGAAAACATGTGACTTCCAGCACTATTGCAGGGACATGGAAAGGCTGAAAGAGAAGAGGGAGCAAAAAGGATTTGGAGGGAAGTCTTCTTTCCCTTCCTGCACAGCCTAGTAAATCCAAGCAGGACACATATGCATATATAACTATATACACATACACAGCTATATATAGCTTATATATATTTACATATATATATTTATAATCATAGAATCATTTAGGTTGGAAAAGAGCTTTAAGATCATCGAGTCCAACCGTTAACCTAACACTGCTAAGTCCACCACTAAACCATGTCCCTCAGCACTACGTCTACACACCTTTTAGATACCTCCAGAGATGGCGACTCAAACCCTTCCCTGGGCAGCCTGTTCCAATGCTTGATAACCCTTTCAGTGAAGAATTTTTTCCTAATATCCAATCTAAACCCACCCTGACACAACTTGAGGCTGTTTCCTCTAGTTCTGTCACTTGTTACTAGGGAGAAGAGACTGACCCCCACCTCGCTACAACCTCCTCCTTTCAGGTAGTTGGAGAGAGCAGTAAGCCTCAGCCTCAGCCTCCTTTTCCCCAGGCTAAACAACCCCAGTTCCCTCAGCTGCTCCTCATAGGACTTGTGCTCCAGGCCCTTCACTGGCTTCATTGCTCTTCTTTGGACATACTCCAGCACCTCAATGTCTTTCTTGTAGTGAGGGGCCCAAAACTGAACACAGTACTCAAGGTGTGGCCTCACCAGTGCTGAGTGCAGGAGGACAATCACTTCCCTAGTCCTGCTGGCCACACTATTTCAGATACAAGCCAGGATGCTACTGTCCTTCTTGGCCACCTGGGCACACTGCTGGCTCGTATTCAGCCCGTTGTTAACCAACAGCCCCAGGTCCTTTTGCACCAGGCATCTTTCCAGCTACTCTTCCTGAAGCCTATAGCATTGCATGAGGTTGTATGTATAGTTTTTATATATGTATATCTTCAGTATAAAATTATTAACAGCTGTCTTTAAAATTATCATGTATACACTGAGTACTCACTGCATTTTATTCCATTCCTGAAATCATTTTCTGCATGCTGGACTAGCTTCAGGACTCTGTTTTCTTTCTAGCAGTTCCATACCACTTGTACTATACTGACAAAAGTAAAGTTTTTATAATTTCCTCTTAGCAAGTTCAGGTTCTGGCATGCCTGTATGCAAGGTTAGAGGTATGCCTGTAGTAAGTGGGAAATTTTACCCTTCCTTGTGCTAATAACTGATACATTAGTCTGTTACAAATGGAAAACTGTTCCCTGTTGTTAAACTCAATATTCAAAAAATCATAAATTAATAAAACTGTTAGACTGGCTTAAGTGAGAGTAAAAATGTTAGCTCTGGTACTTTTTTGAGGAGAGAAGGTCAAGAGCTCTTTTTGAGCTCTTAAAATACATATGAACCACATTTTTGAGGTTTTACATGTTACTGAATGCTCTTAGCTAAATTTTATTTCTTAAAAATGAAGTCTCAAGGATTCAGCTATAGTAGCACTATAGAGAATGTTGGAAATTTCTGTATTTTGCAGTGAAATATGCATGATTCAGTTAATTCCCCTAATCTTGTGCTCTTGTTTACCAAGTTCTTCTTCCTAAAGTTACAGGATGGGGTGAGAAATGAGTAATTGACAGATCTGTTTATCGACAATATTTTGTTTGGAATGGGTGAGCATTAAAATACTTGATCAAATCAATCTAGGCAGTACAGTGGTAATACTAGAGAGGGTGTTTACACAGAGGACCAGCTTACTCTGCATATCTGGCAGATGACTGGAGTTTAGAGCAATGGAAAATTATCAAGGACTTAGTGAAGACAAGAAGTGCTAGAAGGAAAAAGGCAGGAATGGGGAAGAGAAGCACAAGTTATTGTAGTGCTAAGGTGTATACAGACTCAGGTGAACTGGGGACCATGAAGATAATGATTTGTCGGTACACAGATATTTGTTCTAAAAACTTTGTAAGCCAAGAAAGTAAAATTTGGGATTTTTTTAATGTTTTGTTTATTTTCTGCTAATATTTTATTTTAAAAGTATATTCAGAAACATTGCAAAGCCTGCTTCTAGCCTATAAATTGTGAGGACTGGAAACCATAAGATTTTTGGAGAAAGTATGTGTGCAGTCTGAGACCTGGCTTCCACTCGTGCTACAGGTCCTACAGCAGCAATAGTCCAGTGAACGAATTTCCTGAAAGCAGCCTAGTTAGTGGTTCAGTCTTGTTCTGCTCCAATAATATGTCTCAAGATTAAAGATAAAACTGTAAAGGGTTGACAACCGTATAGTTTTATCTTTCTGCTGTTTCATGCAATTTGATAAAGAAACTTGGCAGGTTGCTTCTCATTCTTCTTAGCTTGGCTTACTGGTTCTTATCTGTGTCAGGCAATGACAGTAGCATTTAGTTTCTGAAACTGGAAAAAGATTGGATACAGATTATTTTAATAGTTGTTTCCTTGTTTTGTTTTTATTCAAATCTTTTATTCTCACTACCATCTACAAAACCTATAGAAAAGATTTATTCCCACTTTGCAGTTCCCAGGTAATATGTGATCACATTTGCACAAAGTACGGGTGACAACTTTAAAAACTTTTAAAATGTACTTCAGGGAAGTATGTCAGTAATATTTTTACCTTGTTTTGGCTTTGCTGCTAGCAACAAGTTAGATCAGAGTTGCTAGTGCCAAGGAGGCAGCTAGTGGGTGAATTTTTCATTTCAACGTAATCTTATTCATGGTTTGTCTGCTCAAGTAAACATGACTTTTTTTGCTCTCAGGCAACTGAAAACATTCATATAAGGTCAAATCTAGTGTAAACGGCAACCTGTATCCTAAAGCATAGAGAAAACACGCAACATTTTTTCAACATGTTTTGACCTCCTATTTTTTCCTCACATTCCTTATATGCTGTCTATATAGGAAAGTCTCATACTAGGGTCGCTGTTCCTGCTGGCAAGTGCAGTTGTTTCAAGCTCCTTTCCCTCACAGGAGTTGCTGTTTAGTAGAAATCGCGATGCAATGGAGTTCAATAGCTGCCCTTTCCTTCAGACAATTGAGCTTTCTGTGCTGACAAGTGTGCTGGGAACTCTTTGACCTCCTCTTTCACATCCCCTGTTGCACAAATAACATTGGGTTGTGGCTTCCACACATTACACAGTGGCTGACTTCACCAGTTGCTGAAGCTTCCATTATCCCCCTCATGCAAAACCAAAAAGCACTGTGACTTGGAATCATGGAAGTTACAAATCTGCTCTTCAGCTGTAAAAGCTGGCACAACTTTGCAAAGGCTGATGCCAGTTTGCAGCAGCTGAGGTTCTCAACTTGCAGGGGAGGAAAGGAATTTTGAGCTTTACTATCCATTTAAATATAAAGATATAGTTAAGGATAAAAGTGACCACTTTATAATCTAGTTTGTCTTAGAGTAGGAGTCCAACAGTAGAATTTAAATTCTACATTGAGGGGATACAATAAAATTCTCTGTTCGTCTTCTTTACTTGAGCAGTAGTGTAGATATAGTGTTTGTGGTGCTGGACAGATAGAAAGATTTGAAACAGATCTAGTTTGAGTTTGAACAATATTTTGGGGAAAGATTACTTTTTATTGATCCACAACAGTTGCACCTTCATCTCAAACAGAGTTATATTTCCAGATGGAAAATATTATAGCCTTGTAGCTACAATATTTTAGCATTGTAGCTTTCCAGCTGCTCCTGAGCTGGAAAATGTTGTTGAGGTTATATAAACTACTATTGTTTTGCATTCTGGTGAAAATGAGAGTGTGGGAACTCTATTTTTTTCCCCAAAAATTCCACAGAAGAGGAAACTTGAAATAGGAAGTAGCGTGATGAGATGGGCATGAGTCTTAAGTGTAAGAAACTTCTCTCCTACTTCTTTGTGCGTTCTAATGACCCCCTTTTAATAGTGCAGAGAAGCTAAATGGCTTTGAGGGCAGAAGACAGGAGCCTTGTTTTGTAGATTGTCCAAGTTCTATCACAGGGGCCCAGCAGTATCTAACCAAATCTCTAGTTGTGCAGCTTTACTGTGGAATTACAACTCCATAGCGAATATATGAGTTCCACTCCGGTTCTCTTTACTTCAATACTGACAACCTCTTCTTGCATCCGTGTTGTATTTCACACTCCACTGCAAAATGTTTCTTTCCAGGAATGCACATCTATGTGTGTATGTGTCTTGGTATCAGTGTCATTGTAATAGTTGTCTGATTCCCTCATTCCCCTGGCAGAAAAAGACCTGGGGGTGTTGGTCAACAGTCAGCAGAAAATGAGCGAGCAGTATGCCCAGAGGCCAAGAAGGCCAATAGCATCCTGGCTTGTATCTGAAATAGTGTGGCCAGCAAGACTAGGGAAATGATTGTCCCCCTGTACTGAACGAGTACTGTGTTCAGTTTTGGGCCCCTCACTACAAGAAAGACATTGAGATTCTGGAGTGTGTCCAAAGAAGAGCAATGAAGCCAGTGAAGGGTCTAGAGCACAAGTCCTATGAGGAGCAGCTGAGGGAACTGGGGTTGTTTAGCCTGGGGAAAAGGAGGCTGAGGGGAGACCTTATCACTCTCTACACTACCTAAAAGGAGGAGGTTGTAGTGAGGTGGGGGTTGGTCTCTTCTCCCAAGTAAAAAGCGATAGGACAAGAGGAAACAGCCTCAAGTTGTGCCAGGGGAGGTTTAGATTGTATTTTAGGAAAAAATTCTTCACTAAAAGAAGCACTGGGACAGGCTGCCCAGGGAAGTGCTTGAGTCGCCATCCCTGGAAGTATTTAAAAGACCTGTAGATGTAGTACTGAGGGACATGGTTTAGTGGTGAACTTGGCAGTGTTAGGTTAACAGTTGGACTCAATGATCTTAAAGGTCTTTTCCAACCCAAATGGTTTGATGATTCTTTTTTATGGTTCTATGATTAAGTTTGGGCATCAGAAAATAATGCAGCCGTAACAAGATTAATAGGTCAGCTATCCCTGAGCTGCTTCCTGCATGAGATGAAAGGAAATTGGTGTATATACTTAGGATGGCACATTGAACCTGGAAAAAATGCTGTGTTATTGCTGGCTTTTGTGCTATGGATGATAACATGGATAGAGATGAAACCTCGGATTACCATGGAGTCAGGTTGCTGTCTCTGGCAGCATCACAGGCACCTGGAGTTATGAGTTTGATGACTGTGCCCTTCTAATATAAAAGTAACAGGAAAAAGAAGTGAACATTTGAAGCATATTGCAACCATAGCAGTTATTAGGAAACTCCTCCCTGCTACATTCAGGAACTCCCATTGCCCAAATGCATCACTAGACAATGAGGCTTCACAGTGTTGGGTTGCTTCCTGCTGAAAGCAAGACTAAAATGAACAAGCAGCGGGAAAGAGAGAGTAGATAAGAGAGACTGTCAGAGACAAGGGCTAGAGCTCTTTTTTCAGTTACTTGCCTGCTATGACAGTTGCCTCTGAGGCTTAGCAAACTCCTAATTTCCAGTCTACTTCTGCTAGTGGCTGGCTACACCTTCAAAGTTAACCTGCAATAAGTTGCCAGGGAGTATAGAAGGGAGAAAAAAAAAAAGGCTATAGAAAACCTCTTAGCCTAGATATGAGTGCTGTGCAGAGTTAATAATGACCATTCTGACCACAGAGAGTGGAAATTATTCTCACAGAAAGCGGAAATAAAGCTATTCATGTCATTTTGAAAGACTGTGATCTAGAATAACAATAAAAACGAAGAGGTTGAACACACCAATGGCTAAACAGGAGAGGGAAAACCTCCAATAAACTAAATTCCTTTTGATGTTTCTAATGTTCTGCTCCAGTTCCCAATAATCAGTAGGATTATTGGTGTATGATTCCTGCAAGCCTTAAAACAATATGTCTGTTAAGGATTTATGCCCTTTTTCACGGCTTTTATTTAATCATATAAACTGCTATGAAAAGCAGATTGTTGCCCACAAAGTAAGGAGAAACAAAGAAGAATGAAAAACAACCCTGCAGACCAAAAAGGATGAAAACAGCAGACAGCCTACAATGAAAGTTCAGATTGCATCTCACTGGAGAGGTTCAGCTGGGTTATTTCCAAAAGCTCTCTCTCTGAAGACTCAGGTTGTCGTAATTTGCTTATGGTCTGCCACTGGCTTTGATGCCATTCAGCTACTGCAGTCACACAGTTTGCAAGTATTTCCTCTGAACTTAAACAGGGCAATCTGGCACAGAGAGGAAGAGTATTTTTTTAAAAAGGTAAATTGTGACACTAAGTTCACCACTGTCATTAATTTGATTTGTTCCACTGACACACAGCTGTTCCAACCAAGAGTATGTGAGCTGCCATTCAGCTACATACTATATGAATGGCTCTATTCTGAAGAGAAGTGTGATATGCAATTATGCAATATTTTAGGGGGTGTTAGACGTTAAGATGTTTTGAAAACCTCTGGAATTTCCCGTCTGTATTTTCATTAAGGCCTAGAAATAACTCAAAGATGTTCAAAGTTTTTCGCTGATTTTCAAAGTGTCAAAACCAGTGGGCATTAGGGGGCTGACATCTCTGCCACTTGATGGGTTAGATCAGTTGTTCTGCTGCTTCAAATGACTTTTGTCTAGCTGTTTATGAGCACCTGTTGCATAACTGTCACTCATTTCTAGGGACATCATCCGTATTTGCATGCAGGTTCTTATCCCTCTTATGTCTGAGAGCTGCATTTTTTTAATCTCAGGAAAAAAATATCTGCTTAACTTAGAGAATAAAAAACAACCTTTCCAGGTAATGATGTTTGACATTTCTCCACATTTATGACATTAGGCAGTAGGTGAAATACAGTTCCTACTGGACTGTATTTGTTTTTTCTCAGTTTCTCATTGTTTCAAATGTTGCGTGATTCCATGACGTTTATTAGATTTTTTTCATAGAAAGTATTATCATGCACTTTTCCATGATTTCCAGCATAAGTAACTATGCTTTTCAGGCTTGAGCCACCAAACCTTATCTAAACAGATCTTTTGACTTTGTGATTTCTTGGGTTATTTATTTATTTAAGTAGGAGATCTCAATCTTTACTTTCAGTTTTATGTGTGGATAAAGACCTTTACATAGAAAAGAACCAAAACTGGTTTTAGGCTTGCAATAAAAAGAATCAGGTAAACTTATAAGAATATGGGCCTGTGGGTTGTGAGAAGGGCCTTTTTCTATGTAGGTATACTTTTATTTAAAACTAACTATTTAGAGGTGAATCATTTTACTCTGATTTTTGAATGCTTAATATGCAGAAACCCTGGGATTTGGATAGCTGATTTCTGCCCAGAATCTTGGCTTTGCTGTGCATTACTGACTTTTATATTAAACTCTATTACATCAGTATTTCATTTTTTTGGCAAAGCAGCAGGTGGAATATTTGAACATCTGCCCATCAGCCATGGAATCACACCTCATTTATTGAGGGGACTTACCCCATTAGCTTTCAATCCATTTTGACAGGAGCGCTCGTCCTTTTATACACTTTGTTGGGACTTCATTTAAGTCTTCTATGCATTAAAATTTGCACCACTGAAGGCTTTTAGAGTGCAGCTTTCACTAAGCTGGTTTTATAAAGGTCACAATGCTAGAAAATTCATCCATTGTCTTGACTTGGTGAATTAGTTTTGGACACCAGGTGCATATAATGTGTACCAAACTGAGTCCTGTTACGCAACTTTATTGATTAACTGCTTTTATTAATGAGCAGCTACAAGTATAAAGTGGTGCTGAGGTATGATGTTAATGACTTCATACAGTTTTATGAAACCAGCAAACATGAACTGTAATAACTATGATGCATAGATAGAGTTGAAAACCTGAATAACCCTGGTCCATCCCCTCTGGTACTGGGATTGACTAAGGACTCCAAATCTACCGGATTTCTTGATCAAATATATGTCTTCTGATGCATTGCGATCTCGCATTTTTGGGAAAGGGTGTATGCTGAAGGTTGAGGTACTGTGGTGTGTTGAAGAAGGGGACTCTGTGGAGAACAAGGGTATGTGGTGAGCACAACAAACTTCCAGGGCTCCTGCGATGGTGTATTTGTGTTGAAATGCTCAAATAACCTGTTGAAATAGTTCTACTTGTCACTGTAAGTGTTTTGGGGTTTTCATGTTTTGCTCAGAATTTTTAGGGAACTGAAACTTTTTTGCATAAAAATTACTTTAATGTAGGCCATTTCTACAGCTATGGGAAAAATCAGATACATGGGAACACTGAGATGTGATTGCTGTAGTGTGATAAAATGCAGAGGCCACAGTACTGTATAACGCCAACTGTTGCAGTTGTAGGAGCAGCAACCAGGGTAGTTTCACTGTACAATCCATTTGACATTAATGAAAAGGTGTATAAAAATGGGTTGCTTATGGATGCCTTGACTTCTGTAACTTAAAGGGATCTTGAGTATACCCAAAGACCAGAATCTGTTGCCAGATTCTTGAGTGTTAGAGGTAATAAAAATAGGCTATGAAGACATGCACAGTGCAGGTATCCCATTCCAGCTCCACAAAGCAGAGCGAGCTGATCCTCTGAGCCCCAGCACAACTCCACGCTGTGTACATTTCATAACTGAATTTGCCAACCATTGTCCGCACGTTAGTGAGCACTGATTACCCAGTTCTTGGCTGGACTTCTTAGCTGGGGCACAGCTCCCAGTAAGCATGACTAGATTCCTCCCAGGACTGTGATGGCTTGTGTCCATCTGTCTCAGGTGTCTCTGCTCCTCACTTTCCCACACTTCTTGGTCTAGGGTTAGAGCTGACGGAGCCAGATTAGGTCTGACACATGTTTGGCAGCAGTAAAAATAGCTTGCACTTTGCCTCCCCTGCTTTCTTCACTGTATTGTGTCTCAGGACTGGTGCCCAAAGGGCCTGCTGCATTACCCTTCTTATTTAATCCCAGATGCAGATTCTATGAATAAGAGAGGACAGTGAAGGAACTTATGCAGAACTTTACTAGTTTTGCCATATGGAACAACACCACCCCTTCCAGATCCTTAGCCAAGACCCATGTTTCACAGCTGTCGTGGTTTGGGCTGGGCTGGCCACTAAATGAACGACACATGCTCTCTTTACCTCTGTCTCTTCCTTCCCAGAAGAGAAGGGAGAGAAAGTAAGGGAGATATTTATGGGTTGAAAAGAAAAATAAAACTACTTTAATGAAATATTAATAATAAGAAGAAAAGAAAAAAAGAAAAAAATTAAATATATGAAATATATACAACCCATATTGAGCTCCCAGGATGACAACCACGTCACTGGCAGGCACTGGGAAAGTCCGAGACTGGACGCAGTGATAGATGGGGACTGGATACCAGATCTGGATTAAGGAATGCACGGATCGTGATGAAAGGCAGATGAGCAGAGTCCTCCTTGGATGCCAGCCATGGAAGAAAGAGGCCTGGCCCTCTGATTCCTCAGCTTTTATACTGAGCATGATGCAGATGGGATGGAATACCCCGTTGGTCAGTTTTGAGTCACCTGTCCTGTCTGCTCCTCCCTGCAGATATGAACCCTCTACACTCTTCTGCTCTCCAAGGGGGTACACAGCAAATTTAGCTGACCTTGGTAGTTATACCAATAAGTATAAGCAGGAGCTTCTCTGCACACCATCCCTTAGTATTACTATGAACATCAGGTGTTATCACTCTGGGAGCAGACACTGTCTGAAGAATATGCTGTTAATTTCAGAAAGTGCAGTTAGGAGAGACTTAACTGGAAAGTGAAATTACTGAAAAGAAAATTGGTTCTGTTCTACCTCAAACCAGGGCAACAGCTAATGAAATACCCTGCGGTACAGACAGCTAAATGATGGTGCATTTAACATGCTTTCAGAATCGTGAAGGTCTAGAAAAATGTGCTACTTCTGACAACCTTAACAAAGTTTGGAGAAATATTGCAATATCGGCAAAGTTGCTTGCTTATAGAAGCTGAACTTTACTTCTTTTTATACATTTCTGTGTTCTTCTAGCACATTAAAATGTGGTGGTGAGTTTATTTATGATATAACTATAAATTCTTCACTTTTGAATAATGTTGCATATACTTGTCATTAGAGATGAAGTTGTGCTGTATGCTGAGTGTTTTTCTTTGCTCAGTGACATCTCTAAAACAGGGAAAGCTAAAATGTTCAGTATAGAAAGTACCAATGCTGTTTACTTGTAGGCATAAAACAAGGTTATATTACAGGCTTCAAAACCAGAATTTTAATAGAAACCTGGGAACTCAGGTAAATATGAAGACAGGCTGAACGTGTTGGGGTTGTTCAGCCTGGAGAAAAGAAGGCTCTGGGGAGACCTTATAGCAGCCTTCCAGTACCTAAAGAGGACCTACAGGAAAGATGGGGAGGAACTCTTTATCAGGGAGTATAGTGATAGGATGAGGGGTAAGAGTTTTAAACGGAAAGAGGGTGGATTTAAATTAGATATTGGGAAGAAATTCTTTACTGTGAGGGTGGTGAAACACTGGAACAGGCTGCCCAGAGAAGTTGTGGATGCCCCATCCCTGGAAGTGTTCAAGACCAGGCTGGATGGGGCTTTGAACAACCCGGTCTAGTGGTAGGTGTCCCTGCCCATGGCAGGCAGGGTTCTAAATAGGTGATCTTTAAGGTCCATTCCAACTCTAACCATTCTATGATTCTATGATGTTATGAAATAAACATTTTAAACTTAAAGTTTGGAAAGCAAGCAGGCCTTTCCTATGTAGATAAAAATAAAAATAGAACAGAATTAAGGAGTAATAGTAAATTTAGCACAGTGTGTACAGATCTGTAGTATCTATAATTTCCTTTAGTACTAATGTAATGCTCTGAGTGAAGTAAATCCATTTAAAAATAAGTATAGGAAAATTGTAAAGAAAAGAACTGTTGCATCAGTATCTTTTTAAATCTTGCTCAGAGTTAGGAAAACCTATCTTACTAGGCCTCCCCCCAAAATTTTCAATTTTGGGATATCTTGCTTGCCCCATTCCTCCTTTCAAAAGCAATAAATTGCTTTTTCTGTTTCCTTCGGACCCTCGCATCTCCAGATCAGATTACAGCGCAATTCACGTATTCAACCTCAGTTTATGCAGGGAAGGAGAAAGAGGCATCTTCTACATATAGCTTGTTAAGGGGATACAAATGCAAAAAGGAAAATGCAGCACCTTGTCTCTGCTGAGCCTGGTTAGGATCTTACTTTTCTCCAGCCTCAGCTGCTACCCTTGCGTATCATTCAGGGATCATTCCTGGTGAAAACAGGTGGATAGAAACAACTGCAACCAATGCAAAACAGAAGTTGGATTCTGGACTGTATGATGTCTTGTCCTTCTGAGCGGTGAAGCGACATCTCTAACTCTGCTATTTCTTAGACACTAATAACACAACTGATGCAAAGACATACGAAGTCAGCGCCAACGATAATCCCACACTACTTTTGCAGTCAGTGTAAGTAGGGAGGTGCAGGTGCACAGAGGAGTGTATGCTGCCTTCTCTCAAGGGAGAGAGAGGGTGTGATTTTCCGGCTCCCCAACGTGTGCCTGTTTGAGATGCAGCAGCTGGAAGCTCAGTGCTTAACTGAGAGGCCCAAGCCGTAAGCTGGGATCATCGTTTCTCCTCCTTTGTGAACACTACATGAATTTGCATGATTGCAAGTACCCTCACTGCAAGGATGACATGTTATGAGCTTTTAATGCTTCACTAAAATTAGAACATTAACTCTGAAATTGTTTTGATACTTTTAAATTATTCTCTTCTGAACCAACAACATGGAATTCTATCAATCAATTTTGAAGCAAATAGTTTCAAATTTTCTTTAAATTGTGAAGCAAAATTTGGCTTTCAGAGCTTTTCTGTTTTCCTATATTTTAGGGCCAAAAATCCTCATTAGATTACAGAGTTTGCATTCTCTGTGCTGTGGAGTATTGAATTGATCCCAGTTACCTTTGCATAGAGTTCAGCAGCTCATGCTTGACAGAGGTATCTCTTCCAAAAGACTGTCTGATCTTGATTACAAGAAAAAAGATGGAGAATCCATACCTGCCCTTAATAGTCTGTTACAATTATCATTCATCTTTGCTGTTAAAAATACATGCCCAGTTTAAAATGAGAACTTGCCTGGCTCCAGCTTCTATGTCTTGGATTTTATGCTGTATTTCTCCAGTAAATGAATAAGCTTACTTTATGTGTTTGTGAAGGAAATAAATGTACTTCCATATTATAACCAAAGTACACTTTTAAACCAAGACATTTGTAACCTGTTGCATATAATGTGTCTTGCTGGTGGAGAAGTGGAAAAACCCACACAGCAGCTTGCCAGATTCGATATCAGTGATTCAGATATCTCCTTTGTCATCTTTTAAAAGACCATTAGCTCAAGTTACTTGGGCCCACTGGATATATAGAGATGTTTAACATTCTCTTTGGTTGCTTGTATGCTGAAAATTTTTCACCCAAACCTGTGAAAACAGGGCAACTGCAAACAACTTTCCAAATACAGAGCAGTTGTGAAAATCTCTGCCATCATATTAGCAGGTACACTCTCTATCTTCTAATGAGGCAGCACAACTGGCTTTTGTTCTTCATTTTTCATATTCTTTAAAAAAAATTTCATTCTTAATCACACCAGCCATGAGTCCTCTAATCCCCTCAAGCTCCCCCGCCAACTGCAGGTACATCAAAATGTCGAGCTTACTGATTACTTCCCTCTTCTCCTCAGTGTGCACTTTCTATTGCACGTTGTGCCTTCCCTCCCTACACCCATTTTTTTTTTTGTTGTGCAATTCACTTTGCCACAAAGTCAGGGTGGGATTTTTGTCCACAAACTGTTCTCTCTCAATCTTGGAATGGCATTTTGGCTTTCTTTTCCCATATAAAAGTCACATTTTCCTGCTTAATTTTTTCTCACCAAGAATTTTTGCTGAAGTTTTCTTCAGCTTTGGGAAAGTAAAAGTAATTCAGTATTGACCTTTTCTTCCTCTTTCTAGCCCCTCAAAGTACTCTTGAATATGCAAGATCTTTAAAAGTGCTTTTCATAGACACTTCCATGAGTTCCCACTCATACAGAGTAGCAACCTATCTGGTTGTGTTTTCTGGGTTTTGATCTGATTTTTCTCTTGCCTTTGCTTTTGCCTTTGATTCAAATATGCAATTTTTTGCTAAATAGCAAAAAATAACATGTATTTTAAAGTGTGTATATATATTTTTGTATATATATATTTATATATAATTCAGTAATATATATGTAATACAATACAAAATTTGCAAATGGAAGTAATTCTCTGATTTGAAACATGAGATGCTCTGGAGTTGCAGAACTGATTACCAGCTGCAAGAGCTATCAAAATAGAGATGCACTGGCATTATGCAATCTGAAACAAAAGCCTTAAAAATAGATGAACTTCTAAATTTTATTCAAAGAAGCCAGGGAGAGTGTTGTAATAAATTAAATAATCCGTGTCCTCTGGGGTTCATGCCTTCTACTGGAAAAGACCCGTTATAGCGTATCACCTAAGCCAACTCTTTCACTACTCAGGGTTGCCCCCTGCAGTCTATTTACAAAGGTTTTGTCTAACACATTTTGAAGTGAACCTCTGCTGGGACTTCTGTAACTCCCCCCGGGAACCTAACAGCTGCCGCCGTTAACACATTTCCTTCCTTTGCTCAAGTCCTTCTCTCTTCCCCATTTCTCATGCTTCCTCTTTTCTTACCAAAATTTATTCCCCCCTCAATTAAGTATTCATGTGTTAAAGTGCTTGCGTGCAGTGTCCTCTTCATGCAGATTCATCGATAGCAATTTTCCAAGAAGAACTGGGGTCTTTTTTGCTCTGAAATTTCTGGCTTTATAGATAGATGTTGGCCAATGTTGATACAATTTACACTCAGCCTTTTTATTTTCTACTCCATTTTGAAGAACTGAATGCATATTTATTCTTTTGCTTGTGTTTCTCATATTTATATCAAGTTATAATCTCCAACAAGCAGCACTGGACTCTCTCATTATTTATTGTTTTGATGCAGAGAGCAATTAAATATAATTAACCGGGTGATTATCATTTGCTGGTAGAATTTGCTAAGAATGCACATGCTCCTGCAGGGAGTTGCTTGCTATTTCCTGCACCACTGATCTGATGCTGTTTGGAGAGAGCCTTTTTTTCCCTCTCTATTTACTGCTTCACTGATCTGGGGAAGGAATAAAGTAAGTGTATGAAAATAAGTATGCCCTGGCTTGTGAATATCTATCTCACAGAGAGCTAAGGGATAGAGTTTCACGTTGGCTTTGTTGCAGTGCTGAGATGCAGAAACACTAAAATATTCATAATTGGACCATGAAAGAAAGGTAACGATGCAAACTTTTTTTACTGCCCATGTGATACTGAGGAACTCATTCAAGCCAAAAGGTTTTGGTTTATTTTTTGATTTATTTTCCAAGATGTCTTTGTAGATGTGAGATTCTACGTCAGTAAGATGCTCTTTAAGTGTGTAGAACTGATAAATTTCCTGCATTAGGAATGAAAGTCATCTTTTTTCATAAACC
Source organism: Anarhynchus alexandrinus (assembly GCA_008711295.1). Taxonomy (NCBI): domain Eukaryota; kingdom Metazoa; phylum Chordata; class Aves; order Charadriiformes; family Charadriidae; genus Anarhynchus; species Anarhynchus alexandrinus. The sequence goes on along the minus strand of VUYV01000100.1, from coordinate 2,632,664 downwards.
CAGTCTGGTCTGCCTGCCACTAAACCCTTACTTAAGCCTTAAGACATTCTACACACGAATTTAAGTGATGCTTGGCTGAGGAATAGGTATTCTGCACTGTGGTTTTGTAATTGCCACTATTAAGCTGATTCCTCAAAACTGATGTTAATATACTGCTGTTTGCTATCACACAAGGTGGCAATTTGAGCTTCTGAGATATTCAGCAGCTCATCTCATCTGAAGGCAAAATTCCTTTCATTAACTTGCCACTCGGTCCTCCCTGTTGGAATTCAGACCTGGGTCGCATTTAACATTTCATGCCTCGCCTTGCTGTGTGGTTAAGCATTTTTCTGTGCAGCTAAGCTGTGGCCTAATACAAAAGGGAGTATTTTTTAGCCAAACTTTGTTTTAATAAATAATGATTTAAGGGTCCATTTTATTGTCATCCAGAAACACATTCAGTTCATTTTTATTTACATTTATGACTTTTGAGAACTGCTATGCTACCAAGCTTTTGACTGTTAGGTTGGTATTTCCAGTAAGCAATAAAACTTTTTCTCCACCTGTGTTAGAAACCCATCTAACTCTCTTCTTAGTGCACTGCTTCAGTGAGATTTCTTTGATTGATTCTCATATTCATGTAATGCAACCTTACCTCTAAAATATTTTTCCCGTCTGTTCTTTTGAGAACGTCTGGCTCCTTTGTTGCAGACTTTCAGGGCTCTGTGAACTTCTGTATGTTTCTGTTCCTTTATATTCTGCAATGTTCACGAAAAATCTCTTTGGACACACTGGCAAGCACCATGCTTAGTACTTAGACAAAAAGAGCCTTCAGATGACTGTGCAAATGTTAGCTAATTATGTCTCCTGTCATTCTCTGAGATAGGCTAGTTTTATCATCCGCATTTGCACAGATGGGAAATTCAAACAGAGAGATTTTAAAGTGATTTGCCCTCGGCCAAACCACATGAAACAGTCTCAGAGCTGAAAATGGAGCCTGGGAATTGTTGCATCCCACAACCCAGAGCAATTCACCTATGTTTTGGACACTAACTGACTCTGCATAAATATATCTGCTGAAAGTGCCGTGAGTTTCATACAAAATATTCTGTGTTTCTGGAAACAACAGTAGTTATCCTGGAAAGAACTGAGGATGCCTGCATCTTAATGCCAGAAGGGACAGCCTTGCTAATCCAAATTACTGCATAACATAGCCTATATATTTCACCCAATACTTCTTGTATCTGGCCCCCAAACATGGAAGCTGAGCCACAGCTTAAGCTGGATGTTGGCATAGATGTTTTATGGGGTTATTTACAGTCCTTTCTCTCTGATTGCATGTCAGTATATAAAGGCACCCACACTTTTTAGTTTTTTAAGGAAAAGCTACTGAAAGGAATATTCTTGCTACTTTTGTGGGTTGTTTTAGTAAATGTAAGTACACAACATTATATGTATATGTTCTATATATATTAAATGTATGTGTATAAAGAATTCTAATAGCCATTGAGTCATGTAGCAGTTCTGAGAGAGCAGGGAAGCAGCATGTGAACAGGAGAAGAGAAGACACAGGGGGGACCTCAGCACAATATTCCAGTACTTAAAGGGTGGCTACAAAGAAGAGGGAGGCTCTCTCTTCACAAGGAGCCACATGGAGAAGACAAGGGACAACAGGTACCAGTTGCACTGGGAGAGGTTTCATCTTGACATAAGAAAGAAATTTTTTAGAGTGAGAACAATCATTCCCTGGAACAACCTCCCCAGGCACGTGGTAGAGTGCCCATCACTGAAGGTTTTCAACATATGATTGGACAGGGTGCTAGATAATCTTATCTAGGCTCCCACGAAAGGTTGGACCAGATGATCTTTTGAGGTCCCTTCCAACCTGGGCGGTTCTATGACTCTATAAGAAAGTTGAATAGTCAGAATTTAATGGGAAAATGTACCAGTTTATAAAGGCTGCACTGTACCACATTTGTTGTGCAGGCACGATATTTAAATGGCCCAGATGTGCTAGTCAGCTCTTGTTAAGTTCCTTCAGAGCTATTTTCAGCAGCATTTCACAGAAATTTGCTTAAGGTCTTTTCTTCATCAGAAAGGTACACTTAGAACCAACTTTCAAAATGTGTTAAAACCTTTATGCCAACAGACTAGCTACTATTTTGCTGTAAATTTCAATAAGTCCACTGTATTTCTTAAAGGTAACTTGGATTGGACAACGGTGTTTAAAAATCAAGACTAGAACTTCCAAATTATTTAGTTAACGTGCAGGGAGCAGAACTGCATTATACAAATAGGAAGAGCAGACACAACATGAGTAGAGTCTACCACTTGGAAGGTGATCCATTTTTCAGCAGTGTTTGTTTTATTTTCAGGATTTTCTAGACCTGAATTCCCAGGTCATTCCAACAGGCTGGGAGGGGCCAAGACCAATTTGGGTGCTCTCAATATAGACCTTCCAGATTGCTTATTCACCAGTTTCACAATGCTGTTCAATTAATGTCTTCATGGTCAGTCAACATAAAATATTTGCCAATACAACTGCTGATTTAGACATGTAACAAGCTAAAACTAGCACTTTTCTGTATCTGTTTTTCAAGCTGGCATTTCTGTTATTTTCTTACCACCTTTTGCTACTTCTGTGCCATGATGTCCTTCTTTCTGACCACATCTTACTCTCAGTTATTCTCCCACATTAATCGTGTTGTAAAAGAGGTAGACAGAAGTAGGAGATTTATTATCTGTAAGGTAATAAGCCAGCTGTCTGCTTGATGAACTCAAAATTCCTTCGTTTGCCATTTTCTTCCTGATATCATCTTGATATTTACCTTGGGAGGTATATTCATATTTTGTAGTGAAAAATGCACTTTCAGTCCAAGAACTTGAGAGAGGCAGTTCATTCTCATTACTTGAGGGATTTAATTAAATACAAGTTTGAGGTGTGGCCATCAATGCCTTCATGGAGGATCTGCTGTTGTAAGAGGAAATATTCTGTGAGGTTTATAAACTTCTAATTTAGAGTTCTCTGGTTTCTTAGTCACAGTTTTAAAATACACACAACAGCTATGTTCTCTAAATTTAAAACCCCCTAATTGGTTCAGAAATGTGGTGTTGGGCATTGCCAAATGGACTAGCTCCATGAGTAACAGTTTTATAACATTTCACCCATTTGAATCATATTCGGGTTATGAGAATTATTCCTCATTTCTCTCTTTATTTCACTGTATCTTTTTTGACCTGTCTATTTTGTCTGCCTTGCCAGATGAGTTGTGAAACCTTAAAGACAATCTCTGAAAGGGACCTGAAATCCTGGCTCCTATAGGAGGTACTCAGAGCAAAACAGAGTAACCTGAGAAAAATTGCTCTTTAAAGATTTCCTATTGATATAGGAACAGTGCACATTCTCAGCCCATCAAAAGATAAAATTTTTGAAAAACATTCCTATGCCGAATTAAGATGAAATGCTGACACTTATTAATTAAAAGAAAATCACTCATGGACAGAATAATCTTCCTGTTCAGAGAAGTTTACAGGTTTTATTAACAATTAAAATTAGAGCTTTCTTGTTTGAAAGTGTCAGGTAAAGCCTTGACAAGCACTTTGAGAGTGTATTCCAGAAGATAATGGATTAAATTGGAACTTCGAAAAACTTGGAAAAAGTTGAACATTGTTTTCCAATGAAAAACACATTTTTGTGACACTTTCCTGACCAGTTGTATTCTGTACAGTATTCAGCTGCCTGTTTCCATGTACAGCATAGAGGGATGTGGTACTCTGATTTTACAATAAAGTCTGTTGGAGGAACAGAAAGAAAGAAAATTTGGGGAAAAAACTGAAAAGGAAAGTGAGGGGGTAGTATTAGAGCCCTATTAATCATGCTTATCCTGGGAAGAGCTCCCAAGTCTCACTTAAGTTACTATCACGATGAAAAAATATTTTACTTCTACTTATTAGGCATTCATTTGTAACACCTCCATTATGTAAAGTAGCTGTCAGCTCTGGTGAAACCTGTTACAGTTATCTTTATAGCTTACATTTCACTTATATGGGCACAGCCTTTGATCCAAAAGAACTACATTATTGCAAGGGAATAGTTTAACTATATATTTCGATTTTTCACACTTACAAACCAATATAAATATACAGCTTATGTAATCCACCTATAGATGTGACACCACATATCTTTCCAGAAAGTATTGGACTCCATGTCAGGCCTCAGGTACATTTCATTAGTAGATGAAACTTTCAAATACTACTCAGTGTTTTTCATGTCTGTCAGACTGCTCAGGACCTGCAACAATCTCTATATATCTTGTTCCACCTGCTGCTCTGTAATTTCTGATAATGGGTTTTGAACTTGCAGGACATAATCGATCAGAGAATTATTTCAAACCACTGCATTAGCTTCTTTGGTGAAAGGTGTCAGACGTGGATCTCATCTCCATCCACTGGTTAAAAGGGGGATGTTTTGAATTTGCCTCTTCTGTTGGCCACAGTTGCAATGTTGTCTCAGAATTTTCAGTATTATCCTATAGTTAAAAGCGAGACCTAAAAACCTGCAGGTTGCGAAATACCATATGCAGGGTAGCTATTGGCATATGTTGATGTTTTACTGGCAATTTTTTTTTGCACTCTCAGATGTTATAAAATCTTCTAATGTTTTTTATTCCTGTGTAGACAGTGAGACTGTTTAGGCAAAATTAAATTCTCCAGTTGACAATGGCAATGCAGCCATTTCCCACTCTATGCAGCAACATACTACATGATTATTGAATGTACTTTTACTTCTGTGTTACTAATATATTTATGTTCCCTGTAAACATAGAATCGAATCCCTTTCTAATCCTTTTCAATATCTTTGTAATACCAGCATGTGTTTATTTCCTAGGTAAAGATGTTCTTTTTTGGACAAAAAAAAATATCTTTCTTCTCTCTTGCCTGTGAACATTTGCCAAAATGCATATTTACTGATGCATATTTAGTGAACTATTTACTGCTATTTTCAAGACAACAACTTATTTGATTCCTTTGTTTTCTTTCTATCCCCCTGTTCACTATGTGTTTTCTCCTCCTGTTCATTTTTGGGAGCTAGAATCAGAAATGTCAGAATAATCACAATTAAACATTGACAAGAAACAAAACTTTCCTGATTTCTGGTCAGATCTGCCATTTCAGGAGAAATATTACTGGGTTCTCTTCACTGCTTATCAAATCTTAGGCATGCACTGTGGCCTTGGCAAAGGAACAAATCTAGAAAAGTTGCTGTCCAGAAGTGGTTAGGAGCGGAATCGCACATATGCTTTATAAAATTAGTGGAAGGCATTGCTATTCCAACATTATTAATGAACCCTACAAACAACTTACCAAAAGGACTGGAAGTGAAGGAGGCTGACCCTTGAGCAAAGAATGTGCTTCTTGCCTTTAGCCTGTTTAATCACAGCACAAACTTGATAGAGTTTTCAAAGTCAATATAAGCAGAGGGTAACCAATTTGAGTGTCACCTGTCTGTAGTGGTCATGATACAAAGCTTTTGATTGTGCACGATAAATTAATTCTGCATAGAACCAAATAGCTCAGAAAGACTGGCTGGAAAGGGAGAGAAGAAAAAAACAGGGAAACAAAAAGATCTGTATCAAACAGCATCAAGGAGACACGTTAGAAGGTGCCCCTCCCCTGCTGTTATGTGGAAGGTAATCAAAACTTGCCTATTGGTAGCTTTGCTGATTTCTAGCAGATGTAGAGTTGATGTGATGTATCCTGTAGCATCTGGCAATGAAGTTCCACCTTAGGTGATGAAGTGTGTTACTGTGCTCAGAAGGTGTATGGTAAGCTGGTTGAGCTATTGTACGCCACAGCCAGTGAGTGGCCAAAAAAGGCAGCCACCTCCAGGGCTGGTGGCAGACCACTGTGTGGCCTTTGCTATTGAAGGGACAGTGTCCAGTCCACGCTTGTGAATGAGGGGGCAAGCAGTAACATCCCTTTGCATACTATTGCTTTCTTAGCCAGGAAACAAAAAGCTGTGGAAAGAATAAACTGTTCCTGTGTGGTGCCTCATTAGTTTGCTCTCTCCTCCCTTCTTGCGCAATGATATCCCACTGATGCTTGGAGTCCCTTTGTGCCTGTAGCTTTCACAGCAGGAGTCACATCTCTCTCAACACAACAAACTCCCAACTGGGAAAATATATGCCCACTCCTCAAACCATCTGTACTCATATGTGAATAGAGATAGATTAGAGAGATTTGTAACACATTCATGCGTAAAAGTGGAGAATAGCTAATTTTGATGTGCTAGAGGAAACTGCTGCAGGATTATTACATTCCTAAGAAAAATTACCACATTTGTGCAGCCTGTATTCAATATTTACAAACAGAACAGAGATGGAACATTTGATCATCTGGCAGTGGACCAAGAATGCTCCCCCAGAACTGTGAGCAGGGATATCTTGAGGCCAACAAAATATGTCAGAAGCTTGTAGGAGGGATTACAGTTAGTAAAATGATATAGATATATAAAGTGGGATCTGCCTACAAAAATGTGTAGGTAAATAAGGCCATAGGAAAGTATAACAATCAGGGAAATCCTACCGGCATTTTTTCAAGCAGTACAGTTGAAAAGAAATTATGGGACTTGTGGTAAATAAGCAAAATCCAGATGCAAAATAAACTTACAGATGTTTTACTAAATAGACAAGCTTTGCAAATAACCCTGAAACTGTTTGGAGAAGATTAACAAAATAAAAGAGATCATGGTTTTAAAGGTAAAGAACATACAAAAAGTATCAGCTGGTATGCAAAAGAATGTGTAGAATAAGAGCCATGCAGAAGGCAGTATATTTATTGACAATAAAAGACTGAGTGAAATAAAGACCTTGATATTGGGATTTGATTGATTCAGCCTGACTCATAGGGGATGATGTATTTGTGAAAGCAAGAATAAAATTAGGTGTATATTTATTCATAAAGAAACATTTATACAGTGTTTGTTATGAAAGATATTTGACAATTAATTTTGCGTAACATTTTCCATTTTAATTATTGTTTTTCCTTGTATTCCAACCATAATAAATGACTTGTAGGCTTATGAAAACTGCCAGGAAGAACAAAAATAAAGCTTAGAAAGGAGCTTGCTGCATATCCTTATCTCCAGCAGCTCTGACAACAATATTTGCATATAATTGGACTTCTGGGAAATACAGAGATTCTTTGGTGGCAGTCTGAGGAGCTGCTGGTTAATCACTGGTTGTTTTACAATGATGGGATTAATAGAAAAGCATTTCAACGATAGTAAAGCCTACATTTCGTCCCCTTCCTTCAGCACATCAGCGGTCTTTCCCTTTTCCACTTTATGAAAGTATTTAAGGTCTTTGATCAGCTGGCTCAGAGTGAACGCAGGGGAGTGGATAATGCAGTATGGAAGGTGAACAAACCAAGAAAATAGCAGTGGATTCATATCTGCTGCTGCTGGCACTGAGGGCTGAAACACTCAGTCATTTCAGCTGTTCAGGGTTAAATTTGCCAGACATATTCTCTCTTCTGAGTCAGACTTCCCTGTGTTTATGGTATTAAAGTCTAAGAAAAAAAAAAAAAGGATTCAGCAATTGTTTTGTCCTGCTGCAATTAAAGTAGGATTTTTAAAATTGACAAAGAACTGTATTATTAGGCACACTAATGTCCTATTTGAGAAAGTGTATGCTGATGCAATTAAAGGCATTAAAAGTAATAAAGACACTTTCAAAATTGGTCTTTGACATGCACAAGCTCACTTCGATTGCTCTGAAGGTCAACTGGTCCTGTGATGGCGGCACTCAGAGGTTCACTTGTTTCTGTGCCCTCCAGCACTTGCTCTGTGTTTAAGCTACTTTCCAGGAATTAGCTGACACACTGCAGTAAAAGGGCATCTTCTCCCATGTCTCCCTGCTTCCATGCCTCACTGTGCTTGATTTCTCCTTTAATATTTTCTTAATGACATCTGTAGGTTTGCCTTTGCAAGAACTGGGTTGTGGGTCTAAACAGATCAACTCTTTTGATAATAAATTCAGGGTAACTCACAAGAATTAATCACTGGAGATTGATGTCAATGGCATATTTTTTCTAATAAGAATATTGATTTCACTCTGCTGTAATGATAAAACTACCAAAATTTTAAAGGCCAAGAAAATTGCAACCTATAAATCTCTGTGTTATAGCTATATGTGTATCGTATGCAAGTGTTTTATGCTTCAGATTCCAAGATTCAAATTAGAAGTACCATCCTTTTCCTTTATGGCATTTATCTTGTTGTAAACCACAGATTTATTAGATCTTTAGAACACCTTATACAGGATGAGGCAACAGCAGCCTTTAATATATGACATAAAAATTTATGATTGAAAACTACAGCACATAAATATTTCCAATCAAGAAATGAAAACTTCTAGCATAGTACATGGTGTCCAGACAAAAATGCAGAAAAATGCAGATAAAGTTTGCAAAGTAAACATGAAGTTATCTCTTCACCGACAGAACACACTTGTCACCACCTAGACACACTTGCATTAAACACCGTTTATTCATGTTTCTTGTTCCTGAGGTATTTGTTAGATCCAAAGAAAAAATAAAATGCGTAAGACCCAATTAACGAGCACAAGTGAATAACTAATTTCTAAGACCATGACCTGGTTGCCAAAAGCTGGGAGCATAAAACTGGAGGGAAGTCAGGTAGTGCTGTGAGGCCTATTATGAGCTCCTTGTTACCTCTGGGACCTAGTCTGCATTATGGTACATCGTGTCTGTACCTTCCCAAACCTAATAGGCTCAGCCTTAATTCACCAAAAACGTGTCCTCCACTGTTATGAAACATGTAAATTGCTTAAAAAGCATACTTGAGTTGCTAACAGTATTTTACATTAAAACAAGATTGACAAATTTGGCCAGATGCATCAGTATCTTTCCTTCAATTTCCACTGGTACAAGGTAGACTCATAAATAATACATAATTATTAAAATATGCTGTCGAGAGCTTTCAGGAGAGTAGATCACCATGGATTTATATATGCACATCTGCCAGTTTACTTCAGTTCAGGGTGCATAAATAAAGGTGCATAAATGTGCAAAGGGATATAACATGAGCAAGTGGAAAGAAGCATCCTCATAGATGAAGCCTACTCCTTTGATTCTGCAGTGTTCTGCTCATCTCCTCTGGGCTGTATATACCACTCTTACATAGGTATCTCCTGTGCAATCATACCAAATGAGGCTTTCTGAGGGAAAGTGTTTTCCATTGAGACTTGCTATTCCACAGTGAATGATTTTCAGCCATCTGCGTTGTTGACTGGAGCACACTTTGTTAGAGGTATTAAAATATTAACATCTATCAAAACTAACACCTAAATGAACCCGGAAGCTTCTCTTTATGCTTACCCCATATTTTTCATATAAAGGAATACTTAGACATTCATCGTGCTGATAATTAAAACTCATTGGGGTGCTAGCAGTGGCTGACTTTTGGGTAGGCAAATGTCAAAGGCATTGCGAGCAGCTGCCAGAGTTACTTGTTTCTTGTGTGATTTGCTAGTGACGCTGTAAGATGGTCTGTCCACATGCAGAAGCAACTCTGCATAGTAAGACACTGCTTCTCTTATTACAAATTAGAGAAAAACATTTTCACTTGTGTACATTTAAGGATGGACATGTAAATACTGATGAAATACAGTTCATAGCATCCTAATTTTATTTCAAGTATAATGAGTAAATCTCAAATACAATGGTTTGGTTTGTTTAGTTTTGTTTGCTTTGCTGTTCTTTGGTTTTAAAAAATGAAAATGTGAATTCTGATATTTGGCTTCTTCGATATTCAGGTTTTCCAGTGAGAAGAGAGATAAAGCACTACACAGTTCAAATGTGGAAGCTGTTGTTCTGATGTTGTACATTTCTAGCCTTCTCCTTAGGCTGTAGCTTTTCCTTCCATAGCTATCAGGAGTTAAGACAAGCCTGGGTGAATACTTAGAGTTAAGTGATAATTCAAGGACAGCTTAACTCAAGTGGACTGGGCAGATATGCAGCAACTGAATAAACATCTTCTCTTAAATATTTCAGGTTTTTGAAAAAATAAGAGCTGACCCATTTAAATTAGGAAATGGGTTTGGTAAAAAAACAGTCTACTTCCATGAGTTAAAGCTGTGCTGTTGACTAGAGCTTTATGAAGTACGTTATTTCTGCACGGGGTGCTGCAGTGCAGTGGGAGATGCCTAAGCTTACTTGGGTCTAGTTAGACTGATGCCAGAAGCTTGCTAGCCACAGCAGCTCACAGCTCAGTGAAAATGCATTCAAATTGTATGAAGTCAGCTGTATAAATGCTTCCCAAGCCTTGACCAGAATACATCTTTACATTATAAGAAAAGTATATGAAAGTACTGCGGATATTGCAAAAGTAGGTGGAGACTATCTTCATCAGAAACATAGGTTGATCGGTGCTAGCTAGTGTCAGGTTTTGAGGACACCATAGCAACCGTTGCAAAATACCTCAAATAATGCAAATGTCTCAGACAGTCAAAAACATATAGTATGCTTTTGTCCCTGCTCACCATGAAAGAGTTAGGGAGAGCTTGAACGCAGAGGCCTCATCTGTAAGGGAAATGTCAACTAACACCATTGAAATATTTTAACTGTTTAATGGAGATACAGAAAATAGAAGGCAAAAGAGTTGCGTTAATAAGGAAAATCCTAGAAGATTTTTATTTTAACAATATCACTCATCCATTCTCTGTAGCTGTCAACATTTTTACATTTTCTGTTTTACCATTTCAAAGTTTTTTAACGATGGCAATAGCCATCCTTTTGGGAGGAAAACCAAAAAGATTCATTGCAGAGGGCTAGAAGAGCATCTTGTTTTTACATTCGACTGACTTTAACAGGAGTCTGTTTTCCTGAAGAAAGAAGGCAAGTGTAAAAAGAGGTTTAAAAAGAAGCTAAAGAGAGAAAAAGTAGCTTCTGTCTTCAACAGTGACTCTTTCTTAATCTTACTGCGTACTGCTAAGGTATCACAGGTACAAAGTATAGCTTTTTCATTCAGTCTGAAATGCAGCAAACCTATGCTCAGCAGAGTTATTTAAGCCGTTGTCTTCATTTGATGCATTTTCTGATAGGCTTAGAGGAAAGCTGCAGCAGATATAGTACTGGTCAGTTCAATCAAACCATTATTAAAGTGCAGGGGAAACTGAAGACAGAGACAAGAAGGCAAGGCAAGGCAAGGCAAGGCAAGGCAAGGCAAGGAAAGGAAAGACAGCCAGAAAGCCAGCGGCAGGGAGGAAAGGCACGAGCTTTACTTGCTTGGTGGTACTGAGGATTTAGTCAAAACCTGAACTGGCGGTGAGGTCATTTAAGCCTGACTCTTTTGTCATGTCTGCTTAGGCCATCACTACGAGGATGATAAAAGTCAGCTGATATTACAGTGGATTGTGGGGGTCTCAGAATAAATTTGATGACAGCTGTCATAGAGAAACTAGTTCCTTTCAGCTCATTCCTGTCAGCGGTATGATAGTATTATATCTCCTTCTGGCTGGCTGGTTAAGCTAAGGAGCCTGCAAAGTAATTGTGGGTGGATTCACACACCTCCTCTGTCTTTTCTATGGTGGTAGAATAAAGTGATGTCCCTTTGCACAGTTGTTTCTCATGTGCTTAACTGGAAAATATCTTGCTAGGTGTCTTCAAATTATTGGTCATGAGATTCCAAAGCATATGTATTGATTTTCCACACATTGAAGGAATATAAAGCCAATCTGGTAATCTACAGAAATGTGATTGCAGCATGGCACATACTTGGATGCCACGAAGCATTCTACTAGTATTCTTTGAAGCTAGAGCAGGATATTTTATAATTTTCATTACAAATGAAAATGAACTTAGCAAAACTCAAATGAACAGAAAATGACATACTAAAGAAATTACAAGCAGAGGGCTAGATCAGAACCTTAAATTAACTAAAAATAATTCGGCAAGGTGAATGAAGACTATCAACATCAAATCAAAGTAAAAAGAAATTGGTTTTATAATGCCTTTTATGGTATACTTTTTAATATGTGATAACCATATTGGAAATTCATTAGTATGCAGAAATCCATGGGAACCATATGGAAATACATCTTACAAAGGACTAGCACACAATAAATTTTACAAAAGGCATAAAATATCTTTAGGATGAATGATCACTCTGAAAGTAATATGCACTAAAATTGTAGGAGTGGTATTCACTCATTAGTTGTATGAAGCCATTAACTGCACAAAATCATTCTTTTTTGCATATCCATTTGTCATATAAAATCATTAGCTCCCTCATAAAATTGTTAGAAATGTGAAATGATTTTTCAAAAAAATCATTAGTTACAGGGTATTACATTATAAAAATCAGTGGCATATTACTTCATCATTTTCTGCATAAAAATGTGTCGGTTATGCAAAATCATTTATGTTGATAAATAACTTTTTAAGTAGCTTTATTGTCCAACAGTCAGGCTGTTAGCTGTTCGGTTTCAATAGTAATTTTTATGGCCAAGACATTTATTAGTTATGAAAAACTCTGAAATGAACTAGAACAAACATTACTTTCCACCCTGCTAAAATTGACAGTTTTAAAAAGCTATCTTGTTCCCTGTAAATGTGCTCTTAGAGTTTTGAATAGTGGCAGCTGTTCCCATTTATTTACCATCATTTTGTCGCTGTTTGAATTCTATTCACTACAGCTTTCAGGTTCTCATTCTCACATCCTAAGCTAAAATCAGGTAAAAGCTTTCATAGCAGTGGTTTTTGGTCATATCATGGATGGTTTTGTATAGGCCCCAGTTGTACTAGGAAGAGTGATTTAAACATCAAAATGGAAGGCATTGTCTTGCTCTCTCGCACAGCGGTCAGAAAACTTTTAAACACATTAGGATCGATTAATTTCTGGAGGTGAGAAATTTGAAATGTAGAAGTTGTGCTTTAACCAGAACTGATATCCGTGTGAACCACAGGAAGATATCCAGTGCCATGGAGGAAAACCCACAGATTTCTAGCTCATAAGACCTCTGCTGGTGAAAGCAGCCTTCTTGAGCGTAGTTTGTTCAAGGCCAATTATTTGCTTTATTTAATTGGCAAGTTATGACTACAAATAGCATTGTGTGCAGTTCTGTAGAAGCAAGAAAACTGTTTTTCTGCCAAGGAGTCTATAGGCTATGACGTACCTACTATTGCCAACCTATGGATCAGAGATAAGAGGGAAGCAGGTAATGTATCATGTACTGACCTCTGTGTTACAGAAGCAACGCATGTCATGTCAAACCCACTGAGATTCCTTGAATCTCACTTGTGGTGGGTTGACCCTGGCCAGCAACTGGGCACCCACCCAGCCACTTGTTTAGTCCCTTCCCCAGTTGGACGGGGAAGGAAATCAGAAGACCGAAAGGGAGAAACAACTCATGGGTCAAGATAAAGACAGTTTAATAAGTGAAAGAAAGAGAGAAAAAAAGTGATGCTAAGGCAATCATTTACAATGCCCCACAAGCAAGACTAATGCCCAGCTGGTCTCTGAGCAATGGCTGCTTTGGAAAAACTACATCCCCAGTTCTTATTGCTGAGCATGACGTTCCAAGGTAAGGAATATCCCTTTGGTCAGTTTGAGTCAGCTGTTCTGGCTGCGTTCACTCCCAAGCTCTTGCCCGCCTCCAGCCTATTCACTGCAGGGGCTGAGTAAGAAACTTGGTTAGAGAAAGACTTGATCCTGTGCAAGCACTGTTCAGCAATAGCTAAAACATTGGTGTGTTATCAACACTGTTTTAGTCACAAATCCAAAACACGGCACCATGCAGGCTGCTGTGAAGAAAGTTAACTCCATCCCAGCCAGATGCAGTACATCACTACATCAGCTGTCTAGTAAAACTGTGTCTGAAGAGATAGGAAACAAACTAGCAAAGACAAAACTGCTCAAACCCAGAAAAAGCTGCCCCAAACCCCCACCTCCAAAGCTATGTTGCAGTATTTTGAGGAGGCATGGTGGCTTACCTTCTATTTATGGCAAAAATGAAAAGCTTAAGATACTGTTTTGCTCCATATCATTTGGTGTAGTCTTTAAAGTAGAAAACAGTAACATCAGCCAAAATTAAATCTTACACAATCATTTTAAGTGCAACAGAAGTACTGGTACTTTGTGCTAGGTGGGTAACTTCTGGTTAAGGGCTAGGATCTGGACTAGCTTTAGTTTTTAAGGTTAAGAAAGAAGGCATTTAAATGGGGTGAGCAAGTGACCGCTAAACTGAACAAAAGTAAATTTTCTTTCAAAAGATATTATATATGTTCTCTTCCATCCTTGTCTCACCCTGTTTCTCACAATAGATTGGTTATTCTTTTTAGATCTTGAAGCTGCATCAGTCCCTCTGGGACTTCCGGGTTGGTGGTATTAGACTCAAGAGCTAAAATTGTGATAGAATATTGCTTTGTTGAGACTCTCTATTTACATGAAAGCATAGCACAGGTGGCCTGTAGCCCTTCATGAAGTTTTAACTTCTGTGGTGGGTGTCTAGCCACAAACCCAGCAGTTGAAATGAGCAGATACGCTACCACTTTTGCCAGCCTGAGGCATTGATCTTGGCTGATATATTTTACAATCCTTATTGTCTCTCTAATCCTCATTCCAGAGGGCCACATCTTTAAAGAGTCTTTCAAGTGACCCTTATAATTGCAGCTTTTCTCCTCCAACTGCCATCTATACCACTTACAATTCCTTCCCAATTAAATGATTTTCCTCACTTAAAAACTGAAACTAATATTATAAATGTGATTTGAGCTCCATTAGGTCTTCAGTCTTCCTGAATTTTTTACAATCTGTAACTTGACCAGACTGTAATTTATTTAGTTTCTGAGAGCCCCTAATGGTGTCCATGAGGACAGAAAACATTTTGAAAGAATACCTGAAATACGGTCCTCAGTACTATCAAATTATAAATAGTACAGAACAGTCTCAACTGTGATTTGGTAAAGATAGTAGGGTTGGAAAAGGTCTTGAAAGGACATTGCAATTCATTCAGCACTATTGCTGATAGATATTTGTCTAATTGTTCCTAACAGCCCCTCCCTTTTTCCAGTGGATATTCTATAACATTCTCCAGGCAGTTTTTTTCCACTGTTTGAATCTTTAATGTTAGTAGATTACCCCTTTTTGTGCAATTTAACCTCATTGTTTCTTGCTTTGTCATAAATGATCCATAGTCTGTCTATGTTCTTCCCCATCTGTCATCCAAAGTAATTGTCTCACACGGCTCTCCAGAACAGTGGAACAACAGTTACAGATTTGGAAACTTCCCATTTCAATGCCTTCTTTTATTATTTTTTCCTCACATTTTCTGATACTTATCACAGAATAAATGCAACTCAACTGGACAAGGCTGTGAGAGGCTGCTCTAAGCTGACCCTGCTTTGAAGAAGAGATTGAGGTTCATGGTCTTCAGAGGCCCTAGCCAGCCTAAATTATTGTGGGGGTTTTTTTGTAGGAACAGCACATCCCTGGCATGTATGGAAGCCACAAGCCAAAATCAAAGATCCTGCTACAAAACACAAGGGTACTGAAGTCTTTCAGAGTCAATCCCTTCAGTATTTGTGCCTTTTTGCCATGGATAAACTATTGTCATTTTTTTTTTCCTTAAAAGACTGTTTCAAAACAGATCAATGTACTCTGTTTAAAACTACAAACCAGAAAACAAAAAGCCCCCAAAAAGTGCATTAATTGCAATTTGAGGCAGGTACTCAGTATAAAAACTTCAGCCCAAATATTCACAGGCTGGAAAAATTGCAAGCAGCTAAAAACTGGTACTTATAAAGAGAAAGCGATGGGCAACTTCAGTAATAAATAATATGAAGCCCCACCACTGTTATGAATATATTATTTGAATGAAAATAATTTTCCAAAATAAAAATAATCCCCAATATCTGTCCTCCCCTCCCACCCGTCAAAATAATCAGAACATGCAACACCTTATTTTAAATGCAATCTTCCAAGTCTATGCCGAGGTTATCATCTGAGTCCTGAATTATTCCCAGTAGCTTAGGTTAAAATAAGTGGTTGCCTAATGTTGCTATGGTTGAATGCCCCAGTGTCATATCTATGCACGCTGTGCAAGCAGTGATAAAAAAGACACATTTTTATTGCCCTGAATGTTCTATGTGTCAATAAAGTGTTTGTTAGGCTAGAAGACGGTTCTGCAATGAGCCTATGTGCCTTGGAGTGCAAAACCTGGCTTGGCCAGGTTTCCCGTCCAGACCTGAGGAGATGTCCATCAATCACATCTGATGGAATTAAGTGCAGATAGCTCATGGCTTGTAGGATGTTATACTGTTAATATCCTTACATTTAAAATAAATGCCAAGAACACTTCCGTCACTTTTATTTTGGGAACCGAACTATGATTATAATTGGCCTAGTAAGCAACACGACCTTCATTTGAAATGCTTTGTCATCCTGCAGTAGTGCACTGATTGATGATTGGTTTAGGTGAAATGCAAATCCTACCCCCAAATCCAGATTTTGGTATATTAACTGTGCTTTCATGGGAAAACCAGACATACCCATGTGGGCCAAGATCAGCACACCATTCTGTAATACACCCAGATGTTCTCTAACTGATAGGCTGCAAGTATGGTCACGTGAATTCACGTGGGTTTTAAGGATCTGTAGAACATAACCTAGAACTAGAAAAGTTCTACAACATTTTCTACAGCCTTTCCCTGCTTAAACCTCAATTTTTCCTTCCATCAGTCCTGGATCTATAATGCACAAAATCCACCAAAACTGTACTTTTATACAACCTAGGGACATTGAACTACAAAGTACAGAGCCACGAATGGCATCTTTATAATGAAGATATTTTATCCTTACGGGCTTTAAAGGGCGTTGATTCCTTGCTGTGGTAAATTAACGTTTGTTTCTTAATGTTAGTTGAGCTTGGTTAATACCACTTAGCTAGGGATTTGGTTCTTAGTATCCATGTGTGGAATAGAAGTTTTATCCTATACCTTAGGCATCCACATCAAAGAATTAGTTCAATGACTGTTCTCGTAATCTGTAATTCTTGTAATTGTTTCCTCTTGCTGAAGAAGACCACGGTGAAACCACTGTGAAAATGATGTGAGAAGCTCCCTGCCTGTAAAATTAAGCTCCCACGGGCAGTACCATAAGGACCTGAATTGCAGCGCTCACATGGGTTTCTTGTATTTATGGAACAATTCAATGTACATTTAGATTCTAAGGGTCAATGCCCCAACTTCATGAGATATCGAGTGTTTTTGCTGGCATCAGATGCAAAGCATTAAAATAGATTTCCATTCAGTTAAAGTTCATTCTCATCCCAAGTGAACTTGACACCTTTTGGAGTAACGTGGTTTGAAGGCAGTGAAGGTCAATCCTGTTAGATAGCAGAAGTGGCATGTTTGAGAAAGATAAGCAATACTATTCATGAGAGGGTGGATTGAAATATTAAGAAAGGGAAGGTCAATGAAGGTTTCAACGAGACTCGAAGTTTTGCTTCTTATTCAACATGTGGGAGGTGCACATATTTCTATTTTCAGGCCCAGAAGCACAGGGATGGTGATTTAGAAGCCTTTTCCAGAATGTGTATTCTCCCTTTAGTAAACAACTTGGACATCGTTGTGCTTATACAGTTGGCATTGAAAGGCTTAGAGTTCATAGAAAATGATGGCATGTTTAAAGAAATAATATTTTACAACTCCATGGTATATGTTCATGCTGTGATCTAGCTAGTGGTCTGATGGGAGCCTGTGATGTGAGTCACGTCAACTGAATCCCAGGATCTGCTTGATTACCTTTAAGTGCAAGTGGGTTAGTGATGGTCAGTAAAAGGCAAAGGCCATGAACGCTTCTTCTGCATGTTTCAGTATACTCATCTCTGCTTGACTTCTAAATCAGATCTGTAGTTCCCTGACGTCTGATTAAGATTCTGGTTAAATTGCTAGAAATGGCATTGTCCTTCAGGAGCTGGATATTTGGCTATAGACATTTCCAGTGTGGTCAAATGCAGATGCTGATATTTGGCTTGGAGATGTGACCACATTTAACTAGCTAGTAATGTCAACATGCAGTCATTCGATATAGCTCATTTGTCATGCAAATCAAGGGTTGCCAAAGGCCCTCCTTTGCTTATGTGAGCTGGCTGCCAAGAAGATGTGGCAATTATCTTAGCACAGGTTCTTTAGCCTTAATCAGGAGGTGTTTTAGACATTTATTAGAAATGCCTGGATCCAGGGTCCCTGCTCAGCTATCAGTATTACTTTTTTCCTAGTGTAAAGCAGGAAGCCCATAGCTCATCTCCTTAAATTCATTTTTTGAAAAAATAAAGCTGCTGGTGGAGATGAAGCAGTAGGGGTACATTAACTCCTTTCAGCCCAGCTCAGAGTTTGGAAAAGAAATACCCTTGCTCCAGGGTCGTAAGCACTAACAGTATGAACAATACATTTTACATTTGGAAGCACATACTTGCTGCATACATGTACCTTTAACATACAGTAAATATATGTAAGGTCACTGCACATAATTGCAAAAAGAACCTGCCAAACTTGCAAGTACAAACCATAAGGATTTTAAGCAGGAATATTGCTTGCTGTGTTTTGTTTACAAATGCACAGAGTCAGCAATTAGTGTTTTATGCTCCTGATGTTTCGCTTTCTTCTGTCACGTGATTCTTAACTCACACAGTAAAAAACCCTGCCACTTCAAGATCTATGAGCTCCATTTGGGACCAGAATGCTGGATAATGATATTTGTTCCTGCTGTTTGTCACTGTTTGTGAGCCTGCTTGAGCAATTTCTCTGGGACCACAAGTTATATTGTTTGTGCAATTTGCCAGAGCATCCTGTATATGGTAATGAGATGCAAAAACAGTTAGTACAAGCACAAACCAAAGATTTACATGGCCAATGTTACATGGGCCCTGTTTGCAAAACACATTCTCTGTATCAGGGCACTGGCAGTCCTATGTGTACCAATCACAAAATGCATTTTCTAGCATTCTCTATGTAATGTAAAACACATATTTTTATTCACCAAGAAAATCTATGGATAAAACAGTGTTTTCTTTCAAAGAAGCTTTACAGAAATTGGATACAAATACATAATTATATAGAAGGCAATATATTAATACATTACCAAATGGCTGGTGGGAGGAGAATTCTTTGCTTGGTGATATTGGCAAAGAAGATCACCGATACCTAAAACCAAAGCACTTAAAGAAAAATTTAAATGTTGCTGTTTTGCCAACTTCAATAGTGCTAAATTTTGGTAATGGTGTATTCATTCTAACAATGGGTGTATGCGGTGATAAGCCAAGGGTGCCATGGGTAGGCGGTGATTCCAGGTTCTTCCAGCTCTTTCTTACCTTCTTTTATTATGTTACCCTTCTCAGAAGGTTGGGGTAGAAATATTTTTTGTGAATTGAATACTTGCCTCTGAATGAATTGTCTCAAGAGGGTTAGAAAAGGATAGCAGTCTTCTTAAGGCATAGGTATAGACAGTCAATACCATGACAGGATATTGAAACTATAGTAAATTATGATTTTATTCCATTAAAAAATTAATTGAATCTTGTTACCCCCATTCACAAGAACATATGCTGACTGTTTAGCTTGGCCTCGCTTTTCACATCCATATTAATAGTATTTTGTGTAGCTGGTTTAGACAATTAGCAGAGGTTAACTTTAATTTTATGTGATATAATCTCTGCAGTTAATAATGGTAATCACAGTTCTTTCATCCCCAGCTTTGACTATGACAATCATTTGCAGAAGAATATGTATATTGTTCTAGTTTACCTAGATGTTATAGCTATTAACAAGCAGGTGCATATAGTGTATACCCTCACTCCATTAACAGCTTTCTCCGGCACTGTGTGCTGTGCCCGTATTTTATTCCACCTGGCAAAGTAAATTGCAGGAATCGTGAGACTGGTGACGGAAATGATTAGTGACTGGAAATACTTATGCATGAGAAAATTGAAAAGTTTGGCACTGCTTCTTACAAAGAAAGTAAATGAGAGAGTATAGAAAGTAATAAATGAAAAGGCACATTGCTATTTCTTATGGAGAACTGCCTTTCTCTCACCAGATTAGCCCAACACACTGTTTTGTCAGACTCTATGCAGGTGATTACAACCAATGTTTGTGTGAATAAGAGTATTAAATTCTATAGATTTCCAGGATAATTTCCATAGAAACTGCTTGGTTTTATCCCTTTTCACTTCTATACTGTTTCATTGTAAGGCTTGTGTATAGCTAACGAGCATAATAAAAATGGTTTGCATGTACAACTTTATGCTCTTGTACCTCCTGTACTGGATCTGAACTGTGATCAGCTGGACCTTCCATAAAAATTTGAAACTCTGAGACAATCGGGCAGAAAGGAATTTTTGCCTATAAATTTTGCAACCTTGACTTAACTTGTATGAAGGAAAGATTACTGAGGAGGTGTAAGATTCTGCTAATTACGTGAAAAAACGCAGTCTTTTCTGTGCTTCCCGAACCTTGCTTTCCATGTTGTTCTCTGCTATTCTTTCCTTCCATTGATCAGAGTAATACACCTTTTGGAGTGCACTGCTCATTCTCCCCTGCCTGGCTAATCTTTTTTTCCCAGTGAAGGCTATAATGCTTTGGCCACTGGTGGTTAATGAACGGGAGGGTTAGTCACGGCCATATCTGGAAGCTGTGTGATGTTCCTGCAGGTTAGGTAGCTCTGGTTTGCACTCCATTCAAGAATAAACTTCATTTTATGTTTTGCAACAGCGCAAAAAGGGGGGTGGGGTGGAGGGGAGGGAGCAAGGGAGCTCATAGCATCTGCAGTTTCAGATGGAATATGTTCAAGTATAATAGTTACACTCATTTAATAAACTATACAAATTTCCAGGCCATCTTCTATCCTGAATATTCTGCTGAAAATTTCAGTAGGAATTAATTTAAGTGTGTTATTAAACATGCTAAAGATTTATTAAGTAGAATGTGATCAGATCTTCCTGTAACACATTTCTGCTGACCTCTTATCTGTCCCTTATCTGCTAGGCTATTATTTTCTCTACTTATGATCTGGTAACTAAGCTTAGCCTAAAATTTGCCTGGTGCCTGAATGGGGCAACGCTGTGATACCTGTGTAGCTTCTGGAAGTGCCCACCTAACAGCAATGTCAGGGAAAAAGAGAGGCTGGGTGGGGGCTGCCAGGAGATCAAGGAGCCCTGGCCTGCATGGTCTCTAGGATCAGCCAGTATGTGAGCCAGTGCCTGGGCAGTGTGGACGACTGGAATTCACCCCCCAAATTAACATGGTGATAAAGACATACAGGCTGAAAACAATGAAAAATGATGAGTAAGTGAAACATTTCTTTTTCATATGGGAGAAAAAAAAGAGGAGGTGTCTACCATGTCTATTTTAAGATGAAAAACAAAAACATAGAGCTTAGTGTAAAGCTGCAGTTCTGTCTCTTTTCTGATGAGCTGCTAATGACTGCTTCTTCCCTTTGTTGTCTGCTCTCTTGGAATCTCCTGCCTTTGCCTCATTTCCCTCTTTGCTCTTTATTTTTTACTGCCTCCTTCTCTCTTCTTTCCATGAATCATGTTCTTTTGCTTGATTAGTGAGAGTCTTTTCTGTCTCTGAGACATTGATTTTATAGTTATATTACAGGTATAAAGTCTACAGCTGCTCTTGAGTCTTTCTCTTTTTAACATTTTAACAGCCTATTGCACTAAGCACAACCATGCTCATCTTCAGCCTCAGGCTTGAAACATGCCTAGGGAAAGTAAAAACTTCTAAAAGAAACAAACTTTTAAATGACAAATGCAAACAAATTTGCATTAGTAGCAAACAACCTGTGCCCCAGAATAAGAAAACAACAAACTAAGAAGTGAAATACTAATAACACACAAGTTAAGCAAACAGAACAAGAAAGGGAAAAATACCTAGAAATAACGATCAATTTTTGAACAGCTTTGATCCCTCTGTCTCCATCTGCAGCTTGCAACATAAACAATCTTCATGTTTAAAAACATGATGTATCAAAGGCAAACTCTCTCACCTAGATGTATTGACTTGCTTTGCCAGTGGTCCAAAATGCCAAGATGTTCTCTTCTCTACATATGTCACAACATCTGTGGACCTCATATGGCTTTCTTTTTTCATTTCTTTTAAATTTTGTGAAGTCAAGGTGATTTCTTTAAAAAAGTTTTACCTTGGGAGTAAGGCAGCTGCTCAAGACATTTTTGTTTGTTTTGGAGTTTATTGGACTGCATTTAAAAAATGAAGTAAAAAGCTCAAAATCCTGTTTTTAATCATAGATATTCCAAGAAAATCCATCAATGGTTTTGAAACCTCTCACATTATTGAATACTGTATTATTAAAAACAAACTCATGGCTTACAGTGGAAATACATATGAGAAAAAAAAAAGTCTATTAGATCATTTTGTGAAAATAAACTGAAACCAAAGAGCCCGACACTAGGAATCTCAAATCTAGTATAATAACATAAATGGTACGTATGAATCCATAGCATATATTTAAACATAAACCTTATGCAAGTAGCCATTTAGTTTAGGCACTTGCCAGTCTGGGATGTTAATAAGAATGAATGAATCTATGTGTTAAAACTATCTGTGTTATATTTCCTCATAAGCCTAAAATTTATCTTTGTCTGCTTTGCTAAGCAGGAGAGTATCTCATAACACCCCAAGTCCTGATCCCCTGGTGGAAACACAGGCTAAATGAACAGAGTTATGAAGTTTGGGCTGAGCCTGAAGGTTTTTGGATCTGGAAGTTTAGTTCTGCTCGTCATGGACGCTGCAGGTAAAGCAGCCCTAATCAGGCAAGCTCTCCTCAGAGTCTGCAGAGCAGCAGGATAGCCATACCTAGGCTTCTGTTTGGAAGAACAATTTTAAGATACTTTAATATCTAAAAGAGGAATTAAATTTATTAATAACATGATGCTTTTTCAAAATTTGTTTACTCTTAAAAATCAGTGTGAAGGCAGTAAGTTGAGTTTAAAACAAAGACCAGTACACGGTTGCCTTAGGCATTTAGTTTAAGACATAATGACTGCTGTCAGGAGTTTGCAATCTAAAGAAACAGATCAGAACAAGGGAGGCTGAAAGGACTTGAGTATCCTGAGTTTTATTGATGGGAGGTGTACAGAGATTAAAGTATTTGCCTAAGGACATATTAAGAGAGGATGATGATTAGTTTAATGAATACTTGTACTGTAAGATCAGATCCTGTGTACCTCAGCATCTTCATACTTCAGTCTGCTTTGATCAGTGGATATCAATGTCACTTTTTAAGACATTTGAAAATAACTTATCCAGGAGATTGTCTGAGAACATCAGAAAGGTCTGATGCAGGAATACAGAAGTCCTAGCTTGGAATCATGGTTCAAAAGTCGCAGTGCTAAGAATAACTTCAGTTTTGCTCTTTTAACCTTCAAGTATGCTAGTCATTAGTGTGATGTCTAGGAAGAAGCCTGGATTTAGCACTTAAATATTTTGTCTCCTAGTCCATGTAAACACTAACGCACTTTTAACAGATACACAACTACGTGTTCAGGGAGAACTTAGAAACAGTCCTCATGTATTTCTTTCATATTGTTTGATAGACATAAGAGCTCATGGCAGGGAAAAGAAGCCAGACCTGCAGCAGGAAGTGGTAAGGCAGAGGTGGTTTCTTTGCAGGGGGTGGCTGCCATTGCTTCATGTGACATGGACACATGGTGAGGAGATGCACTGGGCTATCCTAACACGGAGATCATGCTCTTACCTTCTCTCTGGGAATCTGTGCCTGCCTCTGTTTGTCTCCACAGTTGTCCCATGCTGCCTCTGAAGTGTGATGTCTCTTTCTTGTAAAGATTCTACTAAAGCTGTTCTTCTTTTCTTTCCATCACCTCTTCTCCATTCCCCCCAACACCTGAAGAGCGGCTGTGGTGTATAATGCTGTAATAAGCCTTAAAAGACATGATTTGTGAAGGGAGAAACAAATGGGCCTAATTTTCAAATAACCAATTGCTCACACATGGCAAGTGTTCAGGGACTGAGATGCTGAACGTGTGCAGCTGTGAGCTGTTGCAGAGTAAGAACTGCACAAATTTCATTTGCAAATGTATAGAATCTTACAAAACAATCTGTTGACTGTCAGCTACAGATGACTTCTCCTCGCTTTACAACTTTCCATCCGTAATTTTGTAATCTCGTGACTTGACAGGATTACAATGGCCAGATATTTCAGGTGCTCAGAGATAGTAAGTAGTGATTTGAAGAATGTTAGACTTGTGGAAGAGACAGATGCAGACAGTCATATCATATCCAGAAGCCTAGTTGAGTCATGAGCCTCCTGTACTATCTGGCAGCGTGTAGTATACATCCTCACAAAGAAGAGCACTTTTCCTTGAAATAACATATTTCATGACAGAAAGAGAGAAAAAGCAAACCAGAGTGCTCATCAGTGACCACAAGAATTTTGTTGTAGCTGATTCAGAATGTGCTGCCATGCACTTCTGAACAGGAGAAGGAAAAATCAGAATTCATTAAATGTTCCTTTTCCACCTGTGTGAGTAGAAAAGAGTAGTTGTTGAATAAGCTTGTTAAAGGATACTTGCCTTCATTGCACATTTCACAAGAAGACATATCTGCTGGAAGAAATCATTGCAGGTATCTGGTTTGTCTTAGTTTGTGGGAGGCAAGATTGCAGTGAAGAGACTTTGTGTTTCCAGAGGATCTCAAGAAACCAAGAAATTTGGGGGTTAGATTAATCTGAGCTATTTTGGGGTTATAATTGGCTTTTTCTACATGGATAGTAGTTCTAGAAACCTGAAATTGTTTTTTTCCAGCCCACTGTAGAGGTTATCTGAAGAGGTTACATCTGTCACCTGGAAATTTTCAGCTGTTTGTAGATCATGTGAATATCCTCTTGTTTTGCACTAGAAATAGCTACTTCTTGAAATGCCTCACTTTTGAACAGTTTGGCTGTATTGATACCGATTTCTGGTTTCAAACACAGGAACAAAGGATTTTCAAGGAGTAGTCCAAACCTTAAAAATTCAGTTCTGTGTTAGGAACAAAAGCATAACAGAAAGCTGTAGAAGTAGAAACATCTCAAAGAGGCTTACCAGGCCTAAAACAGCCCCATGCAGTTCAACTCCATCATCTTGTGAAGTTGTCTTATTAGTCAGTGGCAAATGATGGCATTTGTATTCTATGTCTACTCTCAAACTGTCAGCAGGCTGACATCTTAACTTCATGAAGAAAATAAATATAAAGGTAAAAAAATGTCATTCTCACTTATTCTTGTAGGTTTTACAGACTCAAAGGTTACAGAACTGATGGAAGAAAAAATGAAGCAAATGTCTAAAAAACTCTCAATGTTCAATCAAACTGATATAGGCCCGTAAGAAAACAAGTGGAAAGCATTATTTTAAATGAGAGGTTTGTGGAAGGTCATCAGTGATTTTACCTGTGTAGGAAAATTCTAAAGTAAATAGCACAGATGTAAGTAATTTTGTGCAATTCAGTTTGTTATGCAGAAGTATTTTTTGACTGAGAATCTTGTTGAGAAAGAAGAGCAGAGGCTGAGCTACATTTGGAGATAGTTGACAGACATAAATGCAGAAACAGAGAGCGGTGGGCTGATCTGGTCTCTAAATTGGAGAGACATGGATTTGACAAATGGACCACTCGATGGATAAAGAACTGGCTGGACGGTCGCACTCAAAGAGTTGCGGTCAACGGCTCGATGTCCAAGTGGAGACCAGTGACGAGTGGTGTTCCTCAGGGGTCGGTGCTGGGACCTATAC